>VZQC01011170.1:421333-462117 GCA_009823505.1 Rhizomys pruinosus | reverse complement strand
GGGGGGGGGGGGGCAGAACGCTCAGGGCCCACAGCCAAAGCGCGACACACAACAGCGTGCCCAAAGCTCTGCAAGGCCGCTGGGAAGCCGCGGTGCCGCGCAGGCGCCGACCTCCCCTTCCGGTCGCTCCAATTCCCAGAAGGCCGTGCAGCATTCCAGCGCCGGGGAAGCTGCAGTGAGCTCGCGGGGCCTTGGAGGGCTCAGCGCTATGCCGCGCTGCATTATGGAGCACAGAGTTTAATAGAAAAGTGTGGTCGTGGGCGCTCCCGACCGAGCTCGTAGTTACTTTACCCGGGGGGCGGAGCAAAGAAGAGCCGATACAGATTTCGTCATAAAACCGCGACCCGACAGGCGGCGCCATCTTCGAACTTGGACTTCCGGAAGGACTTTGGCGCGGGTGAGTGTACCGCAACGGGGTGTGCGGGGAACCCACAATTACTCCTCCCCTTCTTCTGCCTTAGCGCCAAGACACTGGGGACCGACTCTCGATTCCGCTCTTCTCTCGGCGCAAGGCAGTGCGCCTTCCAGCCTCTGCACTCTCCAGAAAACCGTCGTGCCCGCAACTCCGTGCCCAGCGAGCATCCCCCATCTCTGCAAGCACCTCTTACCCTCTTGCTCCATGCGTTGCGGGTAGCGCGGGAACATGAGTCCAGGTTTCAGCGCTGTTTACGTTGAGCGCATTGGTCTAGGCGAACCTGCTGTGGTCGTAGGCCTAGGGAAATCAGGGTTCGCCTCGCGCACGGGCTAATGCTGAACCATACCCCACCGCCAGGACTGAGGATGGGTTGGCGGTGGTCTCTTTAAGAGTGGTTGCAGCTCCCTCGATACGCTGAGTCCCCGATTCCAGTCCCAGCCATTCCCTCCAAATGGCACTAACCCCGGGGGTTGTGCCCCGCGCGCTGCAACCCCATTGGCGCAGCCAAGGGCCAGTTATGTTTGCTTTTTGTCTGGTCCTTTTATACCGTGGCAAATTGGCCTGCTGCTGGGCAAGGCAGAAATGGCGACTTTATTCCTACCGGAGGTAATTCACCTTACAAGAGAGGTTTAGAGTATGACCATACCTCTTTGCCCTTTTTGTTTTTGCTAACGTCACTTTTTGACGTTATCAACTGTAGTGTTGTTTTCTTAAGATTGGTCTACTTTTCAAGTTTACATGCTTTAATCTCTAGCAGAATAAACTGAAAACATGTGTTACAGGGTTTTGTGCAAGTTTAAAAGCACGGACAGATAGAATTAATTTTTGTATTAAAACCATCTTATATGCCACCGATTGCACGATAATAATGCATTGGGGAACAGTGGCTTAAACCAGTGTATTTAAAGTAATAATATGTTTAAGATTTAGTGTTATCTAATTGTTTTTCTTTCGCCCGAGCAGTCAGGTTAGCAGCCTGGAGCAGCAAGGAAATCAGATAGGTTGGGATGCAAAAACTCTAGTAAGAATTTACTGAACTTTTCTTCCTTTACGTCCAGAATTTGTATTATAAAATCCTAAGTAGAAAATTTACCACTTGCTGCTGCTGCCTTTCATGAAAAGTGAATCTTTAAAGGGGGTTTTATATGTTGAAGAATTAATAACTCAATGAAAAAAGTTCATTTTCATAGTTGTTTCACTTACCATGTACCAAGTTTGGATACTATGGTGAATCAAGCAAGATCTCTATCTCTATCTCTTTTTTTTTGTTCCATTACCCAACCAAACCCCACCCCCCCCCCCCCCCCCCCCCCCCCCCCCCAGACAGGGTCTCCCTGTAGCCCCAGCAGTCCTGGAACTCACTCTGTAAACCAGGCTGGCCTTGAACTCACAAAGATCCGCCTGCCTCTGCCTCCCAAGTGCTAGGATTAAAGGCGTGCGCCACCACTCCTGGCTGTTTTGTTTTTGAGACAGGGTCTCTGTGTGGCCCCAGTTGGCCTGGAACTCCATATGTAGACCAGGCTGGCTTTGAACTCACAGAGATCCCCTCCGGAATGCTGGGATTAGAGGCGGTACCAGCCGAAGATCTCTAATCTTACAAACCTTCAAAGGACTTTTTTGTTGTAGTTTGGTGTTTTGAGACAGGGTCTTACATAACCCTGGCTGCCCTGGAACTTAAAGATCCACCTGCCTCTGCCTCCCCAAATACTGGGATTAAAGGTGTGTGCCACCACTTACAACCTTGAATAAATTACAAAAAACATGGGGGCTGGAGAGATGGCTCAGGGGTCAAGAGTGTCGACTGCTTTTGGAGAGGACCGACCAGGGTTTGACTCCCAGAACCCACATGGCAGCTGGTCGTGATGGCACACGCCTTTAATCCTAGTGCTTGGGAGGCAGAGGCAGGCGTATCTCGGTGAGATCAAGGCCAGCCTGGTGTACAGAGTGAGTTCCAGGACAGCTGGGGCTATAGGGAGACCCTGTCTCAAAAAGACAAACCAAAAAACCATAAATTTCTCAAATGTTGGCTCCTCACTCTTCCATTTATGCCACTTTAGTACTAACTCCCTTTTCCCCCTTTACAGGTTGTCTTTTCTCAAACCTGCCCTTCATTTTTTAACAGTATAATTTCAGTTTGCAACCTTTCCACTGGTGGATTTAATTTCTAGTTTTATTCTTTTACTTAAGCTGTCTTATGGCTGCCAGTGTACTTGTTTTCTCCTTTCCTGGATTCTGGATTCTGTAACTTTGGTGTTTGTTGGAAATTTTCTTCTTTTTTCTGAAAAGATACTTTCACTTTTTTAATTCTTCTCATCCTATCCTGTGATGAAAAGGTCAGGTCCCACTTTGGATTTTTTTTTTTCCAGAGAACAATGATACTGTTCCGTAGTATCTTTAGCATATGCTGTTATATTGTATCCTCAGCACTAGAGTTAGAGAGTTGGCTGTTATAGTTTATAATCTAATTTTAGCTGCTCATAGGGAGATAGATGGGGACTTTAATTTTTATATTTCTTTTCCTTTTTTGGGGGTGGTGTCTTTTTTGAGACAGGGTCTCCCTGTAGCTCCAGCTCCCCTGGAATATGCTGTGTAGACCAGACTGGCTTTGAACTCACAGAGATCTGCCTGCCTCTGCCTCCCAAGTGCTGGGATTAAAGGCGTGCACCACCAACCGGGTTTCTTTTTGTATTTGTATGAGCACTTTCTTCTGAGTCTGATGCAAATTTTTCATTCTTCAGCCATGTGTGGACCTATGGAAGGTTCCCTTCTGGGATTTGAACTATTTCTCCCCCTTTGTCAAAGGCAGACAGGTTATTCTAAACGAAAACTGGGCTCTGCAGAGTTATGTGTTCAACTTTTTGATTTGATGGTCAGTGTTTTTATTTCTGACAGGTTCCTTTTGCTCTAGTCCATTAGTCAATGTGAGAAAGTTCTCTTAATGTAATGGGGTGTTATCTATCTTCATTTCAGATGTAACATTGATGGCTAGGCTCCAAAAAGGTCTTACTCTTGTTTCTTTTGTGTTTCTGAGAGATGATCTCCCATAGCCCAGGCTGGCGTTGAACTCCTGATCATCCTTGTTTCCATCTCCCAAGTGTTGGGATTACAAAAGTGCCCTACCTTACCCAACTCTGTACAACTATTTTTTTTCAATAAATCTGTTCCTTGGCTAATATTCACAGCAATGGATGTTAGCTCTATGTATCCTACTATAGTTTGGTCTAAGTTTTGTTTTGTTTTGAGACAGGGTCTCCCTGTAGCCCCAGCTGGCCTGGAACTCACTCTGTAGACCAGACTGGCCTTGAACTCAGAGATCCACCTGCCTCTGTCTCCCGAGTGCTAGGATTAAACTATGCTACCATGCCCAGCATAGTTTGGTCTAAGTTTTTTATTTTTTATTTATTTTTTATTTTTTTTTATTTCTGTATGTGTATCAATGTACTGTCTGCATGCAGGTTTGTGCACCCGTGTCGTGCAATGCCGTGGAGGTCAGAAGAGGGTGTCGGATTCCCCTGGAACTGGAGTTCTCCTGGAATTGGAGTTTCAGACGGTTCTCAGCCGCCATGTGGGTGCTGGGGATCGAACCCGGGTCCTCTGTAAGAGCGGTCGGCGCTCTTACCAGCTAGGCCATCTCTCCGCCTGCCTCTGCCTCCCAAGTGCTAGGATTAAAGGTGTGCGCCACCACACCTGGTCCCTTTTTTTTTTTTTTAACTCATTTTTTTCTTTAGGAGGCTGCAACTCTTCATAGAGGTGCCTAATTTTTCTTTCCTTTTTTCTTGGGAAGGGGATATGAATGTGATTTGCTTTATTGGTTTTTAGTGAGAAGATTTAAAATATTGTGTGTTCACTGCAATATCCTTAGAGAAAAATGTATGAGGTTTAAAATAATGTATGTAAAGGACTTAGTGTGGTGTTTGGCATGTAGTGATCAGTTAATAGATGATAGCTTATTATTATCTCTTATTGTCTGTTGTCTGCTTCACCAAAAAGTCCCAAGAGGGCAGGGGTCTTGCCTATCTTTTCACTTTTTTGAAACAGGGTCTTGGAATATAGCCCAGGCTGGGCTCAAACTCACACAATAGCTCTCATGCCTCAGCCTCCCAGGTAACTGAGATTTACAAGTGTGCCCTGCCATGCCCAGTTCCTTGTTAGTCTTAATTATCATGTCGCTAGTTCCTAGAACAGTGCTTGACATTGTAGTTTGATGTGTATGTTCATGGTTTATTTGCATTTATTTGTTTGTTGGGGATAGCGAACATGTCCCACCATGTGGATTGGGAAATTGAACATAGACTATTCAGGCTTCGCAGCAAGCACCTTAACCCACTAAATAATGGGCCCATTAGTTACTTGAGCGAATGAATGATCAGGATGCTTGGGTTTCTGGTTGTCTAATGAAGGAAGAAAAGACAGGAAAAGAGAAAAGTATGAGCCCCTGCTCATAGCTTCTGTTTTCCACTCATTGCTATATCTCTGTGTGCAGGGCAGCCATTTTGGGGGGTGCTGATGGATACCTGCGGGGTCGGCTATGTTGCCTTGGGGGAGGCCGACCCCGTGGGGAACATGATTGTGGTAGACTCTCCTGGACAAGAAGAGCTAAACCAGCTTGCTGCCAAGGCCTCCTCTGAAACCAGTGTGGAGCCGTCCATTGAGATGTCATTGCCCACTCCTTTGCCTGGATTTGAGGACTCTTCTGACAGGAGGCTTCTTCTAGAGCCGGAAAGTCTCACCAGGCTGGAACCGCAAGGTGTGTGCCTCGTTTTCTTTGTGTGTCTCCCCACGCTTAGCTTAAGATCCAAGAGGACAGGTTGAGCTCACAGGTTCTTACAAACTTGGTGCAGTATAATGTACTCCAAAGGACATTGAGCTCTGGTCCCATCTCACAGACCATATTCTTCTCTACAGATCTTTCTTCAGAGATGTCAAAGGTCTCAAACCCTAGGGCCTCAAAGCCAGCCGGGAAGAGAGGTGGTAGGACACCAAAAGGCCCTAAAAGGCCCCAGCAGCGTAAACCTCCATCCGCCCCTCTGGTTCCTGGTCTCTTAGATCAATCCAACCCTCTATCCACCCCTATGCCTAAGAAACGAAGTCAAAAGTCCAAGGGAGACCTGCTACTGCTGAAGTTGTCCAAAGGCCTAGATCAGCCAGAGTCTCCACATCCAAAGAGGCCCCCTGAGGACTTTGAGACCCCTTCTGGGGAACGACCCCGCCGAAGGGCTGCCCAAGTGTAAGGATTGTGGGGCACAGCCTGGTGGAGGGGTGGCAGTGAAGTGGGAAGGGTGGGGCAGATGTTGGAGAGATGGAAAGACTGTGATGAGGTATCAGGTAAGCAGGGGTAGTATCTGGGTTCTGGGGGTGTGGGCAACCCTTTAGATCTCAAAAAGCCACTTTTGTGGTATGTGTTGCTAACCTTTTGTATCTTAAGAGATTTCTTTCTGTACCTCATATTCCATCACATTTTTTGTTTGTTTTTGTTTTTGTTTTGAGACAGGGTGTCGCCACCTAACCCAGGTTGGCCTCGAACTTGTGATCCTCCCACCTCAGCCTCCCGAGTGCTGGGATTGCAGGCGTGTGCCACCACACCTGGCTCTCCATCACATTTTTCACAGACTTCCCCCAGGTCTTCATTGCTTTTACCACTCAATATATCTCAATGTTTATGTGCCTTTCCTTCTTTCCCTTTGCCCTTTATGTTCTATGTGCTAGAGTAAAAAGTACATTGGACTTGGAGTTAGAAAACCTTGATTCAGATTTCTTATTTGTAATCTGACTCACCTATACCAAGTCACTTAATTTTCCTGGATTTCTGTTTCTGCATCTGTTGGGAGGAAGGGGAAATTGATAGCTGCTTCACAGTTGGGAGGATCAATAAAATAATAATAATCAACTAAGTCTGGGAAAGGGGGCTTTCAATTTAATGCTGGTGAAGATGGCTCTGACTCTGCCCTATCCCACAGGGCACTTCTGTATCTCCAGGAACTGGCTGAAGAGCTCTCAACAGCCTTGCCTGCTCCAGTATCTGGTCCTCCTAAGAGTCCCAAGGTGAACAGCCCCACCAAACCGAAGAAGATCCGGCAGCAGGCAGCCTGTCAGGGTGAAGAGGACACTACCACTCGGGATGAAGACTTTGTTCTCCAGGTTGAGGCTGAAGATGAGGAAGAAAGTGAGGCCCCAAGTGAGAATTCATCTGACCCTGAGCCTGTTGCACCCCGAAGCACCCCACGAGGATCCACTTCAGGGGTAACTTGAGTGGACCAAAAAAATGATGGGGGAAATGGGAATTTTAAGGGGTGTCCAGGTGCCTGCAAAGATTGCTTTGACCTCTGATGACCAAAACTAATAGCAAAAGGAGACAGGTGCAAAAGTGTGAGATATTGGGGAGATTATAGGGAGAAGGACGTGATGAACAAGATTGTTCATTCATAGCTGAGTATTCTAGAAAACAAATGTGAACAATCCTGCCTCACAGAGTTCACAGGTAGTGGATGCTGCAGAATGTTATAGACAGAGAGAGAGGGGTGGGATTAAAGATACCATCTTGAGCTACATGGTTTTTTTTTTTATTTTATTTTTTATGTGTATAAGTGTACTGTCTGCATGTAGGTTTGTGCACCCATGTCGTGCAATGCAGTGGAGGTCAGAAGAAGGTGTCAGATTGCCCTGGAACTGGAGTTACAGATTGTTCTCAGCCGCCATGTGGGTGCTGGGGATTGAACCCGGGTCCGCTGCAAGAGCAGTTGGTGCTCTTAATCACTAGGCCATCTCTCCAGCCCTGAGCTAGGTCTATATTTTTAAATTTATATCTTATGTATGTTGAGTGTATTGCCTCCATGTATGTAAGTGCACCCAGCACCTGTGTCATGTAATGCCTGTAGAGGTTAGAATACAGTGTTGGATCCCCTGGAACTGGAGTTAAGGATGGTTGTACCCACCATATGAGTGCTAGGAACTGAACCCAGGTCCTCTGAAAGAACAGCCAGTGCTCTTAGCCACAGAATCATCTCTCTGGCCCTTGAGCTAGGTCTTGAAGGGGCAAGTATGAGTTTTCAGACTGTTTTTCCCAGAAATAAATTGCAGCTGAGATTACGGGCTGGGATAAAATTGTGGGGGAGATTAAACTAGATAGGATAAAAGAATTTGCATTGGTAAGAGCCAGCAAATACTGGCTTTATTTTTTGTTGTAAAATATATATAACAAGCAGCTTTATTTAAAAGTGTAGAATTCGGGCTGGAGAGATGGCTCAGTGGCTAAGAGTGCCGACTGCTCTTGCAGAGGACCCAGGTTCGATTCTCAGCACCCACATGGTGGCTAAGAACCGTCTTTAAGCCAGGTGTGGTGGCAGAGGCAGAGGCAGGTGGATCTCTGTGAGTTCAAGGCCAGCCTGGTCTACAGAGTGAACTCCATGCCAGCTGGGACTAAAGGGAGACCCTGTCTCAAAAAGACCAAAAAAAAAAAAAAGATCCAGGTTCAAATCCCAGCACCCACATGACAGCTAACAACTGCCTGTAACTTCAGTTCCAGGGGATCCAACAAACACCCTCTTCTGTCTTCCATGGGCACTGCACCATACAGGTGCACTTACACACATCCAGGTATAGCCCTCATACACATTAAAAAAATATATATTATTATTATTATTATTTTTTTTTTTATGTGTATGAATGTACTGTCTGCATGCAGGTCTGTGCACCCGTGTCGTGCAATGCCGCGGAGGTCAGAAGAGGGTCTCGGATTCCCCTGGAACTGGAGTTCTCCTGGAATTGGAGTTACAGACGGTTCTTAGCCGCCATGTGGGTGCTGGGGATCGAACCCGGGTCCTCTGCAAGAGCGTCGGTGCTCTTAACCGCTAGGCTATCTCTCCAGCCCCCAATATATATTATTTTTAAATGTAGAATTCATCGGGCGTGGAGGCGCACGCCTTTAATCCTAGCACAGGAGGCAGAGGCAGGGGGATCTTTTCGGAGTTCAAGGCCAGCCTGGTCTACAGAGTGAGTTCCAGGACAGCTGGGGCTACAGGGAGACCCTGTCTCAAAAACACCAAAAAAAAAAAAAGATAGAATTCTGGGAGCTAGAGAGATGGCTCGGCAGTTAAGAGCACTGACTACTCTTACAGAGGACCTGGGTTCCATTCCTAGCACCTATGTGGCAGCTAAGAACCATCTTTAAGCCAGGTGTAGTGGTGCACGCCTTTAATCCTAGCACTTGGGAGGCAGAGGCAGGTGAATCTCGTGTGAGTTCAAGGCCAGTGTGGTCTACAGAGTGAGTTCCAGGCCATCTGGGGCTATAGAGAGACTGTCTCAAAAAGACCAAAAAAAAAAAGCAGAATTCTAGGTGGGTGTGGTAGCCTACGCCTTTTATCTCAGCACTTGGGAGGCAGAGGCAAGCAGATTTCTTGTCTTTTTGGTTGTGAGCCTGAGCCTTTAACGGCTGCACCAGCTCTCCAGCAGGCAGGAAGATTTCTGTGAGTTCAAGGCCAGCCTGGTTTACACAGGGAGTTCAGGCCAGCTGGGGCTACAGGGAGATCCTGTCTCCAAAAGACAAAACAATAATAATAATAATAATTCTATGCCATTAAAAGCATCTCCATTTATCATCACTATCCATGTCTGGAATTTTATTACTGAGGATTGAATCCAGGGCCTCATGCATACTAGCATATTAGACAAGTACAGTACCACAGAGCTACCTTGAACTTGAATCATCCTGCCTCAGACTCCTGAATAATTGAGATTATCAGTTTGTGCTACATTTTGGTGAAAAATTTTTCCCACAGAGCTGTTTTTGTCATCCCTAACTAAAACTGTAGAACTTTTTTTTTTTTTTTTTTTTTTTTTTGGCTTTATTGAGACGGTTCCAGTTCCCAGCTGGCCTGGAACTTGCTCTGTAGACCAGGCTGGCCTTGAACTCACAAAGATCTACCTGCCTTTGCCTCCCAAGTGCTAGGATTAAAGGTGTGCGCCACCACACCCGGTGGAGAACATTTTTAAGTAGAAAAAGAACATGGTTAGGAAATAGGTCAAACTGTAATTGGCATTCAGAAGAAAGCTTCTGGTTACTCAGAAGAAAAATGGCAAGTTCCTGAATCAGCCAGTGGAGGAAGCAGAAGTGGGGGACAGATTGAGGACATAGAAAATTAACAGGATTTGGGAAATGAAGGAAGGGAAGGAGCTGCTGAGAGGAGTTTCTAGCCGCGGTAGTAGCATCATGGGAGTAGGTGGCTAGGAATGACAAACTACCTTTCTGATAGGTAGAGTTCCTGTTGGCCATGGACCACACACTGGAATTATCTGTGTCTAGTGGGCATGGAGTCAGTGCCTTGCTTCCATGAGGGTATACTTTAAGGAAACACTGAGACCCTTAGTAAACAAGATAACTGATACTTTGATGCCATATTTCATTTTTTGTGTATGTGGGTCCTCGGGATTGAATTCAGATCATCAGACTTGGCAGCAAGCTCTTTAACCTGCTGAGCCATCTTGCCAGCCCTAAAAAAATTTTAAAGAAAGGAGTTTTTGAGATGTGTTTTTTGTAGCCCCGGTTGGCCTTGAGTTGTCTGGTTAGGCCAGACTGTTCTCAAATTCAAGATGCTCTTGCTTCAACTTCTTGAGTACTAGAATTATAGGTGTTCACCACTAAACCCAGCTTAGACAGGAACTAGGGGTGTGTGTGTTGGGGGTAAGTGCACATTCATTCTGCAAGGTTGGGATTCTCTTTCACGCTCCACTATATTTTTGAGATGGGATTTCTCACTGACCCTGGGGCTTGCTATTTTGGCTAGACTGGCTGGTCACATGCTTTGGGGATCTTCCCGTCTTCCACTCCCCCCCCCAAAAAAAAACAAACTAGGATTATAGGCATGAACTACCATACTTGGCATTTATTTAATTTCTTTATATTTTATGTGTATGGGTGTTTTTTCTGCATGAATGTAAATCTGTTGAAAATGTGGAATGCCCGAAGAGGCCAGAAGAGGTTGTTGGATCTCTTGGAACTGGAGTTGCTACTGATGGTTGTTAACTGCCATGTGGGTACTGGGAGGAACTGAACCTGGGTCTTCTATAGGACCAGTGTTCTTTTTTTTTTTTCTTTGAGATAGGGTCTCCTTGTAGTCCCAGGTGACCTGGAACACACAGGGATCCCCCTGCCTCTGTCTCCCAAGTACTGTTGGAGCAGCTTGTAGAAAAGTTGAGACTGGATCAAGTTTATCATGGTATAAACTGTATAATTGGGCTTAAAGGTGATAATCTAATCCCTGGGACATGGTTAAGATTCCAGGACTGTATATATAAGGAATACTTTCCTTGACTTGACCTGTGTCAGAGGAGGGAGAATCTATAAAGGAGTATTTGAGAGTATGGAAAGAATAAGTAATGACTATCCCACTGAGCAGGAGTTTCAGGAAATACATTGGAGTCCTCTGAGCAAAACGGCTTGGAGACTGGACAGAATTGAACAGAAAATTAGTAGAATGTATAGCTTTGATGTATAGAGTGGTTGAAGCACAAGTCTTTTAGGATGCTGATAGGGCAGTTGGAGAATATGTAATGCCAAGGAAAGTGAAAAATTGATAAAGCTATCTTTTGGGATCTCCAGCTTAGAAAGCTCTTTATGTTTTTTTCAATTTGATCCCTAGAAGCAGAAACCACACTGCCGGGGCATGGCTCCCAACGGCTTACCCAATTACATCATGGCTCCTGTTTGGAAGTGCCTCCACCTCACCAAGGACCTGTGAGATTTGGGGATGGGCTGAGGGCAGAGGGGTGGAGGAGGAATGTAAGGGCCATCTAGAAAGAAAAGCATTTGTTTATGGGTAGAGTATGGTGATGGCATTCATCACTAAAAGACAAACACAAGCACTCCAGAGCTCTTTAATTAAAATGAAACAAAATGCAAGTTCTGTTTCTCAGTTGCATTGAGCGTATTTCAAGTGGTAGCAGCTGCCATGTTAGAACAGAGCACAGTGCATTCCCACCCAAAACACAAAGTGCTGTTACGCAGTGCTGCTGTAGAGCAGCTGCTCTCTTCCACTGATGATGCTTCTGTCTTTTAGCCGAGAACAGCAGCATTCATTCTGGGAGTTTGCTGAATGGATCCCTGTAGCCTGGAAGTGGCGCTTGTTATCTGAACTGTAAGTTGAACTGACATTTCTGAAGCTGTAATACTTTTTTTGTTACAGTGATAAAATGCCCTGATAAAAGCTCTTAAGAGAGAAAGGGTGTCTTTTGGCTCCCAGTTAGATGGCACAGTCCATCATGGTGGAAAGTCCTGGCCTCAGGACCTTGAGGCAGCTGTAGTTAGGAAGCAGAGAACAGGGCTGGAGAGATGGCCTAGCGGTTAGGAGCGCCGACTGCTCTTACAGAGGACCCAGGTTCGATCCCCAGCACCCACATGGCGGCCGAGAACCGTCTGAAACTCCAATTCCAGGAGAGCTCCAGTTCCGGGGGAGTCTGAGACCCTCTTCTGATCTCTGCGGCATTGCACTACACGGGTGCACAAACTTGCATGCAGACAGTACATTCATACACATACAGAAATAAATAAAGAAAATAAAAAAAAAAAATTTAAAAATAAAAAAAAAAAAAGGAAGCAGAGAACAATGGATGGTTGTGCTCAGCTAACTTCTCTTTCTTATGTAGTCCAGGACCCAAGCCCATGGAATGGTACTGCCTACATTAGGATGAATCTTCCCACTCTAGTTAACTAACCAAGAAAATCCCTTATAGGCATGCTCAGAGGCTAACCTAGTCTAGGTAGTCGCTCACAGATGTGCCCAAAATCTTGTCTAATGGATGATTCTACAACATCTCAAGTTGCCAGTAGTAACCATCCCAAAATCGTACAAGGGGTGGCAGAGGATTTTGGGGGGTGGGGGGGACAGACAGGACTTACTATGTAGACCAGACTGGCTTTGATCTCACAGAGATCTTCCTGCCATTGTCTCCTGGGTCCTAGGATTAAAGGTGTGTATCCAGCCTGACGAAGGCCTCTTTAAGTTTGGAGTAAGAATTCTGGGATGGTGAAAATCTTTCAAATTCAGGCTGTTATTTTTGTCTTCCCACAGTGAAGCAGCTCCCTATCTGCCCCAAGAGGAGAAATCTCCACTGTTTTCTGTACACCGTGAAGGTATTCCTGAGGATGGCACAATCTACCGAATAAACAGGTAAAGGCTGCAGCTCAGAAGGCTGGGCATGGTGCTTATGCCTTTAATCCCAGCACTCAGGAGGCAGTGGCAGGAGGAACTTTGTGAGATTGAAGCCAGCCTGGTCTACATTGGGAATTTCAGGCCATCTGGGGCTACAGGGAGAACTTGTTTCAAATAAAACAGAAAAAAAAAAAATTACAGCTCTTCGTTTTTTTTTTTTTTTCTAATTCTGAGAGAAATGGAAAAATGAACTTTGGGAGGGACGGTAGATTAGTCCTGCACCCTTGTGAAGGCTGATCCTGTGGTTCTGAGGGAGTCCCAGATGTGACTGGCCAGTCTTCTCTAATTTACAGTACTTGTTCCCTTTGAGCTGGGCTGAGGGAAGCTAGAGAGACTTGGGCAGCTTAGTTATAAGATGACATGAACTGAGCCTGAACAAACAGCCTCTCATCTTCAATTAGAATTCATCTCTGAGAAGGCAAGGAGGGAGGTCATGGGAGAACACTGCTCCCACTATGGACTTCTTGATTTTCAGGCCCTTGAGTAAGTTAGGTGATACTCGCTCCAACGGAGCTTCCACTTTGTTGTTGCCTTTTACTAACCTCTTTCTTACCCCGTCTTTGACTTTCCTCTAGATTTAGCTCAATCACAGCACATCCAGAGCGCTGGGATGTGTCCTTCTTCACAGGAGGACCACTTTGGGCTCTGGACTGGTGCCCAGTGCCTGAAGGGTCAGCAGCCTCACAGTATGTGGCCCTTTTCTCCAGCCCTGACATGAATGAGACACACCCACTGAGCCAGCTTCATTCAGGCCCTGGGCTGCTGCAGCTCTGGGGCCTTGGGACATTACAGCAAGAAAGCTGGTGAGGTGGGGCTGGGACACTGCTACAGGCAGGTGGGTGAGGGAGAAACAAGGCTGGGGAAGGGCTTGTGTTGGGCTGAGACAGAGTGGATGGAGCTCCAGTAGTCCTAGGCAGTTCCTACCTACTCTCCACATGGTTTCTCTCTCCAGTCCTGGCAACAGGGCCCACTTTGTCTATGGGATTGCTTGTGACAACGGCTGTATCTGGGACCTCAAGTTCTGCCCCAGTGGAGCATGGGAGCACCCAGAAACTCTTCGGAAGGTACTTGAAGTTGACTGTGGGCTGCCCACGGGAGTTCTTTCTTGGAGGGAAAAGGGTTGGTGTGTGGTGGGTGGAGTTTTTTTTCTTTTTCTTTTTTTTTTTTTTTTGTCTTTTCGAGACAGGGTCTCCCTGTAGCCCCAGCTGTCCTGGAACTCTGTAGACCAGGCTGGCCTTGAACTCACAGAGATCCGCCTGCCTCTGCCTCCTGAGTGCTAGGATTAAAGGTGTGCGCCACTACGCCCAGCCTCCATGTCATATTTTCAGGGACCAGAACATCAGAGGTTTTCTGAGAGGTGTCAGAAGGCAGTGAGCCTCAGCTAATGCCTGCTCTTGCCTCAGCAAATGCCTGCTCTTGCCTTGTAGGCGCCTCTCCTGCCCCGCTTGGGTCTCCTGGCTCTTGCCTGCTCAGATGGGAAGGTGCTGCTCTTCAGTCTGCCACATCCTGAGGCCCTCTTGGCTCAGCAGCCCCCAGGTGAATAGTGCAGCTGTAGTGGTGGTAGCCAGAGCTTTGTAGGGCCTGTCTATCTCCCCTGGCCTCCTCTGGGTGCAGTCAGTAGCATAAAGTTTATTCAGTCATCCACAACCTGAATTACCATTTCAGTTGTTTGTTCTTGAGCTTAAATTCTTTCTCTTTTGTAGATTGACTTTATCTTTTCAAACCTTACTGGATATCTCCCCCTCTTCCCTATTCTGCCAGGCCCTCAGAAATTGGCTGTGAAAAGAGTTGCCAAGGGCTGAGTTTCACAAATGGGACACATCTCCCTTACTCTGTTCTTTTCCCCTCAATCATGATTTCAGGGTGCCATCCCCACCCTCAGCCATACCTACACAGTATCTTTTGGGGGTGGTCAGGAGACGCAGCTCCTATATATTGGGGTTTTTCTTTCTTTATCCCATCCCTTTTTCCTTTCCCTTTCCTTTCCTTTCGCCTTTGCCTTTGCCTTTTTCCAGTCCCCCCTCCCCTCCCTTCCGCTCCCCTCCTCTCCTCTCCTCTTTCTTTTCCTCTTTTTTCTTCTCCCCTCCCGTCCCCTCCCCTCCCTTCCTCTTCTTTTTTCTTTGCTTTTCTTTCTTTTCCAGTACTGAGTATTTAAAGGAGGCATCTGGGTTTAAGCTCTAAGAAGTTTTGTGTTTGATGGTCAGGTGGTAGAATAGGTTAAGGCAGAAATAAGAAGTAATTAGGCATGTCCAGCCCTTTCACATTGTGGCATGATGTTGTCATTTTCAAAGTTCATGTCCAGGAACCTCACCATTGAGTCACACAAAAAATTAGTCTCAGTGTTTTAAGGTATTATTTTGTGACTATCTTTGGCTGCAGGTAACCTATGGGTTAGATACACCTGGTAGATAATTTCTTTAGAAAGTTTGGAGGTAAAGAGGAACAAATAAATGAGGGTGGTAGCTGGGTTGTTGGGTTTGTTTGTTTGTTTGTTTGTGACAGGGTCTCCTATAACCCAAGCTGGCCTTGCTATGACACAAAGGATGTCTTTGAACTTCTGGTTCTACCTCCTGAGTTCTGGGATTGCATTGGTGTGCTAGGATGTACTACCGCACCCAGCTTTGCATGTTTCTTTGTAGAAGAGGCAGTGGGCCGTATTTACATAAGGGTATGCAAATAACTCTGCAGGGAAAGAGCAAGTGGGTAATAGAACAAAGAAGAGATCTAACCAAATGAGCAAAGTTCTAGAAACAGAAAAAAAGGAAAAGTGGTCATAGTGGAGGAGTTAACAGTTCTCATGGGGAAGACTAGTACTGGGGAAGAAGATGGGGTCAGATGGAGGCAGGGCCAGAAATTTAGTGGTGAAGAAGGAAGATTGAAGGAAGGTCCTTGCCTATGCATAGGGTCCTGATCTCAGCAAGGCCTTAGGAGTTCAGCCCTTTGGATCCAGAGCATTAACTACTGCCTTTCTTCCCTTGTAGATGCTATGAAGCCTGCCATCTATAAGGTGAGTGAGGAGCCTATTATCTTACTTGAGGCTCCGTCTTTCTTCTAGAGCCTTGCCTTACAGATTCCACAGTGAGTCTGTTGCCTTTGAAAAGTGCCCCTACCTGCTGAATAACAAACTGGTTTTAGTCCTTGTTGTAAACAACAAGAACCCTTAATACTGTATCTCTTCTCTCCATGTAGGTACAGTGTTTGGCAACCCTTCAGGTGGGGTCTGTGCAAGCTTCAGACCCCTCTGAGTGTGGTCAGTGCCTTAGCCTGGCCTGGATGCCTACCAGGCCCCACCACCACCTGGCTGCTGGATATTATAATGGTAAAAACATAAAGTACCTGTTGCTCTTTAATAAGTTTTTAATATATGCTTAGGTTTTCTTTTTTTTTTTTTTTTTTTTTTTTTTGGTTAAGTATGGCATATTATAGTTTAAATATTCAAACAATGTGGAAAGAAAAGAGACATCAGGGGCTGGAGAGATGGCTCAGCAGTTAAGAGCACCGACTGCTCTTCCAGAGGACCCAGGTTCAATTCCCAGTACCCACATGGCTGCTAAGAACAGTCTACAAGCTGGGTGTGGTGGCGCACTCCTTTAATCCTAGCACTCAGGATGCAGAGGCAGGCAGATCTGTGTGAGTTCAAGACCAGCCTGGTCTATAGAGTGAGTTCCAGGACAGCTGGGGCTACAGGCAGACCCTGACTCGAAAAGACAAAAAAAAAAAGACCAAAAAAAAAATAAATAAATAAATAAAGACATGAAGGTAAAATGCAGTTTTCTACAAAGATAAAAAAAGTAATAGTGAATACATGAAAAATATGCCAATTAAGAGTAAGATAGAGAACAGATGGCTCAGGGTTGACACCTGCCATCAAGTGTAATGACCTGCAGTGGAAGGAGAGAAGCATCTCCTGTAGGTTGTTCTCTGACTTCCACATGTCCACTGTGGTATTGTGTGCATGTGTGGGGACACATACACACACAGAAAAAAAATACAATAAATGTCATAAATTAAAAAAAAAAAGGGTTGGAGAGCAGGTAAGATTCTCAGTGGATAACAATACAGCCAGCAGACCTTGATCACCTGGTTCAGTTCTCAGACTGCATAGTGGAAAAAACTGACTCATTCAGGTTGTCTTCTGACTTCCACATACCCTAGGTAGCCTAGAGCTTGCTATGTAAACCAGGCTGCCCTTGAACTCACAGAGACTCTCATGCCTCTGCCTCCTGAGTGCTGGGATAAAGGCATTGTACTATAATGCTCAGCAAACAAATGCTTCTAAAGAAAAGAATTAGATGAGTCAGGTACAGTAGTACACACCTTTAATCCCAGCATTTGGGAGGCAGAGGCAGGTGGATCTCTGAGACTGAGCCTAGCCTGGTCTACAGGGCAAGTTTTAGGTCACCTGAAGCTACAGGGAGACCCTATCTTCAAAACAAAACAAAACCCACACCCCCTCCCAAAAAAAAAGAATAGAAAAGAAGGCTAGTAACTACTTAACTTATAAGGTCCTGGGTTCAATTCCCCCAATACCTCAAATATATAAATGAAAATTTAAATAATTATACTTTACATATATGTAGAGGTCAGAGAACAACTTGCAGGAGTTGGTTCTCTTTCCACCATAGTGGCCATCAGGTTCAAATTCAGGTCATCAGGCTTAGCACAAGCACCTTTACCTGCTGAGCCATCTTTCTGGTCCTATTTTTCTTTATTTTAAATGACTATTTTTTTTTTTTTCAGAGAGCAGTAGACTTTCTGTCAGGAAAATAAGGAAATTAGCCCTCTTATATATTTTTTATGTCATTTTTTTCTTTCTGGTGGCATTTTTCAGGTTACATTTGTCAGGTTACATGCTAATGCTGTGTTGCTGTTGTTCCCTCTCCTTGTCCTTTCACAGTGCTGGTGACTGAATGTAGGACCTTGGACATGCTAGGCAGGTGCCCTGCCACTGAGCTCTTTCTCTAGCCCCAACTCTTCTGTTGCCTTAGCATAAATAATGCAATAATTATCTGCCCAAGTCTTCTTAGCTTGGTGTCCTTCCTAGAATTCACTAAGACCCTGCTGGCCTTGAATTCACAGAGATCTGCTTGCCTCTGCCTCCCAAGTGCTGGAATTAAAGGCTTTCACCACCTTGCCCGTCCTTTGTTAAGCTTTTTTTTTTTTTTAATTTTTTTATTTTTATGTGTATGAATATACTGTCTGCATGTAGGTTGGTGCACCTGTGTCCTGCAATGCCGCGGAGGTCTGAAGAGGCTGTCAGATTCCCCTGGAACTGGAGTAAAAGACGGTTCTTAGCTGCCATGTGGATGCTGGGAATTGAACCCGGGTCCTCTGCAAGAGCTGTTGGTGCTCTTAACCACTGAGCCATCTCTCCAGTCCCATGTTAAGCTTTTTAAAAAATAAAAAAATGTATTTATTTATTTGTTTATTTATCTTTTTGAGACAGGGTCTCCCTGCAGCCCCAGCTGTCCTAGAACTCCCTGTTGTAGACCAGGCTGGCCTTGAACTCACAGAGATCTGCCTGCCTCTCCCTCCCAAGTGCTGGGATTATAGGCGTGCACCACCTTGCCCAGCTAAATTTTTTTTTTTAATTTATTTTTTATGTATATGAATGTACTGTCTGCATGTAGGTTTGTGCACCCATGTCATGCAATGCTGTGGAAGTCAGAAGAGGGCGTTGGATTCCCCTGGAACTGGAGTTAAAGACGGTTCTCAGCCACCATGTGGGTGCTGGGGATTGAACCCAGGTCTCTGCAAAAGCAGTCGGCACTCTTAACCGCTAGGCCATCTCTCCAGCCCCCCAGCTAAATATTTTATTTATTTTAGTGTATGAGTGTATTGCCTGCATGTACTTAAATGGGCCCATGTTGTGCAATGCCCGTGGAGGTTAGAAGTTGGATACCCTGGAACTGGAGTTATGGATGGTTTTCTCCCACCATGTGGGTGCTGGGAATTGAACCCAGGTCCTCCGCAAGAGCTGACAGTGCCCTTAGCAGATGAGCCATCTCTCTAACACCTGAGAAAGGTTTATAAATGCTGCAATCGCTAGCAGAGTTTAGGTATACAAGTGATTTTAGCTATATTTCCCTAGCTATTGTTTTAAAGATTTTTATTGTTCTTTGTGTTTTTAATTAATTATCTATCTATCTATCTATCTATCTATCTATCTATCTATCTATCTAATCTATCTATATCTATCTATTTATTTTTGTTGAGACAGGGTCTCCTTGTAGCCCCAGCCGGCCTGGAACTCACTCTGTAGACAAACTTACACAGATCCGCTTGTCTCTGCCTCCCGAGTGCTAGGATTAAAGGCATGCGGTACCACACCCGGCTTAAAAATAAAGGTGGTTCTTAGCCACCAGGTTGGTGCTGGGAATTGAACCTGGGTCCTCTGCAAGAGTAGTCAGTGCCCTTAACCACTGTGCCATCTCTCCAACCTGCGTTTTTAGTTTTTATTTTTTTTATCTTCTTGAGACAGTGTCTCCCTTAGCCTCAGTTGGCCTGGAACTCGCTCTGTAGATCAGGCTGGCCTTGAACTTACAGAGATCCGCCTGCTTCTGTGTCCTGAGTACAGGGATTAAAGGCATGCATGACACACCCAGCACTGTCTTTTATTTTTATCAGAGTTATATTTCCTATTTGTCTATTTATTGTCTTTTCCTCCGCATTTTGTTCCTTTGAGCTCTTTGCCTATTCTTTTTTATAAATTAAAAAAAAACTTATGTAGTTGGGCGTGGTGGCGCACACCTTTAATCCTAGCACTCGGGAGGCAGAGGTAGGTGGATCTCTGTGAGTTCAAGGCCAGCCTGGTCTACAGAGAGAGCTCTAGGACAGCTGGTACTAAAAGGGACTAAAAGAGACCCTATCTCAAAAATACTAAAAAAAGGAAAAAAACTAAAAAAAACATGTATATGAGTATATTGCCTAACATGCATTTAAGTGCACCCATGTCACACAATTCTTGCAGAGGTCAGAAGAGGGCATTGGATCCCCTGGAACTGGAGTTACAGATGGTTGTTAGCTGCCATGTGGGTGCTGGGATTCAAACCTGGGTCCTCTGCAAGCCATCTATCTTAACTGCTGAGTCATCTTTCAGCCCCTTTGTCTCTATAACAGATTGTTATACTTTTAGGCTTTGTGAGCGAATTGGCCATTATTGATACTAAATTTTGCTATTATAAGGAATCAGCCCTAAACATTGCTAAATGGATGAAGCGTGACTATGTTCCACTATAACTAACAAAACAGGTAGCCTAAGCTATGCATGGTGGCTCATATCTATAATCTCAGCACATAAGAGGCAGAGGGAGAAGGACTGCTGTGAGGTGAGGCCAATCTAGACTGTATACTGAGACCCTGTCTCAAAAAAGTGGGGTGACGAGGCTGGAGAGATGGCTTAGAAATTAAGAGCACTGACTGCTCTTGCAGAGGACCCGGGTTCGATTCCCAGCACCCATGTGGAGGCTAACAACTGTCTATAACTGCAGTTCCAGAGGAATCTGACACCTTCCTCTGACTCTGGGCATTGCATGACATGGGTGCACTTACCCACATTCAGGTACACTAAAATGAAAATAATAAATAAAATATAAAAAAAAAAGTGGGGTGAGGCTGAGGATGTAGCTCAATGGTAGAGCACTCAACTGGCATGCATGAGGCATATGCACTCCCCAGTGCAAAAAAATAAAAAAGACAGCAGGCTCTCTGTAGGTTATATGCCAGCTGATAATCCTAGAGGGTTTATGCTGCTGCTTTTTACTTTATTTTTCTTTATTCTTTGTGTCAGTTTTGCTGTATATCCCCGAATGGCCTCAAATTGGAGATCATCCTGCCTCAGCCAAATGCTGCTGCTAAAAGCATGTGCCACCATGTTCATCTGGATATTTTCTATTTTAAAATCCCTTTACTTTGGGGATGAGGAAATGGCTCAGTGGTTAAGAACATTTTTACTGCTCTTGCAGGAAGACCTAAGTTTGGTTTCCCAGCATCCACATCTGTAATTCCAGCTCCAAGGGATCCAATGCCTTCTTCTGGCCTCTTTTGGCACTTAGATTCACACATACATCCCCACACATAGACACACATAGTAACAATTAAAAATAAAGTCTTGGAGCTGGGCGTGGTGGCGCACGCCTTTAATTCTAGTACTCGGGAGGCAGAGGCAGGCGATCTTTGTGAGTTCAAGGCCAGCCTGGTCTACAGAGTGAGTTCCAGGACAACTGGGATTACAGGGAGACCCTGTCTCGAAAAGACCAAAAAATAAAGTCTTGGAGCTGGAGAGATGGCTCAGCGGTTAAGAGCACTGACTGCTCTTGGAGAGGACCAGGGTTCGATTCCCATCAGCCACATGGCGGCTCAGAGCCGTCTTTAACTCCAGTTCCAGGGGAATCCAATACCCTCTTTATAAAAAAATTGTTTTTTAATTTTTATTTTGTATGTGTATGAATGTACTGTCTGCGTGCAGGTTTGTGCACCCATGTCATGCAGTGCTGCAGAGATCAGAAGAGGGTGTCGGATTCCCCTGGAACTGGAGTTAAAGATGGTTCTCAGCCGCCATGTGGGTGCTGGGGATCGAACCTGGATCCTCTGCAAGAACAGTCGGTGCTCTTAATCGCTAGGCCATCTCTCCAGCCCCCAATACCCTCTTCTGACCTCTGCAGCATTGCATGACACGGGTGCACCTACTTACATACAGACGGTATACTCCTACACATTAAAAAAAAAAAATCTTAAAAAAAGGAAATCTGGGGCTGGAGATATGGCTCCTTGTTAAGAGCATTGGCTGTTCTTGCAGAGGACTTAGGTTCCACCCATATGGTGGCTTTCAACTGTAACTCTAGTTCCCAGAGATCTGATACCCTCTTCTGACCTCCATGGGCATTGTATGACACAAGTGCACTTACATACATGCAAGTGATTCTCTCATACACAGAAAATATAAATAATAAATGGCTAGAGAGATGGCTCAGCAGTTAAGAGCACTGGCTGTTCTTACTGCAGACATGGTTTCTAATCCCAGCACCCACATGGTAGCTAGCAACTGTCTATTAACTCCAGTTCCAGGCGATCCAAAGCTGCCTTCTGACCTCTGAGGAGATTGCACAATAGTGCACTTGTATACATGCAGGTGATACACAGATACACATAATAAAGTTTTGTTTTGTTTTTTGGTCTTTTTGAGACAGGGTCTCCCTGTAGTCCCAGCTGTCCTAGAACTCACTCTGTAGACCAGGCAGGCCTTGAACTCACAAAGATCCGCCTGCCTCTGCCTCCCAAGTGCTAGGATTAAAGGTGTGCGCCACCACGCCCGGCCCACATAATAAAGTTTTATATATATATATATAGTTTGTTTTTTTGAGACTTGGTCTCCCTATAGCCCCAGCAGTCCTGGAACTCACTCTGTAGACCAGGCTGGCCTTAAACTCACAGAGATCCACCTGCCTCTGCCTCCCAAGTGCTAAGATTAAAGGCGTGCGCCACCACACCCTGCATAAAATATTTTTTTAAAAGAAATTCCTTTATTTTAGTAAAGAGTAGTAACAATCAGGTATGTTCAAGCTGAGCTGTTACTTTTTGGTTGATGAGACTTGGGCCTAAAATGTTAGTTTGAGCATTTAAGCTATGGAGGGAGCACTAAGCAGCTTAATCATTCTTTCCTTGTAGTTTGGGTTTGAGAGTAGGAGATAAAAGTCCTGGGATCCCAGAGAAAGAAGTGAAAACGTGGAATCGAGAACCTGCCTTGTCTTATGTGCCTGTTCCTTCTATCCCTGTGTTAGGCATGGTGGTTTTCTGGAATCTTCCCACTAATTCACCCCTCCAACGGATACGGCTCTCAGATGGCTCCTTAAAACTCTACCCCTTCCAGTGTTTTCTAGCCCATGACCAGGCTGTGCGTACAATTCAATGGTGCAAAGCTAACAGGTACAGAATCAGGGCTGTGGAGGAGGAAGGGAGGAATGTAGCAGGCTGACTCTTCCATATTCTGACTTGATCTCTTTTTTTTTTTTTTCCCCCAGTCATTTCTTAGTCTCTGCGGGTAGTGACCGGAAAATCAAATTCTGGGATCTTCGACGACCTTATGAACCAATAAACTGTATCAAGCGCTTCTTGAGTACAGAACTATCCTGGCTGCTCCCTTACAATGGTGTCACCGTGGCTCAGGACAACTGCTATGCCTCGTACGGCAAGAGAAAGATAGGAGTTTTGGGGACAGGCCTTAAGGGTCGGGGTGCAAGCATGCCAGATTGTTGTGGGGAAAGGAGGGTTCAGTTTGTTGGATGAGGTATTTTGAATTCTGTAAGAAAGGAAGGTTTTATTTCATTTCTTTTTCTCATGTAGCTATGGGCTCTGTGGAATTCATTATATCGATGCTGGTTACCTTGGTTTTAAGGCCTACTTCACTGCTCCTCGAAAAGGCACTGTCTGGGTGAGCCTCTCTCCTTCCCCCAATCTGTGTAGGAGAATGCTCATTTGCTCAATGGGTAGTCCAGAACAGACTATAATTTGGGTGCAAGAAGAAACAATTGTTTGGTAATTTATCATTAGGGTCATGAGTTATGGTAAATTTTTGTTTCTATGTGTATCTTTCCTCCTCAACCTCAGACAACACAGTATTATCATATAAATGAATAGGTGGGTGAATGAGTGAAATACACCTTTTCTATTAGAGTCTTTCAGGTTCTGACTGGCTCGGGACAGTAGCTGCAGGAGATATATCTGGGGAGCTCATTGCAGCTATATTGCCTGATATGGCATCGAACCCAATCAATGTCAAGAAGCCTGCAGAAAGGAGATTTGTAAGTATGCGAACATCAGTGGCAGTGTCATCTGCAGACCACAGCCTGCTTCCCTTGCCAGCTCCTGCTAGGGTGGAAGTTCGTGCTTGGCTTTCCAGCTCTGATACTGTTTCTGGAAGTCATTGCAAGGAATTATGTATAATATTCCCTTCCCTGGTGGAACTGAGCAGATATTTTAAAAATTTTAAATGTTATGTTTTTTTTTTTTTGTCTTTTCGAGACAGGGTCTCCCCGTAGCCCCAGCTGTCCTGGAACTCACTCTGTAGACCAGGCTGGCCTTGAACTCACAAAGATCCGCCTGCCTCTGCCTCCCAAGTGCTAGGATTAAAGGCGTGCGCCACCACGCCCGGCAAATGTTATGTTTTATTGATTTATTTGGGGGAGGGGGTAACAGAGGTCAGAGGAAAACTTGTAGGAGTTGGACAACATGCCGGAATCTCTTCTGTCCCTGTGCCTCATGGGTTCCAGGAACAACCCTCAGTCCTTGGGCTTGGCTACATGTGTCTTTACCCACCGAGCCATCTTATCCCCTCTAATTTTTTGTTCTTTTGTTCTTTTTTGAGACAGGGTCTCCCTGTAGCTCCAGCTGTCCTGGAACTCACTGTGTAGAACAGGTTGGCCTTGAACTTACAGAGATCCGCCTGCCTCTGTCTTCCTGTTGTTCTTTTTAAAAATTACATTTATTTTGTGTGTGCTAGGGGATGACACGCATGCACTTTATCCATCAAACCATCTCACCGGCCCCTCAGCATATATTAGGCATAACTACTTTCTTCCATTCTTAAAGTCCTTCCTACAATAAATCAGTTTCCTTTCTGTTTTTGTGTTCAGTGTTTTAAAACCTAATCTTGGACTGAAGAGATGGTTCAGCACATAAAGCCTGATGAGCTAAGTTTGATCCCTGAGGCCTGTGTGGTAGAAGGAGATGCCCAGTTCCCACAAGTTATCCTCTGACCACCAGTGTGCACCAGAGCCCTCCTGCATAGACAGAAATAAGTATTAAATAAAAGCAGGCATGACTCATGCCTTTAATCCCAGCACTCAAGAGGTAGAGGCATGCAGACCTGTGTGAGATCGAGGCCAGCCTAGTCTATGTAGAGAGTTCCAGGCCAGCTGGGTCTGGCTATAGGGAGACCTTGTTTCAAATAAACAAACCAAAACCCAAGTACTCTCATGGTCTCCTTTCTAGCCTATATATAAAGCAGATCTGATACCATACCAGGACAGTCCAGAAGACCAGGACTACACCTCTGCTTCATCTGAAACCCCTAATCCTCCCAAAGCTAGAACATACACTGAAACCATCAACCACCACTACTTGCTCTTTCAAGATACAGATTTGGTAAGTTGAGGCTAGGAGTGTGGCATAGTAAAGGTAAAATGTGCTGGTCCTTAAGTAGCAGGGAGTCTTGAGGAATTCCACCATAATGGTGCAGAGCTTTTTCCTTTGATTCCACTTCTGTTCCCTAGAGTTCCTTCCACAATCTGCTCCGTAGAGAACCAATGCTGCGCATGCAGGAAGGAGAGGGACATTCTCAGCTTTGCCTGGACAGGCTGCAGCTGGAGGCCATTCATAAGGTAGGAACCTTTTCTTGAATCTTCCCCACCTTCCACTTTCATTTCCCCTCAAATCTGAGATATAAAGAGGCAACAGAGATGGCTAAGGAGGGAAATCACCTTTGAGAAACTCCTCTGGATCACAGCATATTTACCTCGTTCACTGGGTATCTTTCTTACGGTCCAGTCCTCTGATTATGATCTGGTTTTTGAAGCTCATACAGGTAGGGTCACCCTGAATCACTACTCCTGAGCCTCTCTTTGGTTTTCTGTTCTCTTCACAGGTACGTTTCAGCCCAAACCTGGACTCCTATGGATGGCTGGTATCTGGGGGGCAGTCAGGGCTGGTTCGGATCCACTTTGTCCGTGGACTCACCTCCCCGCTGGCCCATCGTGTGCAGCTTGAAAGCCGAGCCCA
Source organism: Rhizomys pruinosus (assembly GCA_009823505.1). Classification (NCBI taxonomy): domain Eukaryota; kingdom Metazoa; phylum Chordata; class Mammalia; order Rodentia; family Spalacidae; genus Rhizomys; species Rhizomys pruinosus. The sequence continues at coordinate 436,725 of VZQC01011170.1, read as the reverse complement.
CTTCAATGCTATGTTCCAACCATCCTTTCCAACTGAAGGGCCTGGTTTCTCTCCAACCAGCCATTGCCTTCTACCCAATCCCTAGTCTGGTCCAAACAGGACCCTTGGATTGAAGTCTACCAAGAACAAATGGTCCCCATGCACAGAGCATAGGAACTGGGCCCTTCTTGAACAGTGATGGTGCCAGGCCTGGATCTTTAGGCCTATCTGCCCAGGACTCCTTAAATCCTCCTCCTTCCACAGACTTTTTATGGTCACAGCCCCCTGCGGGTAGGGGGGCTCTCCCTCCACAACGATCCTCTGCCTAAAACCATGGCTCACAAGAAATGCTCAGGCCTAACCTAGGCTTGGGAGTCAAATTGCTCATATTGAGCATATTGTCAAGGAGGTAAAGCTAAGTAAAGGTACTGGGTGTTTTGAGACCACTTGTGAGTGGGTGTTTGGAGAATTGGAAAGGATATCTTCAGGAAGGCTCCTGTCTATTTCCAGGATACAATGTTATTGCCTTCCAAACTTCCTCTTTAGAATAATCAACACACAGTCCCAACGGGGGTGACAGTAATTTATTGGACTGAAGCTGCTCATAATACTTCTTTAACTGAGGAACACCACAAACACCCTACCAGTAGAAGAACAGTGGCTTAGTTCTTATTTGCTCCTGCTTGTGAAATATTCTCAATCATTGATCATTTGACCCCACTTGAACACTCGTACACAGTAGTGTTTAAAAACTTTAAAGCTGGGCGTGGTGGTGCACACCTGTAATCCCAGCACTTGGGAGGCTGAGGCAGAAGGATCACAAGTTTGAGTTTAGCCTGGGCTACATAGTGAGACTCTGTCTCATACAACCAAAAAGGAAAAAAAAAAAAATCTTCCTTTATATCAAGTCAGAGTATACCTCTCTTAATTTTACTAATGGGTGTTAGGAAATCTAGTCATTCTTTCCTGTGATTACCCTTTTAAGTACTTAATAATAGCTATCATGTGTTTCCCAAGTCATTTTTCCTCTAGATTAAATATCTTTAGTTATTTCAATCATTCTTTTACACGTCATGATTTTTTTATCTTCTTGATATGGTCACATTGTTGACTTATTAAACATGTTTAAACTCTATAGAAAGTATTTAGAACCCATAATGTATTATTATCTTAATAGAGTCTTCTGTGGGAAGCTGCACCCTCACATTGACTATGATACTGCCTTATCAGCACAGGCAGACAGTGATGTGAAACCACCAAATCACAGCCTTGGAACATAAAGAGTATAGGCTGAGGTTTGGAAGGAAGTAGATCATTTTAGGAAATAGAAAACAGGCAGCCAGCTTCCTCTTTGGAAGGGATGCAGCCTAGATTAGTGTCTGAAACAAAACCCTAGATTCTAGGGCACTCAAGACTAATCGTGTATCTGGGAACAGCTTTCCACCTGAGTAGTATAGGTGATATACCAGAAAATTTTTGAGAATCAAGTAGTTCAGTCCCCTTCCTCTACAGAAGAAGCAGACCTGTAGGAAACCAGGCCTTTGAGCAGCACAAGGACCACAACTCATGTTGGTGTGAAGAAGCCAAGTGTTGTAACACCCTGATCCAGCTCAGGCTGTGTCAGGTTTGCTTTTTGAACTAATAAAGAAGTGCCTTCCATTGCAGAGAAGCTTGGCTTATCCTGCAGAGCAACCCCTTAACACTGTACAACCAGCTTTTTCCTACTTCCAGTGGTAGAAAAGGTGGGGTCTGGGAACTAACTAACGGTAGAAATTATAGGTTGGTACCAGCAGCCCTGCCCCTGTTGAGTCAGTCCTAATTTTGAACTTCAAAAGAGAATGTGGGCAGTGCTTTCTGATCTTTTTTCTTTTCCATGAATCTTTTTTCCTCAGGCTCTTTCCCTTCCTTCCCAGACTATCCACTTAATGGTTCCAGCACTTTTCTACCTTTGTGCCTTTGCCGAGGCTATTGTCTTCTCTACCTTTTTTTTTTTTTTTTATCACCTAAATCCTGTTCATCATTTAAGACCCCATCTCAGGGCTAGGAGCTAGCTATATCTTGGGAGGGGGGCATATGCAAGGCACTGGGTTTAATTCTCACAAATCCCAGCACAAATTTCATCTTCAACAAGGATCTTTCTAGATTTCTCCAGGGAAAGGGGTATTCTTTCCATGGATTCTAAAGAAAGCAGGGGAGAAGGTAAACAGTATTAATAATGAGCACTTCATTTATTTTGCATATTACCGAGTTCCATGAGGCAGTTATTGCTGTTTTATGAAGTGATGAAGATTAGATTCTGAGAGGTTAGGCAATCTGAAAAAGGTCACATAATTACTAGTATTGACACTGGGATTTGAACCCATACAGTCTTGCTTGAAGATACGACTTTGCAATGTACCACATTTGGTTTCCTATTGCATCTACCAGTGTAAATTCACCCATTTAGCATATGCATAGAAAGCAATTACGAATCCTTACCCTGCGTCTAGTTGTGTTAATCATACAGGAACTGGAGAATCAGCAGATGAGAGGTAAACAAAGACTATGAACCTGATGAACTCACTGTTCCGAATGCAGTAATGCCTACAGACCTAGAAGATTCATAGAAGCTTTGGGTGATAGGGAGAATGAAGTTCTCTGGTATGCTGGTTTTCAATCGTGTGCCTCTAAAGTGGCTTTAGAAGTTTACTTTTTACACAGCTTGTTAGAACTTTCTCATGGGCCTCCTCCATGCCCAAGAGAAATAATGTTAAGCCCACTGTATGGACAAGGAAACTATGATGACGAAGGCCGTGGCTGCCTGTTAGTTACGGAGCCTGTACCTAACTCCTGGGGTTCTGTAATGCCAGTGCTTTTCGTGGAAGTATACTCTGCAGCATCTCTAAAGGGAAATTGTGGGCAAAACACTGAACTTGGTATGAGGACCAGAATAGGAACAAGTTCCGGTACTACCCCCTGGGAGCTCAGTTGAGGCTAATGAATACAACAAACGTCTAAACTAGCATCTTTAATTTCCAAGTAGCTACGCTTGAGAGGGATGTCAGGACTGGCCAGCTTGGGGAGGCGAGAAGAGTTGGGATTTCTCCAGGTTGACAGTCCTGAGGCGCGGGGAGAGAAATTGTACAGGGAGGCAGAGCCAGGCCTCACGGTGAGGCTTGAAGCTGGAGACTGCTTAAGCGGCTCGGGTCACTTCCATTCTTCCCAGACTGCAAGGGTCCGTAACACTGCCAGCAGGCGGACGGAAGGGGCGGGGCTTGATACGGAAGTCCGGGCCTAGCTCCAGTCCTATGGGAGAGCCTGACCCGCGTGTAGCTGGCACTGAGGTGAGTGGCGGGTTCTCTTTAGTCGCCGTGCGCCTTGAGCTCCTGCAAATCCTGTAGCCGGTACAGAAAGGAGGCAATTTAGTTCTGACTGAGTCTGAATTTGGGCACTGACCATGTTCACTTTGGGAGACCCAGACTCTGGACCAAAGCTTGAGTAAGCCTGTCTAGTCCTCTGGGTCGGGACCGGAGGCCCCCTGACACCCTTGCTTTAGCAACAGGGTTGATTTGGCAAGTGGCAGTCACCAGGAATTCTGTAGTTTCCCAAGCCCGTCTCCAGTGGGCTAAATCAACCATGTGACAGGACGCTGCCCGATAAAACATCCTTTCTGAGGCCCCTGCCACTTCTGGATAACGGAAGTAGGGAGAGAATGGACACAAGGAAAGTCGGCCCATTTTTCTCTGTGGAGTAGGGCGGTGGGAGTGACCCTCTCCTCTTGGTTTGACAGGAGGCATGGCACTCTGGCGGGCATACCAGAGAGCCCTGGCTGCTCATCCATGGAAAGTCCAGGTTCTGACAGCTGGTGAGTCTCTGTGGGACCAGAGTGGGATTAGAACTGGCTGATTTGGGAAGAAAGAGACATCATAGTCCTCATTTCCTCTTTATTTAGCCCCCTGGAAAAGCTGACTTTCTAATACCCCAAATTGCCTTCTTTTGGAGGGCTATATACCAAAACTTTTTTTTTTTTTTTGGTCTTTTCGAGACAGGGTCTCCCTGTAGCCCCAGCTGTCCTGGAATTCACTCTGTAGACCAAGCTGGCCTTGAGCTCACAAAGATCCGCCTGCCTCTGCCTCCCAAGTGCTAGGATTAAAGGCATGCGCCACCACGCCTGGCCTAAAACTTTAAAAAAAAAATTTTATTTATTTATTTTTTATGTGTATGAGTGTACTGTCTGCATGTAGGTTGGTGCACCCGTGTCGTGCAATGCCGCGGAGGTCAGAAGAGGGCATCGGATTCCCCTGGACCTGGAGTCAAAGACGGTTCTTAGCCGCCATGTGGGTTCTGGGAATCGAACCCGGGTCCTCTGCAAGAGCAGTTGACACTCTTAACCGCTGAGCCATCTCTCCAGCCCCCAAAACTATTCTTAAGGGAAACACAGTTGGCCTAGCTGTCCAATAAGACTTGAAAGTCATCAAAAAAACTGAGTACCAAGTGCATCTTTAAGGATATTAACATTGCCCCAATTGGACTAAGTGCAGCATTCCACTCCAGAGGCAGAGGCAGGCAGATCTCTGTGAGCTCAAGGCCAGTCTGGTCTACATAGTGTATTCCAGACCAGCCAGGGTTATGTAGTGAAGACCCTGCCTCAAAAACAAAAAGCATTGTTTTCCTCTTAACACTTTATAGTGTGTAAAGCACTTTCATTCATATATATAGTCATAGGGCCTCCAAAGTTCTGTGAGTTAAGTTTACTTGAGTCCACATTAGATCACACACCCAACAAGTGCTGAAGTCAAGGCTTAAACTCTATTTTTCTTAGTTTTTTTTTATTGTGAAATGTACCAAACAGTTATATATATATGTGATTTAAATAGTTTTACAACTGAACACTTCTGAATTAGCACCCAGCTTTGGGACTCTTTGAACTCATCTCCTCAGTTCATATAGCTCCAGAGATTACTGCTGCTTTTTGTTTGTTTAGTTTTTATCTTGAGACAGGAGTTTCACTCTGACCCAGTCTAACCTAGAGCTTACTGTCTAGCTCAGAGTGGTCTTGAACTTGTAGCAGTCCTTCCACCTCAGCCTCATGAATGCTGGGATTACAAGTATGAGCCACCACAGCTAGCTACAATGACCACTTGTCTGAGTTTTGCCTACATCATTATTTCACTTTTCTAACAGTTTATTGCCTATGTGTGTGTCTTCGAACAGTATACCCATCCAGTAATAGAGTAGCAACCTATTATTGTGGACATCCCCCTGCATCTATTACAACCTTCATTTTGAGGATTAGGTAATGCAAGGGGATGGGGCAGGGAGCATAAGGAGACCTTTGACCATCAAAATAATACAAAGGGTGATCAGGTTATAAACCTAAGTCTTTCTCAAAAAGACAAAAATAAATAAATAAAAATAGGTCTTGGGGCTGGAGAGATGGCTGTTCTCGCAGAGGACCTGGGTTTGGTTCCCAGCACCCACATGGTGGCTAACAGCCACCAGTTCCAGTTTCAGTTCCAGGGGAATGACACCCTCTTCTGTCCTCTGTAGGCATTGTACAACACAGGTGCACTTACATACATGCACATACACTAAAATAAATAAATAAATAAATACCATAGGTCTTGCCTATGTTTGGAGGAAGAATCCAAATATATATATGTGTGTGTGTGTGTGTGTGTGTGTGTGTGTGTGTGTGTGTGTTGGTGTTTTTGAGACAGGGTCTCTCTGTAGTCCTAGCTGGCCTGGAACTCGCTTTGTAGACCAGGCTGGCCTTGAACTCACAGAGATCCACCTGCCTCTGCCTCCCAAGTGCTAGGACTAAAGGTGTGCGCCACCACACCCGGCCCAGAATCCAGTATTCTAATGAGGGTTATGGACTTCTGAAAAGAAAGGGGGAGACTACTGAAAGCCAGAATAGCTCTACATCAGAAATAGAAACTTCACTGCATGACTGGCTAGGAGATGGACCCTTTGGCCCTCCCTAATCCCTCTCTAGTCTCCTGTGCCCATCACCTCTTGTCCTCAGAGTGTCCGGCCTGCATGACTCACCTAGCTGAGTGTGTGGTGACTCACACTGGACTATGTGACTATGATGGGAACTGACACGCTGGGCTCTTTGCCCAGCCTCAGATTCCCTCAGGGACCCTAACTGCCAGATGGAAGGTTCCCCCTTGTGGCCATGAAGAATTGAGAGGGAAGGACCTTCTCTTTGTTGTTTGTTTTGGGTTGGTTTGGTTTTTGAGATAGGCTTTCACTATGTAGTCCTGGCTGGCATGGAACTTGCTATGTCTGTCAGGCAGAATTCACAGATAACCACAGCCTTAGGGATCCATACTTGACAAAGGCTGAAAGTAATGAGCCAAGGGGCCCTGGTGCAGAAATGTAGCTAAGCGAGGCTTTTGTTCTGTCTGTGTTAGGATGCTCATATAGCCTCACATGTACATTTTTCCTGAAATTGTGCTGACATCATCATTTGGTCCTAAGGCAACCTGTTTCCCGGTAGCATTTTTCTCAGACTTTTCTTCCTTGCTGCTCACGGTATTTGGACCAACCGACAAATAAAGGGAGAAGTGGATTTAGCTCACTGAGCCATTTTTGGACCCTAGCACGGTGTCTCCTAAGGTCCCATGGGATAGCTCACACTGGAAAGCAGAACAAAGATTTCAGACTTGGAATTAGCAGACCAAGATTTAAATCTCAGAGCATAGCACTTAGTAGCTGCCTAATTAGTCCATATCAATAAACCTCTTTGGGCCTCAGTTTCCTCATTTAGAACTTAAAAGGTCAGTTACAGAAATTACCTCTGTGAAGAAGCTTTGGAAATTTTATTTATTGTTCATGGTACTTTTTAATCACATTTTTTTGGGGGGGGTATTTTTTGAGACAGAGTCTCCCTGTAGCCCCAGCTAGCCTGGAACTCATGGATATCTGGCTGCCTCTGCCTCCCAAGTGCTGGGATTAAAGGTGTGCACCACCATGTCTGGCTTAATCACATTTTTTACATTTAGTGTGGGGGGGGCACATGTTCATTTCACTGTACATATATGGAGACAAGAGGACAACTTGTGGAAATTAGTTTTCTTCCACAGTGTGAGTCCTGGAAGTTAAATTCAGGGGTTTTAAAAAATATTTTATTACTTTTATTTTATGTGTGTGTGTCTTCTCTGCATGTAAGTGTACCCCTGTCATGCAGTGCTCTTGGAGAACAGAATAAGATGTTGGATTCCTTGAAACTGGAGTTACAGACAGTTGTTAGCTGCCATGTGGGTGCTGGGATTCGAACCCAGGTCTTCTGCAAGAACTACCAATGTTCTTAGCCACTGAGCCATCTCTCCAGCCCTAAATTCAGGTTTTAAGGCTTGGCAGCAAGTACTTTACCCCCTGAGCCATCTCTTTATCTTGTGTACTTTTTATTTGAAACAGGCTGGCCTTGAACTCACTCTGTAGCTGATCTTGAATTTGCAGTCCTCGTGTCTCAGCTTCTCAGATAGATAGGATTACAGGTATGTGCCACCATACCTACTTGGATATTTTTTTTTAAGACAAGATCTCATGTAGCCTAGGCTAGTCTCCAACTTACTGTGTAGCCAAGGATGACCCTGAACTTTTTTTGTCTTTCTGGGATAAACTTTTTGAAACATTCTTCAACTTATAATTTTGTGTGTGTGTGTGTGTGTGTGTGTGTGTGTGTGTTATGTCTGCATGTATATAAGTGCATCCATGTGGTCCAGTACCTGCAGAGGCCAGAAAAGGAGGTTGGATCCCCTTGAACTGGAGTTATGGATGGTTATTAGCTGCTTTTGGGTGCTGATATTCAAACCTGGGTCTTCTGCAAGAACAGCCAGTGCTGTTAATTACTGAGCCATCTCTCCAGGCCCTGACCTTGAACTTATGATCTTCTTGCCTTTCCCACTCAAATTCTGGGATCACAGGTGTTCGCCACCACACAGTTTATGCAGTACTAGGTATTGAACTAGGGTTTCTGTGTGCTAGGCAAGCACTTTACCAGCTGAGCTTGGAAATTGTTTGTTTGTTTGTTTGAGACAGGGTCTCTTTGTAGTCTCAGCAGACCTAAAACTCTCTATGTGGACCAGCCTGGTCTTGATCTCCACAGAGATCCACCTGCTTCTGCCTCCGGAGTGCTGGGATTAAAGGTGTATACAACATGCCTGGCCTAGAATTTTATTTAAATATACAATAAACTTGAAGGTTCAAGGAGTTGACTGTCCCTGTGATTGTTGGCAACCCAGGCACAGCAAGTTCTTTTTTAAAAAAACAGATTTTTATTTATTATTTATTTTTATTTTATGTGTATGAGTGTTTCTGAATGTGTGTTAAGTGTACCATATGAATGCAGTGCCCATGGAGGCCAGAAGAGGACATTGGATTCCATGGAATTGGTGTTAAGAATGTCTGTTAGTTGTCATGTTGGTGTTGGGAACTGAATCTGAGTCCTTTGCAAGAGTAGCAAGTACTCTTAACCACTGACCATCTCTCTAGACCCAAGCTCTTCTTTTTATAGTGGTAGGCTGGGTTTGTTCCTCTTTCCATAAATTTAAACATGGATAGGTATTTTTCCGTTATTTTGAATCAGAGTCTTACAGTGTAGCCAAGGCTGGCTTTCAATCCATGTGAGTCCTGCCTTGGCCTTTCAAATGTCTCTCAAAGGTGTAAACCAGGCCCAGTTTATGGCTAAGTACCTTAGCCTTGGTTTCCCAGAAAGCACAGCCTAAAGTTTATGTGCAGGTTAGAAAGTAATTCCTCTTGGGATAAGAGAGAGAACCAATATTAAAGGTGCATTATTAAATTGCCCCCTCTTTTTGGTCTTTTTGAAACAGGGTCTCCCTGTAGCCCCAGCTGTCCTGGAACTCGCTATGTAGATCAGGCTGGCCTTGCCTCTTGGGTGCTAGGATTAAAGGTGTGTGCCACCACGCCCAGCTAAATCTGCTCCTCTTAAGAGCCACTGGTGGCTCATACCTTGAAAGTAACCAAGAAACTTCTTGAAATACCTTATAAGATGAATAGTGTTGTAGTTTGTCTTCCATTGCTGTGACAAAACACTCTGACCGACACCAACTTGGGGAGGAAAGGGTTTATTCAGCTTACATCTCCCGGGTCACAGTTCATCACTCAGGGAGACCAAGGCGGGAACTCAGGGCAGAAACCTGGAGGCAGGAGCTGAAGCACAGGCCATGGAAGAATGCTGTTGACTGGCTTGCTCCCCTGCCTGGCTCATGCCCAGCCTGCCTTCTTATAAGGTACACAACAACCTGCCCAGGGTGGCACCACTCATTGTGGGCTGGGCCCTCCCACACTGCTCAACCATCAAGACAATACTCCACATAGATGTGGCCACAGGCCAATCTAATGGAGCCAATTCCCCAATTGAGGCTCCCTCAACCCAGGTGTGTCAAGTTGACACTAAAGCGATCCAGCACAAATAGTCATCTCTGGAGGAGGGAGATTTATCCACCAGCTTCTACCTCACAGTGATCTCCATTAGAGGAATCAACAGCGGGACCCCAGGTATGATGGACTTGAAGTGAGGATCTGTCATTTTGAACTGCATTAATGACTGGAACAAGATTTGAATCAAGATCTGAAATTGTTCAATGGAAGTGTCTAATATGCCAGTTTTGGGCCAAGCCAGAGTCACGACCAGGGCAGCCTAGGGAAAGGTTGACTGTGTTCTGCACAGTCTGAGTCAGCCTTATCCCTTCTTTTCCGGAGGTCTCTTCAGTCTCCAATGGGCCCAGAGCCTAGGGCCCAGCTCCAGCCATTGTAGACCATTAGAGCAGAACAGCTGTACTATAGACATTGGTTTCCCTGGAGCCTGCATTAAACCAGGCTCTGAATCTAACAGGCCTTGATACTACTGCCTCAGGCTTGATGGGTATAGTATGAAGCCTATAATCTGTTAGGTTTGGGCCAGAGGCTACTCAGTCACACTCACCTGAGGCACAGGCTGGGTGTGACATGCACTTAAGCCTCATGTGGTCAGTAACAGAGCTGACATTAGAACCTAGGCCATTACTGTACTTGAGACTACAGGGGCTTCAGGATGCTAGGTGTCAGTCCAGCTGGTCTAGGTTTTTAGCCTGAAGAACTGTCCACTTATCTCATATTCTTCTCAATAGGATGGTTATTGACAGGAAGGAGGTGAGCATTCAGACCCATCCCAGAAGATATGCTTCCCCCTTTCTGCTAGAGCTTCAGGGCCAGATGACGTTCCTACCCCAGCCAGGAGGCTTCTCACTTTGCAGCACTACTGGCCCTGTGCCACTAATATCTTTACCTGCAGACCCAGCCTCCAGTGCTCAGGGGCATACTTCCTCTCATTCCAGGAAGCCACTTCCTGCCCCTTAGCATTCTCATCTTCCATTATCACTTTATTTTCTTCTACATACGACTTTCCAAAAGCCAGTGAAGGAACAGAACAGGAGAAGCAGGGAATTTATCCCTACTCACGCCTTGGAAGAGAGTAGGAAAGTTGGGGCGTTTCCACTGGGGAGCAGGTGATGGCGTCAAATAGATCTATGCCCAGAGGCAAGCATCCCTTTCCCTTGCCTCCTGGATCCAGTGACGAGTGATGGAATGAGGACTGGCACCTACCCAGGGGCATGATGTCACACTCACAGTCAGTGTCTACTTGCTGGGCTCTGTGCCCAGTCTAGCTTTAGGACACCACTGCCCAGCAGCCTCTCACCCAGGCCCATCAGGGCTCTGGCATTATGTGTCTACAGACCTCCACCTCCTAACTCTAAGGACAGGGGAACCAGGCACTATACCATCCAGGCCAACAAGATACATCCAGGAAGTCTCCCAGAGGCTGAAGTGGATTTGAGCATTTGGGTTCTGAGTTGGAGGAAGTAGGATGAGAAATTTGGATGTTTGAGTCCTTCCTGTTGAAGGCTCACGTGGACCAGTAATGCAGGCTTTGCTCTTGACTTAGACCAAAGTCTTGGGTTATCCTGGAGTTGCTGCAGATCCAGTGGTCCTAATTCTCTGTAACCAGAAGACAAACTTCTCCGTACTGTCTGGTCTGAAGCTACAGAGCTCTACCCACCTCACTCCTGTGGATGGTGTGTCACCTGGTACTGCCTCAGACTCGATGGGTATAGTATGAGGCCTAGAATCTGTTTGAGTTAGAGGCTACTCAGCCACACTCACTTGCAGCAGCATGGTCTCTCTCTTTACCCTCACAGATGCTGTAAAGGAAATAACAGACACCATACTGTGGCTGTCTTGAGAGTCTGTGATTCTTTCTTCCCCAGAGAAAGTTTTCCAAGTGCCTTAAGCAATCAGAGGCTACAAGTGTCACATCCCATCTGATGGATACACATTACCCAAAAGGGTAGATTTCCATTCCCTGCTGCTGGAGAACCAGAGACAGTCTGACTGCAAACACATATTATGGGCTACTCCTCAACTACATGGCATGGGACTTCTTCCCCACCCCAAAACCTAAAAGAGGAGACCCCCTTAGCCTTATAGATACACAGTCTATCTTCACCAGTGGTTGAAGGCATCTAGACCATGCTATAAAGAACTTGGTTCTTTGGGACTGGAGACATGGCTCAGCAGTTAAGAGCAACCACCAACTGCTCTTGCAGAGGACCTGGGTTTGATTCCCAGCACCCACATGGCAACTGAGAACAGTCTTAGGCCAGGTGTGGTGGCACACTCGTTTAATCCCAGCACTCAGGAGGCAGAGGCAGGCAGATCACTGTGAGCTCAAGGCCAAGCCTGGTCTACATAGGGAGTTCCAGGCCATCTGGGACTAAAGGGAGACCCTGTCTCAAAAAGAAAAGAAAAAAAAAAAAAAGAACCATCTTTAATTATTTATTTATTTTTATGTATATGAATGTACCATCTGCATGTAGGTCTGTGCACCCATGTCATGCAATGCCGCGGAGGTCAGAAGAGGGCATCGGATTCCCTGGAACTGGAGTTAAAGATGGTTCTCAGCCATGTGGGTGCTGAGGATCGAACCTGGGTCCTCTGCAAGAACAGTCGGTGCTCTTAACCGCTAGGCCATCTCTCCAGCCCCCCAAAAAGAACCATCTTTAAGCCAAGCTTGGTGGTGCACCCCTTTAATCCTAGCATTTGGGAGGCAGAGGCAGGCAGATCTCTGTGAGTTCAAGGCCAGCCTGGTCTATAGAGTGAGTTCCAGGCCAGCTGGGGCTACAGGGAGACCCTGTCTCCAAAAGACCAAAATAATAATAATAATAATAATAATAATAATAATAATAATAATAGTAATATAAAGAACTTGGTTTTCAGTCAAGCTCTACCTTCATCTTTTGTGACTATTGATACATTTTTTGTTTTGCTTTGTTTTTAATCAGACAGGGTCTCACTGTGTAGGCCTGGTTGGCCTGGAACTTACTGAGATCTGCCTAACTCCAACTCCCAAGTGCTGGGGTTAAAGACAAGCACTACAATACCCAGCTGTTTTTGGAGTATGCGTTGTTTGTTTTTGAGATAGGGCCTCACTGTGTAGCTCAGACTGGCCTATATCTACAAGGTAGACCAGGCTTGCCTTGAACTTGCAACAATCCTGCCTCTGCCTCCTAAGCACTGAGATTACAGGCATATGCTACTATGCCTGCCCAGGAAGCATCTTAGATATGCGGTCCCTTTGAGACATTACTTGGAGAGGATCCTCTGGTAGCCTACACTCTCTGAGCCTGCCTCTGTCTGTTCTGAGGATGCTCTGGCCTTGCTCTCCTGCCTGAGTCAATCCAAACTTTCCTCCCTACTAGGTTACTTCAAAAACTCTTTTCTTCTGGTAGATTGACATATGGCTATTAAATATTAGAGTCCCTTGTAAGCTATTGCCATATGCTCAAAGTTGACAGTCACACTGTCCATCCCTTCATTTGCTTTCATACTTCGCAGGTCTTGTCGGAGTTTATCATCGTCTGAATAGTCTTTTTTTTTTTTTTTTTTTTTTTTTTTGGTCTTTTTGAGACAGGGTCTCCCTGTAGCCCTAGCTGTCCTGGAACTCAGTAGACGAGGCTGGCCTTGAACTCACAAAGATCCACCTGCCTCTGCCTCCAGAGTGCTGGGATTAAAGGCATGAGCCACCATGCCCAGCTGAATAACCCTTTATACACGAGTGGCCAACATCCACATGCTGTTTGTTGTTCTTCCTGGCTTAGCTCCAGCAAGGAGAGGGGAGGGGACTACAAGGGAGATGGAATAGAAAGATAAGTAGAAAGATAAGGGCAGGTATACAGACACTTCTCAGAGAAAGCTGGAGGGAATAGACTCAACTTTAATGTTGGAACTCAAGGCTTTTATACTAACCCAGACAAGGGCCGGGACAGGTACACACAATTGGGGGCTAGGGCAGGTAATTGGGACAAGGAAACCTCAGGCTAAAATCCAGATCGATGTTCTTTCCTGAGAGATCAAAGGACAGTCCAAAATTTCACAGGTCTGTGAGAAACTGCAGGGGTCAAGGCTGTCAGGTAACTGCTTTTAAGTACTTCTGCCAAAAGAATACCTATATCCCCCCATCCTCCCATTTTTACTTATTTAAAAAGGCTCAGTTGTCACAAACTGTAAACATTTATCTGTTGGGGAAATACCCCGGAATAGTGCGGCCCAACTAGGCTCCCCCTGGGGACAACAGAACCTGTGTGCATACAGTGGGCATCTTGGCTTTACCAGGGGCAGTAGAGTTCCCGTTTGCATATACAGCAAACTGGAGATGTGACACTTTGCTCAATACAGCAATGGAAGAGGCCGACAGGGTCTGGAATTTGCAAAAATAGGCGAGGCAGGAAAGACCTCATGAAGAGGCCCTGGGGCAGAGTTTTGCAGGGTCCTACCTGAGCCAAGCAAACTCTCATCCCTACAGGCCTCACCCTTTTTGTACAATAGTTCCTTCCTTCTTCCCACGGAGGCCAAAGGAATTAAGTGCTAACTGCCTAGGTTCCTTTTGATCTTAACAACTTGAATTTGAATCTGAGAACTAAACTTGACACAGGGTTCTTCATATTAAACTTAGGTGTCTTCACGCCCTTTCTCCAAGCAGTCTTGTTTGAGGCTGTTCATTTGACAGTTTCCATTTGTTTATTTTCTGAGCACCTGCCAGGGACTTGGTTAGATGTTGAAAATAACATAACAAAAAAAAAAAAAAAAAAAAAAAGAANGAGTCTTTTTGAGACAGGGGCTCCCTGTAGCTCTGGCTATCCTGGAACTCACTGTGTAGACCAGGCTGGCCTTGAACTCACAGAGATCTGCCTGCCTCTGCCTCCCAAGTGCTAGGATTAAACGCATGCCCCACCATGCCTTGCAGGACTTACTATTTCAACAAGCCATCTTCCTGCCTGGGACTATTAGAGCACTCATTATTTAGAAAAAAAAAAAATTATTCATGCTGCTTTCTATAAAGACCCCCCCAAGACCAAAGTGAAGGACATTGGCTAGACTCTTGAGTTCCTTACTGTTTTGCACATGATCTGTTCACAACATGGACTCTCTAAAGAACAGTGTCTAGGAGTCAAGCCATTTAGCTCTTGTACTAACTCTGCCCTTACTGGTCATATGAAATTTTAGACCTTCATGTCCATATTTCTAGAATAGGGGTTTAGATGAAGTGTTCTGGAATGTCTGTTCGGTGCTGATGGTCTAGTCTTCATCATAAACTAGTCTTCCTCTCCCTCTCTCCCTCCTCCTTTCTTCATGGTTGCTTTATTTTATTTTATTTTATTTTATTATTTTTATTTATGTGTATGTGTGTTTGCCATCTGTGTGCAGGTGCCCAAAGAGACCATAAGAGAGTATCAGACCCCCTGAAGCTAAGGTTGCAGGCAGTTATGAGGAGTCTGACATGGGAGCTGAGAACTGAACCTGGGTCCTCTGGAAGAGCAGCAAGCGCTCTTAACCACTGGGCCATCTCTCTAGCCCCAGTTTTATTTTATGGAAAAATTCTTTTTTATTATTTTTATATATGTGCACCTGTCTAGTTTATGTGCACTACATGCTTACAGTGCCCACAGAGGCCAGAAGAGGGCATAGGATCCATTGGAACTGGAGTTACACACAATTGTGAGCCGCCATGTGGATGCTGGGAACCAAATCCAGATCTTGTGCCAGAGCAGTCTGTCTGTCTATCTATCTATCTATCTATCTATCTATCTATCTATCTATCATCTATCATCTATTTTTATTGGTCTTTTTGAGACAGTTTCTCCCTGTAGCCCCAGCTGTCCTGGAACTTACAATGTAGACCAGGCTGGCCTTGAACTCCCAGAGATCCGCCTGCCTCTGCCTCCCAAGTACTGGGCTTAAAGGTGTGCGCCACCATGCATAGACCCCTTTTTTATTTTTAAAAACTTTATTTGTGCTTTTTTTTTTTTTTTTTTTTTTTTGAGACAGGGTCTCCCTTTAGTCCCAGCTGGCCTGGAGCTCACTCTGTA
>VZQC01011170.1:409741-420780 GCA_009823505.1 Rhizomys pruinosus | reverse complement strand
TTTTTTTGTCTTTTCAAGACAGGGTCTCCCTGTAACTCCAGATGTCCTGGAACTCACTCTGTAGACCAGGCTGGCCTTGAACTCACAAAGAGCCACCTGCCTCTGCCTCCCAAGTGCTAGGATTAAAGGTGTGCGCCACTACACCCGGCTTGGTTTTTAATTTTTGAGACATAGTTTCACTCTGTAGCCCGAGCTGGCCTGGAGTTCCCTTTATAGCCCAGGTTGGTTTCAGACTCACAGTAATTTTCCTGCTCTTCCTCCCATGTTCTGAGATTCCAAACTTGCGCTACCATAACCCCTCATCCCAAGTTCTAATAGGATGGATGTGAGATGTTACCATCCTTGAGGGGCAGAGGGCTTCAAGTAGCAGGAAGGGGCTGCTCATTTTCTAGAATGAAGCCCTGATGTTCAGAGTACCAGAGCCTCATTTGGTCAGCAGACTTACCTTTTGGGAGATGTCCTTACAACAACTGTGTACCCTGCACAGGCTCCCTGATGGGCCTAGGTGACATTATCTCACAGCAGCTGGTGGAGAAGCGGGGTCTCCAGGAACACCAGACAGGCCGGACCCTGACTATGGTATCCCTGGGCTGTGGCTTCGTGGTAAGTTCTACTTGCAGTGGGGTGCAGTGCTTTGGGCAGTGGAGTTCATTCTCTGCCATCCCATAGTTGCCATTGGTCTCTCATGCTGAGGCTATCCTAAGCCTGCTTTTTGTGTCAGGCTCTGCTTCTGACACTTGGGGGAGAAGCTGGGCGTTATAAAATCCAAATCCCTGTTACTACTTTTAGCTGTCCTATCTTTTACTTTCAGGGCCCTGTAGTAGGAGGCTGGTACAAGGTTTTGGACCGGTTCTTCCCTGGCACCACCAAGGTAGATGCACTAAAGAAGATGTTGTTGGATCAGGTGAGCTCAGGACAAGGGATTGGGAGGGGCGAGCCTGGACGGGGACAGTGGGTGTGGTGCTCCAGGGCTTTCGTTTAATTTTTCTTTTCTAGGGGGCTTTTGCCCCATGTTTTCTAGGCTGCTTCCTCCCACTGGTAGGGACACTCAATGGACTATCAGCCCAGGACAATTGGGCCAAATTGCAGAGGGTGAGTGTGTCTCTGATGAGCAGGCTTGAAGCTCTAAGGGAAGAAGCAGGCACAAGTGACACACAAGGAAAGCCCCAGGCTGGGGAGGAAGGGAAGCTACGGGGGCTTTGGGACAAGAGTGTCCTTTTGGAACTGAAGACAATATATGATGTGGCAGTGTTAACTGTTCCTTCTCTTTCTCTGCAGGACTATCCTGATGCCCTGATCACCAACTACTATGTAAGAGTTGACCCCTCAGCTGTTCTGCCTCCTTCAGTCCAGAAATGGTCTGGGATTGAGGTCCTCTTGGCATAGGACCCCTCTGTTAGGACCACTCTTTCATTCCCCACATGAGCACTGTGCTCAGGGAAGCACTCACTTTTGGCCTTTTCTCATGCGTAGAAGTTGAGGTGGGACCATTCAGAGCAGAGTTGGGGTTGGGTGGGAGAGGCAGCCACTGACCTTCACCTTCTCTTTTTGTAGCTCTGGCCTGCTGTGCAGTTAGCCAACTTCTACCTGGTCCCCCTTCATTACAGGTATGACTAATCCCTACCCCACCCTTAAAGGAATATCCTCATTTCCCATAGAGATAAAATGATTCTCATTTCATCTTCACCTGCTTTAGACCCTTATCAACATACTCTGCCTAGTCAAAGCTCCTCAAATTCAGAACCTTTGATCCTTTATAGAGACCATCATAGAGTGTCCCTGGCTGACTGCTGTCTTCCATGGGAGGATCCTTCCACAACCCTGTCTCCTTCCTACCCGAGCTTTCCACCTTTGGGAGTTTATCTGCAGGGACAAGGCCAGGCTGTTCTGTACTGGTAGCCTAGGTTAGCCAGAAAGGTATACTCAAAGGCCAAGTAGGAGTCTTATCAGATTAATTCTCTGTGAAACAGTATTATGTCCCTAGTAATTGCTGAAGTGCAATTAAAAAAAAAAAAAAAGCTAGGTGTGGTGGTGACTCACACCTTCAATTCCAGCACTGGGAGGCAGAGGCAGGAAGATCTCTGTGAGTTCAATGGCAGCCTGGTTTACACAGTGAATTCTAGGCCAGATGGGGCTATAGGGAGACCCTGTCTCAAAAAGACAAAAAAATTATTTATTTTTATTTATGTACATGAGTGTATTGCCTGCATGTGTGTATGTAAGTGCCTCCATGTCGTGCAATGCCATAGAAGTAATGTTAGGGTTCGAGAATCCACACCAGACACACCTAAGGATGGANGTTCCCTTTATAGCCCAGGTTGGTTTCAGACTCACAGTAATTTTCCTGCTCTTCCTCCCATGTTCTGAGATTCCAAACTTGCGCTACCATAACCCCTCATCCCAAGTTCTAATAGGATGGATGTGAGATGTTACCATCCTTGAGGGGCAGAGGGCTTCAAGTAGCAGGAAGGGGCTGCTCATTTTCTAGAATGAAGCCCTGATGTTCAGAGTACCAGAGCCTCATTTGGTCAGCAGACTTACCTTTTGGGAGATGTCCTTACAACAACTGTGTACCCTGCACAGGCTCCCTGATGGGCCTAGGTGACATTATCTCACAGCAGCTGGTGGAGAAGCGGGGTCTCCAGGAACACCAGACAGGCCGGACCCTGACTATGGTATCCCTGGGCTGTGGCTTCGTGGTAAGTTCTACTTGCAGTGGGGTGCAGTGCTTTGGGCAGTGGAGTTCATTCTCTGCCATCCCATAGTTGCCATTGGTCTCTCATGCTGAGGCTATCCTAAGCCTGCTTTTTGTGTCAGGCTCTGCTTCTGACACTTGGGGGAGAAGCTGGGCGTTATAAAATCCAAATCCCTGTTACTACTTTTAGCTGTCCTATCTTTTACTTTCAGGGCCCTGTAGTAGGAGGCTGGTACAAGGTTTTGGACCGGTTCTTCCCTGGCACCACCAAGGTAGATGCACTAAAGAAGATGTTGTTGGATCAGGTGAGCTCAGGACAAGGGATTGGGAGGGGCGAGCCTGGACGGGGACAGTGGGTGTGGTGCTCCAGGGCTTTCGTTTAATTTTTCTTTTCTAGGGGGCTTTTGCCCCATGTTTTCTAGGCTGCTTCCTCCCACTGGTAGGGACACTCAATGGACTATCAGCCCAGGACAATTGGGCCAAATTGCAGAGGGTGAGTGTGTCTCTGATGAGCAGGCTTGAAGCTCTAAGGGAAGAAGCAGGCACAAGTGACACACAAGGAAAGCCCCAGGCTGGGGAGGAAGGGAAGCTACGGGGGCTTTGGGACAAGAGTGTCCTTTTGGAACTGAAGACAATATATGATGTGGCAGTGTTAACTGTTCCTTCTCTTTCTCTGCAGGACTATCCTGATGCCCTGATCACCAACTACTATGTAAGAGTTGACCCCTCAGCTGTTCTGCCTCCTTCAGTCCAGAAATGGTCTGGGATTGAGGTCCTCTTGGCATAGGACCCCTCTGTTAGGACCACTCTTTCATTCCCCACATGAGCACTGTGCTCAGGGAAGCACTCACTTTTGGCCTTTTCTCATGCGTAGAAGTTGAGGTGGGACCATTCAGAGCAGAGTTGGGGTTGGGTGGGAGAGGCAGCCACTGACCTTCACCTTCTCTTTTTGTAGCTCTGGCCTGCTGTGCAGTTAGCCAACTTCTACCTGGTCCCCCTTCATTACAGGTATGACTAATCCCTACCCCACCCTTAAAGGAATATCCTCATTTCCCATAGAGATAAAATGATTCTCATTTCATCTTCACCTGCTTTAGACCCTTATCAACATACTCTGCCTAGTCAAAGCTCCTCAAATTCAGAACCTTTGATCCTTTATAGAGACCATCATAGAGTGTCCCTGGCTGACTGCTGTCTTCCATGGGAGGATCCTTCCACAACCCTGTCTCCTTCCTACCCGAGCTTTCCACCTTTGGGAGTTTATCTGCAGGGACAAGGCCAGGCTGTTCTGTACTGGTAGCCTAGGTTAGCCAGAAAGGTATACTCAAAGGCCAAGTAGGAGTCTTATCAGATTAATTCTCTGTGAAACAGTATTATGTCCCTAGTAATTGCTGAAGTGCAATTAAAAAAAAAAAAAAGCTAGGTGTTGGTGGTGCTCACACCTCAATTCCAGCACTGGGAGGAGAGGCAGGAAGATCTCGTTGAGTTCAATGGCAGCCTGGTTTACACAGTGAATTCTAGGCCAGATGGGGCTATAGGGAGACCCTGTCTCAAAAAGACAAAAAAAAAAAAAAAAAAAAAAAAAAAAAACACACCAAACTTTTATAGTATAGACAGTATGTTTTTGGAAAATGAAATCTTGGCTGATAGAAGATGGACAGATACATTTAGAAGGGCCTAGATAGAGATATGGATAACAGACTTACTTGTTGAAAGAGAGCTCTTGGGGAGCTGAGGAGCTAGCTCAGGGGGTAAGTATCCTGGCTGCCAAGGCTGAGGAACTTTGATCCCTGAAACCTACATCATGGTGGAAGGAGAGAGCGACTCTAGAAAGTCGTCCTCCAACCTCCATATTCACTCACATGTATATGCACACATGATAAATGAATAATAATGACACAGAGAGAGAAAGAGAACGAGTGAAAACAAGCCGCTGGGAGCTATTTAAGCTGTGTGTGAGGCCTTCATCTGCTGAGCCAGAACCCTGAGATAGCAGAACTTAGCTGGCTGTCCTCTGCTTGGAGCCAAATAGTCCTCCTCCACAGGGCTTGAAGAAAAGAGACCCAAATCTGGAGATTCTGAGTGAGTCCTCCATTACACTCTGAGTATCCTTCCCTCTCTCTGCCTTTCTCCCTTCTCTTCACAGTGTTATTCCTTTCCTTTAGGTTGGCTGTTGTCCAGTGTGTTGCTGTCGTCTGGAACTCCTACCTATCCTGGAAGGCACATCAGCTCTAAGTCTGTCTTGCTCCACTGTTTGCACCTTGGAATGATGCATCTTGACTCTGGAATGGCCACACAGCCTCCTCAAAGTGAACACTTCAGGGGCTGAAGAGAAGGCTCAGCTGTTAAGAGTGCTCACTGCTCTTACAGAGGACCTGAGTTCAGTTCGCAGCACCCACGTGGCACGGGGCAGCTCACAACTGCCTGTAGTTCCAGCTCCAGGGGATCCAATGCCCTCTTCTGGCCTCCATGTACACCTGCATTCACATGCATATACCCACATGCAAACATACACGTACACATAATTTAAAATAAAATAATAAAAAATTTTTAAAGAACACATCAGTGTTGATGGGGTGGGGCTGATCAGGGCTTAATGGAATTAATGGAATTAGTACTCTTGAGTCAGTACATTTCAGTCTAGAATGTAACTGCTTTTGGAATCACTAAAATTTATAATATTGGCACTCTGACGGGAACATATTTTTAGAATTGTGTCTCTAGGCAATTTTGCTATTGTGTGCATATCATAGAGTGTACTTACACAAACATAGATGTTGTAGGTCAGTTGTTCAACATGGCCTCTTGCTACACCGAAATGTAGCAAGCACGAGATGTATCAGCTGCTGCCAGTGTGACATAGCATACTGTTATACAGGAAGTTTTTTTTTCACATGTAGAATATTCTAAAATAAATATGGTAAATTCATAAATCAATGGCATTGTCATGTATTATTAAGTTGCATGTACTATATGTAATTGTACATGTTATACTGGCATGTTGCTGTCAGCATAGTAGGTTTGTTTCCACCAGCATCACCACAAACACATGCACTAAGACATTATGACAGCTAATGTGTCTCTAGGTGATAGGAATTTTTCAGCTCTGTTATGATATATAGAGCCATCATCCTGTATGTTTCCATCATTGACTAAAAGGTCATTATTATGCAGCATAACTATAATCTTTTTATTTTTTTATTTTTATTTATTTTCGTATGTGTAAGAATGTACTGTCTGCATGTAGGTTTGTGCACCCTTGTCATACAATGCTGTGGAGGTCAGAAGAGGGCATCGGATTCTCCTGGAATTGGAGTTACAGATGGTTCTTAGCCGCCATGTGGGTGCTGGGGATTGAACCCAGGTCCTCTGCAAGAGCAGTTGGTGCTCTTAACCGCTAGGCTCTCTCTCCAGCCCCATAGCTATAATCTTATTTCCACCACATAGAACATACTCTGTAGATACCTGTGGAACCATATGGCCTTTCTGACTTTACACCCATATCTGTTTTTTATTTTTTGCTTGTTTGGGTTTTGAGACAGGGTTGTCTCTCTGTTGTCCTAGTTAGCCTGGAACTCCCCGTGTAGACAAGCCTGGCTTCAATCTTGCAGATTCACCTGCCTTGGCCTTACACATGGTGGGATTAAAGGCGCATACCACTACACCCAGTTACACACACATATGGACAATTAACACTCATCCCCACTTTCTGTAGACACATTGTTTGTAGTGTTTGGGATTGAATTCAGGCTGTGCATGCTAATGGAGTGCTATGCTACTGAGCTACATCCCTAGGGTCTTCTAACTCTTCCCGGTCCTCTCAAGGTTGTTTGTTTTTGTTTTTGTTTTTATGGTCTTTCTGAGGCAAGGACTCCGTTTTGTCCCAGCTGGCCTGGAACTCACTTTGTATACCAAGCTGGCCTTGAACTCACAGAGATCCGCCTGCCTCTGCCTCCCAAGTGTTGGGATTAAAGGCGTGTGCCACCACACCCAGCCCCTCTCAAGGTTTTTAATAGGCACCACAATAGATATGTTACTGAATATGTAATACGGAACCTACAGAGGTCATGAGTAAGACCCACCAGAATGTCTGTAGCTGGAAAGAAGCAAAGACCGTTCAAGTCTTGCCTTTTACAAAACAAAACAAAAGGTGAACACTAACATCTGTAGAAGTGAGGTACCCTGTCCACACCCTGAAATGATTGCTGTGGGAATTTAATCCAAGTTTTCCCACTTCTTACCTAGTGATCTTAACTTATAGAAGGTCAAAGGTATAGTAATGTTTTTATGATTCCCAGAGGAAAAATTGACCTTTTCTAAGCAAATAGACTGGCCCCTTAGGGTCTGAAAGCCATAGATCCTTTTATGTAGCACCCAGTAGAATTTAGATTCTGTGACTATTAAGGTCAAGAATCCTGGGAAACTAGCTGTGGCAGAGGCATTGGGTAGAGCTGTATTGGCTGAGAGCCACAGTGCACTTCTGATCTCAATTTGGGGACCTGACAGTGGTGCTTACAGGACTGGATCTAAGCACAGGGTCTCCTACAGCTTCTGGCCGGGTTCTTGGCAGAGGCTAGGACCAGCACCACGGACAGCTCCAGAGCACCGCCTCCTTTCCCCTTACCAGGAACCAGCCTGGTCTAGGGGCACTCCTAGTCTCTGATGCCAGTTCTGAACAGGGGAAAGACCAGGGCAATATTTATGGCGCAGTCAGCTTCTCCCTCTTCTACATCCGGTGCTGCTTCCAAAGTTAGATCCAGGGACACAGCTATTGTCAGGAAACGCGCCCCTCCAGGGGCTGGAAGGTGCTGGACTCGAAGCTGCGGCTGTCATTGCTTCTACACTCCGTTCATGTTCTTCGCTGACGTCATTCGGAGCTGTCCTGGTGCTATATAAGGCTGGCCGCGGTCCCGGGACAGACCCCGTGCTCCCCAAGGCGTCTTCAGCAGGTCCCAGGGGACAGAGACTGGAGCTCGGTCTTGCTCTGCGTAGACACTCTGCAACAATCTGTGAGTGGCTCGGAGCAATGGTCCAGACACGCTTCTCACCCAGACTCTGCACTCAGCCCACCCACCGAGACCCGCCAGGAAGGAAGGAGGGAGAGAGGGGTGGAACTGGACTGGCAGGGCGGCTGGGACTGGTGGGCAGGCTGTGAACACTGGGCAGTAACTAGAGGGTCCTGGGGGTTACTGGGCGTGCGCGGGAAGCGGCTCGTGCCACTTCCCGATGCTCCAACCGCACCTCACCCTATGCTGCCCCTGTGTGTTCAGGGCAGGCGGCACCATGAGGGAGAGGGGACGAGCTGCGCTACTGGTGGCGCTGCTGATCCTGGCACAGCTGCGCCCCGGGAGCAGCCTGTGGAGCCCCGCAGCGACGGCGGTCGGGGTCCAGGATCCGAATCTGCGATGGAGCCCCAGGATGCGGAATCAGGGCAGCGGAGCCCGCGCCCTCCTCTTGCTGCTGGCGGAGCGCTTCCCGCGCCACTCCGGATCCAGGACGGCAGAAGAGCGCCCGCGACGGGACGACCCTCCGCTATCCATTGACCTCACCTTCCACCTGCTGCGGACCCTGCTGGAGCTGGCCCGGACACAGAGCCAGCGCGAGCGCGCAGAGCAGAACCGCATCATATTCGACTCTGTGGGCA
This sequence comes from Rhizomys pruinosus, assembly GCA_009823505.1. Taxonomy (NCBI): domain Eukaryota; kingdom Metazoa; phylum Chordata; class Mammalia; order Rodentia; family Spalacidae; genus Rhizomys; species Rhizomys pruinosus. The sequence goes on along the minus strand of VZQC01011170.1, from coordinate 412,441 downwards.
AGTGATCGCCCGTCTGGGGCCACCTGACCCTTTCCCTTGCTCCGGGGCTGGAGTGTGCGCAGCCCGAACTGGCTCAGTCCCGCGGTGGAGCGCCTCCCAGAGACACCCTGAGCACTCTTTGCGACTATTTTTTAATAAAACTGCTCAAGAGCTTCTATCTTCTGTCGTGGGAGTAACTACAGTAGGGGGGAGACTTATAGGAGTGGAGCTTCCCAGGCTGGCAGGAGAGACCCGGATGCTAAGGGGGGGTTCTGAGAAAAAGGCTTTCAGCCAGGTCCCTGGGGGTCTCATCGCTCCTCCCCCTGTGTGCCCAAATCCCAGAACTCAGAGGTCGCAGCTCTATGACCCCACCCCCGACACCTTTCCCAGGGCCCGGGGCTCGCAAGTCCGCCCCTGGTGTAAAGGGAGTGCCCTGGGGCTTCATTTCATCTCTGCCCCTCAAATGTTCTCATCTTGAGAAAGGGCAGTGACGACAGGGTTGGTTCTATAGCTGAGACTAGAGGGAGGGAGAGAGGGTAGCGAAAAGGAGATGCGGGCCTGGGACACAAGAGTCCTTTATTGAGACCCTCCCTCGGGACGGGATGCCCAGCTACGGGGGTCGTGGTCTCTGCGCAGATCCTCCTCCAGCTTTGCGCCAGGCTCCGGGGTCAGGTCAGTGCAAGCCTGTGCCCAGGAAAGAAAGCTCGGTGGGTGGGTGCTCCAAAGGAATGAGGTGGCCCAGTGCACTGCCCTTCTCTGGCCACCAGAATTTCTCTGCTGTTTGAGGACCCAGCGCACTCCCCAAACCGGAGAGTAACGAATGGTGGGAGAGACTGTGTTTTTACCGGCCCTCTTTGTGGCCCCAGGAGAACCGAGTGACACTTAAACTGAGTAGGGGGTCTGCGCTGGTTCTGGTGCAGAGGTGAAGACAATCGCCGGGGCGGGGGGTGTCTTGAGAGTGCTAGGGAGTGCGCACCCTGAGCCCCTCGGCCACACTCACCTTCTGGCGCGTCCAGTCGCTCTTCCTCCGGCCTTGCTTTGCCCTCCTCCAGGTCTAAAGCCACCTCCTCATCCTCTTCGTCCCCGGCAGCCCCTGGGAAGGAAGGCTGGGTGATGTGGAGCCCCTGCTGTTTTGGATGTGGTACCCACCTCGTAACCCCCCCACCCCCGCCAGGGTATAAACAGCCCCTCCCTCGCTCCCTCACCGGGCTGGAAGTCGATGGTCTGTAGCATTTCCGCCACGTGCTCCACGCTCACGGAGAATTGCTCCATGCTCTCATAGCCTGGCTCTGGGCGTCCTGCGAGCTCCACCTTCGACATTGCCCCGACCCTTCCAAGGCCACAGTGGGTCAATGGGGAACTCCTCGACGCCCCCACAGCCCTCCCAAACCAGAAGGAAATAATTCACAAGGCCCCTCCCTTTCCCACCCCACGCGGTCTACTCACTTATTGATGAGCTCCTTGGCCTGCTGCAGGGAAGAAAAGGAGGGCGAGAGTGAGCACTGGGCGAGCCCCAGCAAAGCCCCATTTCTGATTGATTCTCACCAGTCCTGCAGGGGTAGGTGGAAGTGCATATCCCAATTCGTCAAGCAGAGCGCGCGCAAAGAGGGGGTGACTGCCCAGGTCATGGTGACAAGAAGGTAGAAGAGGTAAGACTGGAACCCGCTTTCCAGGAGGTCAGGCCCTGATTCCTGCCACCTCGCGGACGTGCTACCCTCCCTCCCCGCCCACCTGGAGGTAGAGCGCCATCTGCGGCTCCTCCATGGACTGGATGGCGGACTCCACCAGCTTAGAGGAGGCTTCCAGGTGGTCTCCGTACTGACGGATAAGACCGCGCACGCGCTGCAGCTTCTCCTCCTGCTCCCGGGCCAGCGCTTGCAGCAGCTCGCCCTTGCGCTCCTCCAGCACCGCACACAGGGTTTCGAACCTCTGGTTTAACAACTGCTTCTGCCTGCGGCTGTTGTCCTGAAAGACCAGGGCAAGTCTGAGGGAAGCCGTGGCTGAGCGGCTGAGCCCTCAGAGCGACTAGAGCACGGTATTTAATGAAAGTCACTGAGAGCCAAGAAGGAAAGTGACCTGACTAGGGTCACACCGAGTTAGAGGCATAGTCCGAATCCCACTCACATTTTTTCAGAAACAATAATGGTGACAAGACATTTCAAAGCAGCTTCACCACTGGGAGACATGTCCCTGGCCCTGGCTTTGCATTAATTTCCACTTCATTCTCAAGGAGATAAAATGAGGTAGCTACCATGTCACTACCAGCATCATTTAGTTATTTTTTTGAGTTTTATATGTCTAATTTTTTCTATGATACAAAATTAAGCCTTATTTCAAAATAAAGAAGTTGGTTTGAAATGTGACATCAATATTCAAATATATTTAGTGAAATTATATTTATTATTTTTATTTTGTATGTGAGTGTATTGCATGCATGCATGTACGTGCACCCATGCACCCATGCATCCATGCACCCATGTCATGCAGTGCCCACAGAAGTCAGAAGAGGGCATCAGATCCCCTGGAACTGGAGTTAAGGACAGTTGTTAGCCACCATGTGGGTGCTAGGAATAAAACCCAGGCCCTCTGCAAGAGCAATTAGTGCGCTTAATCACTGAGCCATCTCTCCAGCCCCTAATCAGGGCATTATTGTCATCACATATTCTGTGACAATTTCATATATATATATATATATATATATATATATATATGTATGTAGTG
>VZQC01011170.1:366378-408486 GCA_009823505.1 Rhizomys pruinosus | reverse complement strand
GAGATCCCGCTGCCTCTATATTTCCCTGGCTAGAGCCCGAGATCACGCTGCCTCTATATTTCCCTGGCTAGAGCCCGAGATCACGCTGCCTGTATATTTCCCTGGCTAGAGCCCGAGATCACACTGCCTCTATATTTCCCTGGCTAGAGCCCGAGATCACGCTGCCTGTATATTTCCCTGGCTAGAGCCCGAGATCACGCTGCCTCTATATTTCCCTGGCTAGAGCCTGAGATCATGCTGCCTCTATATTTCCCTGGCTAGAGCTTGAGCTCACGCTGCCTCTATATTTCCCTGGTCATCACTGTTTTGTACAGTTCTAAAGGGGTGGGGGCTGGATAGATAGCTCAGTGGTTAAGAGCACTGATTGCTTTTCCAGAGTACTCAGGCTCGGTTCTGGCACTCACATGGCAACTAACATCTACCCTTAACTTCAGGTCCAGAGCATCGGACACCATTTCCTAGCCTCCTTGGGCGCCAGGCAGGCACAGTGGTGCACTTATATGCAGGCAAAACACTCAAATACATTAAAGTAAAAAATTGAAAACTAAAATAACAAAAAGAAAAAGCACAGCATAATTAAATAACTTGACCAGCATCACAGAGTTAGCGAGCAGTGAAGCTGGGATTCAAACCCAGCAGCCTGGCTAAATACACCCAGCACTTCCAAGAGCCCAGAAACTATCTGTCCAGAGGTCCGAGTGCAACAGTTCTCTTTGGAACTCAAGCTCTCCAGACCAACCAGTCTGTCCCCTCTGTCCTCAAAGTCCAGACTCACCTCAATGTTTTGGCACACCTCCTCCATCTGTGTGATCACTGCTTGTACACGGTCATTGCCTGCCACCAGCATCGCGATGCCGTCACTCAGCTCACTCTGTCACACACATGGACTGCCTCTTAGAGCTGGAGCCACCCATCTCACCCCACCAGGCTCACCTTGTCTCCCTCTCCCATTTGGGACCTGTACAGAGATCTAAAAGGCTTGGGATAATTCAGGAAATATGGGACCACATTCTGTGGCTTCTAGGAGCCCTGCACCCTCAATTGTGAAATGACCAGACTTCTCTAAACCCTATTATGTGTCAGGCTCTGGGCTAGATGCTTTATCAGTGGAGTCGTGTCTCCCATTAATTTTGAAAAAGTCAGGAATACCCAATCAGATAACACTGCCTCCTCTCCACACCTGATTTCCCATTCTGGCTTGGAGTCTAATATTAGAACTTCTCATCCTTAACCTCTCACCTCAAGTGTTGTTGCTTTCTGGCTTTTCTGTTTGTTTCTTTGTTTTTTGTTTGTTTTTGTTTTTGTCTTGTGTTCAGTAATTCTCTATTCTTAGAAATCTATCCCTTGGTTTATCCAGTAATTTTTTCAATAATTATTATTTTCTAAAAGCTCTACTTTCATCTTTGTCAAACCTGCTTGTTTTTCTGTTTGGTTTTGGTTTAGTTTTTCTTGGGTTAGGCCTTTCTATAGTGTCTAAACTGGCCTTGAACTTGTTATTTTCCTGTCTCTACCTTGCTAGTAGCTGAGAATATAGGTGAACACCTCTACAACTGGCCAGTGACCATTGCATGATATTTTATATTATTTTCAGTGCTGGGAATCTGCTCAGGGTCTTGTGATAGGCAAATGTTCTATATCTCCAATTCTGCAATGCTATTTTTTTTTAATTTTTAAAGATTCATTATTTAAAATATTTTTTTTATTTATTTTCATATGTGTATGAATGTATTGTCTGCATGTAGGTTGGTGCACCCATGTCGTGCAATGCCGCGGAGGTCAGAAGAGGGTGTCGGAGTCCCCTGGAACTGGAGTTAAAGATGGTTTTCAGCCGCCATGTGGGTGCTGGGGATAGAACCCAGGTCCTCTGCAAGAGCAGTCGGTGCTCTTAACCTCTAGTCTATCTCTCCAGCCCCTGCAATGCTGTTTTTATATTGGTTCTTTTCTTTCTTCATTTTATCTTTTTTTTTTTTTTTCTTTTTGAGACAGGGTATCTCTGTAGCCCCAGCTATCCTGGAACTCGCTATGTAGAGCAGGCTGGCTTTGAACTCACAGAGATCAGCCTGCCTCTGTCTCCCAAGTGCTGGGATTAAAGGCATGCGCCACATCTGACACCACCCTCCTCCTCCTCCTCCTCCTCCTCCTCCTCCTCCTCCTCCTCCTCTTCTTCTTCTTCTTCTTCTTCTTCTTCTTCTTCTTCTTCTTCTTCTTCTTCTTCTTTCTTCTTTAAAGCAGGGTTCTTTTTTAGGTAGCCCAGGCTGACCTTGTACTAGAGATCCTCCTGCCTCAGCATCCTGAATGCTGGTATTGCAGGCATGTGCCACAATGCCTGCCATTATCGTGTCTTCTAAAATGCATTTTATACATAGTGAGTTTCTGTTCTTTAATAATTAAAAAATCTGGAATTTCAGAGTCTCAATTGTAATTGTTGTTTCTGCTAACTCCACCCGTGGATACATTTTTTTGTATATCTTCAGTTGACAATGAATGTTTTGTTGATCTTAATCTAAGGAAAGTCTAATGGGCCTAAACTGAGAATATTTTTTTCTAGTCAGAATTTGCATTTTTCTAGCAGAATTTGTTTCTGTCAAAATTTAGATAATAGTTGGGCATGGTGACACAGGAAGCAGACAGATCTCCATGAGTTCAAGGCCAGCCTGGTCTCCATAATAAGACCCTGACTAAAAAAAATGTGGGGGGGTCAGGTAATATAGCTGACTGTTTTAAAGTCCTGGAATTCCAGTTCGACTTGAGATCTTAGGAGTCTTCAATGCAGCCCTATCCACACAATCTCCTCTCTCTAGCTCAGTGATATGCCAGCATTGTTTGGAGAATGGTATATTCTATGTTTTCAATGGCTCTCTGCCCGTCCCTATTCTCTCATGTGCCAGCCAATCTAATTTTTAAATTATAGCATACACAAAAGCTAGTTGTGTGGTTACAGATCCTTGAGAGTATCTAGAAGCTGCCATTGTCATGCATTATCTAGTGTTAAGTTGTGAGCAGCCCTCATTTTACCTTTTTCACAAGTGAGGGAAGTAAGGCCAGAGAGGTTAAGTAACTTCCTCAAAGTTGTTCAGAGTTAAACATAGAGCTGGGACTTCAGCTCTGATCTGCTAGACCTTAAGCAAGTGGAATAAGAGACTAGACCTGTCCTAAACCCCATTCCAGACTCCCTCCCTGACTCAGTACCTTCTGGCGTTTGTAAATGGTCGGCAGAGGAGCCACTTCACAGTCCTTGTGGGCGCCAAAGACCTTGCAGAGAGAGCAGGTGGGCACTTCGCAGCTCAGACAGTAGATGTTGATCTTCTCATCCTCATGTTCCTCGCACATGAGGTGCTGCTCAGCCTTGGCATGCAGCGGCCTGAGGGGCATGGACAAGGTAGCAGGGAGGATCCAGGGTCCAGGCCCAGGGAAAGGTGAGCCCGAGTTGGTACTCTCTTCAGCATCTGCCAACCACTGCCACTTTCTCCACCTGCAGCCAGCGCTATGACTAGTGGTGAGCAGCTTCTACAGTGTTCTTAATTTTGGGAAGGAAAGGGGGATAGAGGAGGCCTGGACCCCAAGAAAAGTCTATTCCAAGGGACAAGAATGTCCCACAGGATAAGAAGTTATGGGATCAGATGAGGTCAAGCACATTGTTATGGACTATAGCCCCAGACCAGGAGAGAATAAGGTTGAGCACTAGCTCAAGGAGCAGAGTCGGGTCCCTCTGGGCAACCCAGGGCAGGTCCTCCCTTCGGGTCCCCTCCTTTCCCCATTCTGGCCCTGATGGAGCAGGCCCTTCTTCCCTCTGGAGAGGTAAGCAGCCTAGCAGCTCACCGGGAGGACTCCTGTTTGTAGATGTCAATAATGTTCTCCACCAGCAGGTTCCGCTGCAGGCCATAGACCCCATGTCGGTCCAGGACAACCTCATGCCTGCAAGATGGGCAGCGGAAACGGCCTCCTGAAGACACAGCTGTGGAGCCCCGGGACTGCCACAGAGGGTTAGAGGCCTGTGAGGGAGGACAGGTGAAAAGACAGTAGAAGGGCAGTAAGACATGAGGGAGCTGAAGGAGAGCAGTGAGCCAGGGGCAGGGAGGGCAAAGAGAGCACGTTAGCTCTTCTCCGCAGCTGGTGTGCCCAGACAGCAGCCTGACAAGTGGCTAAGCTGGCTTCCCACCTCTGTCTGAGTCCTCAGCCTGGATCCTTGAGGATCCCTGCATGCGAAGCCTCACTTTGGCCAAGGCCTGGTCAGCATGGGACCTCAAAGAGGTTCAGTGTGAGGCTTTGGCAGGAAAGCAGACAAAGGTGGTGCAGCCTGTGTCCCCCAGTTTAGGCCCTCATGGGCCACATATGAGTTGTCATTTTTTTTTTTTTTTTTAGTCAGGGTCTCATATAGCTCAAGTTGGCCTTAAACTCCATATGTAATGGGGGATGCCCCTGGAGTTCTGATCCTTCTACCTCTGTCTCCTAAGTCCCGAGATTACAGGTGTGCCCCCACCCCATACCACATTTGAAGGTTTTAGGTTTTTTTTCTTTAGTTTTTTTTTTTAATTTTAGATTGGAGGGAACAACAGCAGAGGAACAGGGACAGGAAACCTGTCCTGAAACATTAAAGTTCCCCAAGGACAATAATCCTCTGCTTTGAAAAAACTTTGAAAAGAATCAGAAAAAGACACAGAGCAGGGATAGCAGGTACATGAACTCGGGTGGGGTGGAGGGTATGGAAGACAAGATGAGTCTAGACTGGACTGAGAAACGATGTATGAAATGCACATAACTTCAATAAAAACGTTAACAATTTTTATGTATATGAGTGTTTTTCCTGCAATGTATGTAAGTGCAGTCCACTCATGTCATGTGTCATGCAAAGCCCACGGGGCCAGAAGTGGGTGCCAGATCCTCTGAAACTGAGATACAGATGGTTGCTAGCAGCCATGTGGGTGCTGGGAACTGAACCTGGGTCCTCTAGAAGAGCAGCCAGTGCTCTTAACTGCTGAGCCATCTTACTAGTCCCCACAAAAGATTTTTTCTCCTCTCTGCACATTAGTGCCTGTGTTCACAGTTTCTGACCCTCACAGTAGCTAGCTCACTCAGCATCTGTATCTGTATCTTACTCCAAATCCAGGGAGAGAACACTTGATTGATTGCATAGGGTCAGCTGATCATTGTGGAGGGAGCCAGTGCACTATAGCCAGAAGCTGGCAAGGTGCTTCCTTTTGGGTGGGCTGGAGTAGACCTCATCTCCAAGACACTGGTGCACATGTCTCTGCTAAGTCAGTTTTCCCGTAACAGTGCTTCCCACTGCCCCACTGCTTGGGGGTGTCTGTCCTTGGGGTGGGGTACATCTTGTTCTTGTCTTTAACCCAGAGCTTTGGAACAGTATCAGGTGTAAAATAAGCAATCCAATGTAGTCCTTGACTTTACAGAGGCTGAATGCTGGACAAATTTACAGGAGAGAGTACCAAGGACTACGAAAAGGCCAGGACTCCTCATTTCCAATGCTGGAAGCTATTGCTCAGAATTATCACACTAATGGTAGTTTGTAACTTCCTTTCCTTTTTCTTGTTATTTCCTTCCTTTCCTTTTTCTCCCTTCCTTCCTTCCTTCCTTCCTTCCTTCCTTCCTTCCTTCCTTCCTTCCTTCCTTCCTTCCTTCCTTCCTTTCTTTTTCTTTCTTTCTTTTCTTTCTTTCTTTCTTCCTTGTTTTTGTTGTTGTTGTTGACAGGCCTCATGTATCCCATGTAGGCCTAAACTCCCCATGTAGCTGAGGATGACTTTGAACTTCCTATGGATTAGATCCTCCTGCCTCTGCCTCCCAAGTGCTGGGATTACAGTTGTATACCATCATATCTGGTGGTTTATGTGGTGCTGGGGATCAAACTTAGGTAAGCATTTTACCAACTGAGCCACCTTCCCAAGCCCCTAGTTGTAGTTTCTCTGCCTCACTGTGTATAATCTCAGCACTTGGGAGGCAGAGGCAGGTAGATCAGAAGTTCAGAGCCAGTTTTCCACCAAGCCTGATGCCCTGAGTTTGGAAGTAGAGAACTGACTCTGAACCTCACACCCATGTTGAGGAATACACAGACGCACACAAACAAACAGACAGACACACAGACACACATGTAAAGAAAAAAATAGGAAGAATCATTTGTGGAAAGAAACAGAGAACAACTGGCAGAGATTCCCCAGTATTCCCTTCTTCAGTAACTGAATACCTGTGTTTGAGCAAGGCAAGAGATCGCCCAGCCAAGCCTCCCTTCCAGTTGGGTGTGGCCAGATGACTGTGTTCCAAATGCAAATACAAATGTTTTGTGCAGTTTTGTAGGAAGTATCTCTAATGGTAGGGACCATGACCTATTTCTCCTTTTTGTTTTTTCCTTCCTGCTGTTTGGAATATAGATGGGATGGCTGGGGCTGAAGGAGCCCTCTTGAACCATGAGGTCGTAGATACATGCTGAGAATAGCAATGAGGTAAAAGGAACAAGTCTCCCAGGAGACAGAACTGCCTACTCACACTTGTTCTATGCACAAAAGCTGGTTTTCATCTTCCTCCAGATATTGTTTGGTTTGTGTTATGTTGTATTTTGAGACATGGTCTCCCTGTAGCCCAAGCTGGCCTAGAACTCACCATATAGACCAGATTGGCCTCGATCTCACAGAGATCTGCCTCCCCATGAGGCAAGCTATTGTTGGCTTGGGAGGTGGAAATAATACCAATGGTCGGACCTAGGGTCATGTGCATTCTAAGCAAGTATTCTATCACTGAGCTGGAAGACACAGTTGTTAGGGGTTTTCTCCTATTTCTCTTCATTATGGCAGAACTCCATCCTGATCAGCCAGAAGACCATGCACTTGTGATGCATGGATGAGTGATGGAGACAATGGTCAACTTTGACTTTGCGCATTTGCAAGAATTTCCTATAGTTGGGTTCCATGGAACTCTGAATATTTATTTATTTATTTATTTATTTATTTAGTTTTTTTTTTTGTCTTTTTCCCTGTAGCCCCAGCTGTCCTGGAACTCACTCTGTAGACCAGGCTGGCCTTGAACTCACAAAGATCTGCCTGCTTCTGTTTCCCGAGTACTGGGATTAAAGGCATACGCTATCACGCCTGGCGGAACTCTGTGAATACTTATATGCCAATTGGAAGATAGGTTTGGAAGGACCCTTACGTGGTGAGGCAATGCCCTGTTTCACACGTAGAGAATACAAGTCAAGATCTTGTTCTTTCCTTTGGTGGCAAGGTTTAAGCTTCGTAGGCAACACAGGAAACATGGCCCTACTGAGAGGTGAACAGTTTAGCTTGGGGAAAGTGAGTGGCGTGTTAAGCATACATTTAGCGGGAAGGGGATCTTGAGAATCGTAAGGCTGGAACAGATGGGTATGAGATTATCCAAGACTGGGCTTGTGCCTCTGTCTTTCTTGGATTTCCTCTTAGAATTTTATGAGGGCTGTTAAGTTTAGGAAGTGTGTTAAAGGGTGTAATTACAGGTGTTAACTGAAATTCCCAGAAAAAAAAGCCACATCCATATTAAAGGCTCTGTAGGCTGATTAACTGGTTAGACCTTGCATGACTATAGAGATCTGGAATGGAACAACTCTTGAGCCAAATTATCTCAGCTATCTCTAGTTCTCTAGTTATCTTTTTTTTTCTTTTTAGTTTTAGTTTATGTGTATGAGTGTATTCCCTGCCTGCATATATGTAAGTGCACCCATGTCATTCAATGTTTGTGGAAGATAGAAGAGGGCCTTTGTCCCAGCACTCAGGAGGCAGAGGAAGGCAGATTTCTGTGAGTTCATGGCCAGCCTGGTCTATAGAGCAAGTTCCAGGTCAGCTGGGACTACAGGGAGACCTTGTCTCAAAAAGGACCCCCCCCAAAAGCAAACCCCACCCCCAAAAAACAAAACAAAACAGAAGAGGGCCTGGATCCCCTAGAACAGGAGCGGGTGCTGGAAATTGAATCCTGGTTTTCTGCAAGAACAGCCAGTGCTCCTAACCTCTGAGTCATATCTTCAGACCAAGTTACTTTTTTTTTGGTCTCTTTGAGACAGGGTTTCCCTGTAGCTCCAGCTGTTCTGGAACTCACTATGTAGACCAGGTCGGCCTTGAACTCACACAGATCCACCTGCCTCTGCTGCCTCTGGAATGCTGGGATTAAAGGCATGCACCACTATGCCCAGCTTTAAGTTACTTTTTTTTTTTTTTTCAAGGGAGGATCTCCTTGTAGCCACAGATGGTCTGGAACTCTCTACATAGACCAGGATAGCCTCCATCCCATAGAGATATATCTGCCTGCCTCTGCCTCCTGAGTTCTGCCATGTGTGTACTGGGAACTGAATCCAGGTCCTCTGCAAGAGCAGCCAGTGTTCTTAACCGTTGAGCCCCTTTTAATCATTTTTATGTGCTCACACACATCAATCAACCAATCAATTGATCAATCAATTGTAATAAAAATTTGAACATAATAAAAAAATTAAAAAATGTTGGGGCACACTGGGATAACTTGAATCTATGTTCCCAGGCTATTATCACTCATATTTGATTTCAGAATAAACTCTTATTACCTTTAAGTCTAGAGCTGTGTGTTCTTTTGACAACACAGACCTTTGTCTGATCAATACAATGACTTACCAATATTTAGAATCCTAGTAGGTGAGGAGGTGGCAAAACCATTCTAAATCTGTGAGTCCTGGAGGGAGCCAACTCACTTGTCTAAAGCTACTCATTCAAAGTGCTCAGTAAATGCTTGAAGGGAGGACAAGGGCCTCCCAGCTCAGTAAAGACAAATAAGTAGTTTTTGTCCCCACCTCTGTCCCTTCCCGCACCCATCGTCTCCCCGAGGCACAAATACAAGGAGTCTCATAGAGCATTCTACCCAAGTTTTGAAGGCCCATTTCAGGTCAGGTACAGGCACTATGGGTTTCTGAGAGTTGTTGAGTCTAAACCTCAAGAACTTCTTGAGAAGAAGACAGAGAAACATGGGCATATTGCTGCAACACCTGTAACTGAGCACCTGGGAGGTGCGGCAGGAGGATCAAGAGTTCGAGGCTAGACTGAGCTACACAAGACCCTGCCGAAAAATAAATAAACAAACAAATAAATAAATAAATGGCTGATATAGCGCAGTTGGTAAAATGCTTGCCTCACAAACATAAGAACCTGAGATCAACACCCAGAAACTCAGTTGAAAAAACTGGCATGTGCCGGGCGTGGTGGCGCATGCCTTTAATCCTAGCACTTGGGAGGCAGAGACAGGTGGATCTTTGTGAGTTCAAGGCCAGCCTGGTCTACAGAGTGAGTTCCAGGACAGCTGGGGCTACAGGGAGACCCTGTCTCGAAAAGACAAAAAAAAAAAAAAAACCTGGCATGTAGGGTAGGTGTGGTGGTACACGCCTTTAATCCCAGCAGTCAGGTGGCAAAAACAGGCAGATCTCTGAGTTCAAGGCTAGCCTGATCTACATAGCAAGTTCTACCCTAGCCAGGGATACATAGTGAGACCATGTCTCAAAACAAAACAAAACAAACAACAAACAACAAAAACCCTAAACCAGGCACACTGGCACCTGTTTGTAATTCCAGCACTGGGGCAGCAGAGACAGGAAGCTCCCTGGGGGTCACTGGCTACCCAGTCTAGCCTAATAGATGACCTCCAGGCCAGTGGGAGATCTTATTTCAAAGGAGATAGATGGTGTTCCTGAGATGGCACCTGTATTAGTCACTTTTCTGTTGCTGTGATAAAACACCATGACCAAAGGAACTTATAAAAGGAAGAGTTTATTTGAGCTTATGATTGACGGTTCCAGGGAATTAGAGTCCATTGTGGTGGGAGGCATGGCGGCTGGAGCTGGAGCTGGAGCTGGAGCAGCAAGCCAAGGGTCACATCTCACAATGAGCACAGGAAGCAGAGAGAACGACTGGAGACCACAAGGCTTGTTAAACTCACTAAGCCTGCCCCCAGTGACATACTTCCTCTAGCATGGCCACACCTTCTAAGACCTCCAAAAACAGTGCCACCAACTGGAGACAAAATGTCTGAATACTTAAAGCCTATGGGGGACACTCATTCAAACCACCACAGCACCCAAAGCCATCTGCTGGCTTCCAAATGCATGTGCATACATATACATGAGCACACATAAACATATGTATCAACAGTGAGGGAGAGAGAGAGAGAGAGAGAGAGAGAGAGAGAGAGAGAGAGAGAGATGAATATTTATCCTTAAGTTAGACCACAAGAAACACATTTACCATTTAAAGATGAGGCAATTGTGGCCCAGGAAAATTAAATCACAAATGTCATCAGTAATGGAGGGCAGAGCTGATGCCTGAACTCAGGCACTCTGACTTCAGAGTCCTAATACTCCCTTGACAGATATGAGAAAGCAAGACCAACCGAAGGAGGGAGACTCAAAGGAAAGAAACCAGAGCCTGAGAATCAGCTATGCAACTGATGATTGGTGATATTTAAGCAAAGATAAACCCAAAAATGACTATTAGACTAAAAATCTGGGGAGAATGTTGGGGCCTTGAGCAACTAAACATGTACTCTCAAACGGACTATGTTCTCTGCCCAAGGAATTGTGTTCTGTTTTGTTTCCAGGATGACCCACTCACCACGTGCTTCAGGCTGGTCCACCCACTGTCTAGCCCATACTGGCCTGGAACTCACAGTGATCCTTCTGCTTCAACCTCCCAAGTGCTGGAATTGTAGTTGTGAGCTGTTATACCCAGCTCCGAGAAATTTATTAAAGAGATTGCTTAGGACAGATATCTCAGGAAAGACAAGAAACACAAGATAATCTGCTAATTCCACTTCCGCTCTCTCCTGACTCATTCTGTCCACATGCAGTTTGCTTCAGTGTTTGCCTCTCACTTCCAGTAGCTTGGTGAATGTGCTTTTGCAGAAATTGTTACTCATCTCATGAGTATCCTTGGATAGAGTCCATGCCTGAATATGGTGACATCGTCTTTACTTTCTTCAAACACTTGTTTATATTTGTCATATCTTCCATACCTTTTGTCAAATTTCATCCTGAAGATTTTTTTTTGGTCTTTTTGAGACAGGGTCTCCCTTTAGCCCCAGCTGGCCTGGAGCTCACTATGTAGACCAGGCTGGCCTTGAACTCACAGAGATCCACCTGTGCTGCCTCCCGAGTGCTGGGATTAAAGGCGTGCCAGCACCCTGCAGATATATTAGGTCTAACCACATTGTCAGGGAACATAATAGGAAAGGACCGTTTTCCATGTGGGTTAGGCTTTTGGGTTTTTTTTTTTCTTTTTTGGAAATAAAAACTATCACAAAAATTAGGGTGATCATAAATCTTAGTTTTGGCTAATGTTTCATTATTCAGAAGTAATTATAGCATGTTCTTAGTAATTGTTTGAGCAAAGTAAAATATATGATCACCCACAGAAGAACCTGCATCCATCAAGTTGAATGCATCCATGTAACTAAGTAGTGTACATGTCAAGGTTGGCAGCTTACATACTGGGATTCAAAGAAAGTATCTCTCCCCTACAGGGATTTAAATAAAGTTCTTCCATGCAGCCTCAGAAGAAATATATGNAAAAAAAAAAAAAAAAAAAAAAAAAAAAAAAAAAAAAGTAAAATGTCATTTGCAACTTGTTGATTGTTAACATATACAAATAAAAATAATTATTGTGGGGGGCCAAAGAGATGGCTCAGTAGTTAAGAGCGTTAATGCTCTTGCAGAGGACCTGGGTTCAGTTTCTAACATCCACATGGTGGCTAAACACATTTTAAACTCCAATTCCTGGGAATTCAATGTCCTCTTCTGGCATCCTTGGGCATGCCACACATGGGTGCACTTACATACATGCAGGCAGAATACTCACTCATACACATAAAGTAAATTAAAAAATTTTTTGAAAGCTGGGCATGGTTGCACACGCTTTTAATCCTAGCACTTGGGAGGCAGAGGCAGGCAGATCCTTGTGAGTTCAAGGCCAGCCTGGTCTACAGAGTGAGTTCCAGGACAGCTGGGGCTACAGGGAGACCCTGTCTCAAAAAGACAAAAAAAATTTTTTTTTTGAGACAGTCTCCCTGTAGCACCAGCTGGCCTGGAACTTACTCTGTAGACCAGGTTGGCCTCTATCTCACAAAGGTCCACCTGCTTCTGCCTCCCAAGCGTTGGGATCAAAGATGTGTTGGGATCAAAGATATGCCTAGCTCATAAAATAAAACTTTAAAAAACAATTGTTATTGGAGTTGGAGAGATGGATCAGCAATTAAGAGCACTGGCTACTCTTTGAGAAGTCCCAGGTTTGGTTCCCAGCATCCACATGGCAGCTAACAGCCATCCATAAGTCTAGTTCCAGGGGATCAGATGATGCCCTCTTCTGACCTCAGCAAGCACTGCATGACATGGGTACACTTACATAAATACACTCAAAACACTCATACATATAAAATAAATATAAATAGCTGGGCATGGTGGCACACGCCTTTAATCCCAACACTTGGGTGGCAGAGGCAGGTAGATCTATGTGAGTTCAAGGACAGCCTCGCTGGGTGTGGTGGCGCACGCCTTTAATCCTAGAACTTGGGAGGCAGAGGCAGGCGGATCTTTGTGAGTTCAAGGCCAGCCTGGTCTACAGAGCGAGTTCCAGGACAGCTGGGGCTACAGGGAGACCCTGTCTCAAAAAAAAAAATTTAAAAAAAATTATTGCAAAAATAAAGTAAATTCAAATACCAGATAAGATGAATTACCAAATGAAAATATTTTCCACTATGGAGTCTATCCAGGATAACAACTTCTGCAAAAAGACATTCACCAAGACACTGGAAGTGAGAGGCAAATATGGAAGCAGTCTTTGAGCTTAGACTGAATGAGTAAGGAGAGGATGGCAACCTGTTCAAAAGGTAAAGAAGTAAATGTACTTGGGCTGGAGAGATTGCTCAGTGGTTAGGAACACTGACTGCTCTTGCAGAGGACCCAGGCTCAATTCCCAGCACCCACATGGCGGCTAAGAACTGTCTTTAACTCCAGTTCCAGGGGAATCTGACATCCTCTTCTGACCTCCGCAGCATTGCACGACACAGGTGTACCAGCCTACACGCAGACAGTACACTCATACACATAAAAAATAATAAATAAAAAAAATTTTAAAAAGAAGGCAATATATGTATGCATGGGAGTACTCAGCACTGCTAAAATAGGGAAGCATGGGAGGACTCAGCTCTACTAAGACAAGGAAGCATGGGAGGACTCAGCACTGCTAAGATAAGGAAGCATCGGAGGACTCAGCACTGCTAAGATAAGGAAGCATGGGAGGACTCAGCACTGCTAAGATAAGGAAGATTGGGAGGACTCAGTACTGCTAAGATAAAGAAACTTGGGAGGACTCAGCACTGCTAAGATAAGGAAGCATGGGAGAACTCAGCACTGCTAAGATAAGGAAGATTGGGAGGACTCAGTACTGCTAAGATAAAGAAGCATGGGAGGACTCAGCACTGCTAAGATAAGGAAGCATGGGAGGACTCAGCACTGCTTATATAGGGAAGCATGGGAGGACTCAGCTCTACTCACATAGGGAAGCATGGGAGGACTCAGCACTGCTAAGATAAGGAAGCTTGGGAGGACTCAGCACTGTTAAGATAAGGAAGCTTGGGAGGACTCAGCACTGCTTAGATAGGGAAGCATGGGGGGGTGACTCAGCTCTACTAAGATAGCTAGCATCCCTGGGAACAGGTTCAATTCCATCTTAAGCACAAACTTTCATTTCTTTCTTTATTTTGAGACAGACTAGCCCAGACTGAGGATGACCTGGAGTTTCTGGTCCTCTGGCCTCCACCTCCCAAGGCTGGGATTCCAGGTGTGGCCATCACACCCACATTCTTTTTCATAATTTCCAAATTTCTTACAAGGACTTTGGAGTTTGGAAAAACAAATAAAGCAAACCAAACCACACCAACATAAAATAAAACTGTTTATTTTTTAAAATGTGATGCTCAGGCCTGGCAAAATGATTTGTGCTTTTAGTTTGTAGCACTAGGGAGGCAGAGGCAGGGGCAGGGGCAGGGGCAGGGGCAGGGGCAGGGAGGGAGGGAGAGAGAGGCAGGATGATCTCTGTGAGATCAAGGAAAGCCTAGTCTATACAGAGAGTTCTAGGCCTGGGGAGTGCAGGGCAGGGAGGTGGGAAGGGAAGGTCAGACTTGATATGAACAAAAGGGGGCGCTAGAGTGCCATAATAAAAATGATCGAACAAAATCCTGCTTGGAAGACCCATTAAGAACTGTTAGTTTACAGGCTCTGACACTGAAGATACTCCTTGAGTGGAACTTTAAAGTCAAGGTAGCCCAGGCGTGGTGGTGCCCGGCTTTAATCCCAGCACTCAGGAGACAGAGGGAGAAGGATCCTGTGAGTTCAAGGCCAGCCTGGTCTATATAGCGAGCTCCAGGCCAGCTGGGACTAAAGGGAGACCCTGTCTCAATAAAAAATAATAAAATAAAATAAAATAAAATAGTCAAAATAGACAGGTAGCCAAGAAATGGTAAGCTGGAAAGAGATTCAGGAGACAGACTATGGGAGTTTGGATTTAAGTAGGGAAGACTGAAAAGATGGGAAGGTTTTGAATCCAAGCATGAGGATCTGAACTTGATTTTATAGGCTGGGTTTCTAAGCTGAGAGTAGAAAGGGGAGTAGACACTAATGTAGTACAAGTATTCAGGATAGGTGGAAAGAAAGGGAGAGGAGAGAGGCAAGGAACAGCTAACGAGCAAGTAGCATAGTTAACGCAAGGCATAGGGCTCACCCTCAGATGGTAGCAGCAGTTGTGAAAAAACTCAGGAACCACAGGTCAAACCAGCAGGACTGACCAGCTGTTTGGGGGGAGGAGTGAGGTGAAGAGATTCTGGAGTTGAATGGTTGGGTGCTTAGGAAGACCCTGGTGACTTTTAGCACAAAATTATTGACCTGAGGGTGGCAGACCCAAACAGATCCAAAAAGAGTTCTGGGAGTCAATATATCTAGATTAGAGGGACTGGAGAGATGGTTCAGCAGTTAGAAGCACTGGTTGCTCTTAGAGAAGACCTGAGTTCTGTTCCCAGTACTCACATGATGGCTAACAACCATAAAGAACTCCAGTTCCAGGGGATCCCATGCCCTCTTCTGACCTCCATAGGCATTGCGCACCACAGGTGCACTTACATACATACAGGTAAGACATTCATACATATAAATTTAAATTTACAAACAAATAATTTTAAATAAATACAAATAAATGAACTTTTAAAATACAAAAGACTGGGGCTTTTTGCAGAGGACCCAGGTTCAATTCCCAGCACCCACATGGCAGCTGAGAACTGTCTTTGACTCCAGTTCCAGGGGAATCCGACGCCTTCTTCTGACCTCCACGGCATTGCGCACCACAGGTGCACTTACATACATACAGGTAAGACATTCATACATATAAATTTAAATTTACAAACAAATAATTTTAAATAAATACAAATAAATGAACTTTTAAAATACAAAAGACTGGGGCTTTTTGCAGAGGACCCAGGTTCAATTCCCAGCACCCACATGGCAGCTAAGAACCATCTTTATGCTGGGCCTGGTGGTGCACACCTTTAATCCTAGCACTCGGGAAGCAGAGGCAGCTGGATTTCTGTGAGTTAGAGGCCAGCCTGATCTACTGAGTGAGTTTCAGGCCAGCTCGGGCTATAGGGAGACCCTGTCTCAAAAAGACAAATGAATAAATAAATAAATAAATAAATAAATAA
Organism: Rhizomys pruinosus; assembly: GCA_009823505.1. NCBI lineage: Eukaryota > Metazoa > Chordata > Mammalia > Rodentia > Spalacidae > Rhizomys > Rhizomys pruinosus. Next base: position 392,757 of record VZQC01011170.1, on the reverse strand, counting down.
ATAAATAAATATTGACAATACCAAATGCATGAAGTAGAGTATAAATAGTTTGCATGAATTTGATATACCCACAGTGTCCATAGACAACTCCCTCCCTTGGCAGTACATAGGAACCTAGACAGTTATGAGAGATGGAAACATAAGCACACAGCACACAGGGTCAGAGGGGACCACCTACAAGGCCAGTCAGGCAGCAGTTCAGGCCCAGGGAGGTCCCTTGCCTCCAGTAAGGACACACTGAAAAAACACAAAGCCCAGTAGCAGTCCCAGGCTGCCCTTCCTCACCCCTTGAAGGCAAGAGACGGGACTGGCTTAGACCATCCCTGGGAATCATCTTCCATAAAGCACCCAGGAGAAGCCACATGACACCATGACTGACCCAAGTGCTAGACGCCAAATGTGTCTCTAGCCAGAAAAACAGAAGAACAACGTCTCGCAGGCACCCCTAGGAGCTTGGGGACTCCCACAATCTCAAAAGACCTTAAGCTAGACCAATATTCTGGCTTTAATTGCTGATGAGAAAAATAAAATAAAATACAAAATACCTTACATGGGAAATAGTTGCATCTTTATTTTCAGTAATCTCTAGCAAAAACTGAGCATTTCCCCCAGTAATGAATACATGCCACAGACCATTCATTGTAGTCTTTGCAGAACAGTAAGAGACTCTGTCACCTATAGAGATCACAGCTGCTTTCATACCACATTACGGTTGTTACTGAAACCTCAAAAACAGTTTACATTTCTCATTACTTGTAAGTTACAGACATTATGTGGCCCATGGCTGGATCTCATGATTTCATGTGTTGATCCAGAAGCACATATAGGGGCCAGAGAGAAGGCTCATTGCATCTTGGAGAATTTGCTGCTAAGCCTGAAGACTAAATTTAATCCCTGGGTTCTAGACGGTGGAAGGCAAAAAAATAACTCCTTCAGGTTGTCCTCTGACCTCCACATGTGTGCCATGGAACATGTGCACCCAAGTGGAAACACACACACACATAGACAATAATTTTTTTTTTTTTTTGGTCTTTTTAAGACAGGGTCTCCCTTTAGCCCTAGCTGGCCTGGACTCATTATGTAGACCAGGCTGGCCTTGAACTCACAGAGATCCACCTGCCTCTGCCTCCTGAGGCATATATGCTTTTTTAGAAACATTTATTGTCAGCCAGGCATGGTGGTGCATGCCTTTAATCCTAGCACTTGGGAGGCAGAGGCAGGCAGATCTCTGTGAGTTCAAGGCCAGCATGGTCTATAGAGCAAGCTCCAGGCCAGCTGGGACTAAAGGGAGAGCCTGTCTCATAAATACAAAAAATAAAGCTCATATGTAAGCATATGAGGATATAGCTGGTCATGGAACATTTTGCTAGCATGTGGAAAATGAAATTCCCAGCACTAGAAACAAGGAGAAAAAAAGAGGAAGACGAAACACATATAGTAGTCTACCGGATATGCTTTAAGTATTGTGGTAAATAAAAGCTAGTGTTTCACAAGTTGTTTTCAATATTTTCTTCTCCATGAACTTTTTTGTCATTTAAATGGGGTTTTTTTTTTGTTGTTGTTGTTGTTTTACTGAAGTTTTGTGTAAATTTTTTTTTTTTTTGTCTTTTTGAGACAGGGTCTCCCTGTAGCCCCAGCTGTCCTGGAACTTGCTCTGTAGACCAGGCTGGCCTTGAACACATAGATCTGCCTGTCTCTGTTTCCCTGAGTGCTGGGATTAAAGGCATGGACCATACCAGGGAAAACATTGTTTTTAGAACCAAACCATGAATTGCTTCTTGGTCTTTTGGCTAAGATCAAGTATAGAAGGGAACCGTGGTTCTTCAGAACTGGAAGCTGGGTTCATATCACAAGAAGGAAATTGCTCTCTGCCTTGAGTGTAGGTTCCTAAATATTTTCATCACAAATAGGAATTTTAGACTCTAGGATATAGATGTAAACCTTAATACAACTTCAAAAAGATGTCAGCCTCTACTCCAGGCTAAAGATCTCTCTACCCTGATCACTATTCAGATAGCAAAATCCTCTCTTCTGCTTCTGTTTATCTTGCTACTTCAAGATTAAAACATCAGTGATTGGCTCTATTGAATGCCATAACTGTCTTTTTTTTTTCTTAAAATGTTACATTCACACAAGGGAGTCAGAACCATAAAGTAAAATTTCTTGTGTCAATGACGCGATGTGTAGAAGAAATTCCATCACTCTAGGAAACAGAACAGGACACTTAGATTTATGTCCCTACCCTGTTGATTTGTTTGTGAGCCTGTAACCTATTTCCTTTGTTGATTTGTTGATTTGTTGATTTGTTTGTGAGCCTGTAACCTATTTCCTTTGTTCTCCCCGGTACAATAGAGATAACAGCCATTCTATCTAATTCAAATGGAAACACATTTGTGAAGGTACCCTATCAATTATAAAGTACCGCTTGCACACAAAGGAAATGTTAGCAATCCTAATCTATACTATAAGAATAAATGACTGCACAGAGCCACAGGGTGTACAACTGCTCTTTCTTCACTGTGAAGGTTAAAATGAAACAGAACAGAGCTGGGGTGGGGGTAAGTCAGTGGTAGACTGCTATTCAGCATGCTCAATCCTCAACATCATTAAAAAAAAAGAATGGAACACATGTGGTGGGGCTGTAGCTCATCTGGAAAAACCCTGGATTTGATCCCCAGCACCATACGAAGTGGATGTGCTACCACGTAATTGCCTGTAATCCCAGTGTGTGGGAGGTAGAAGCAGGAAGATGATAAATTCAAGTTCATACTCAACTACATAGTGAGGTCAAGACTTTCCTGGGATATAGGAGACCCTGTCTCAAACACAGAGAGAATAGAACAAATAAATGGAATTTAATTTTAGGCTTTGTTCAAGGGTTTGTTACAGCACGCATGTTTTGAACTGTCTCTCTTGAGAGCTGTATGACACCTAATGCCTTCTAGTTCTTCTGTGGTCTATATAGAGAGGTGATGTGCTAATGGAGTCACCCTGGCAAATTCATACTTATGTAAGCACAGTGTTTGCTAATATGGGACACAGGCCGTGGATACAAGGCACATTGTTGGAGCCTCTACTCCCTAGCTGATGGCCAATAACTACTGGTGGCCCATCTAGGTTTCTCCCTTGATCACACTGGAGAAACTACAGAAACAAAGTGGTCAGAAAACCAAGTATTTGGTGAAAAATTGCAAAACCATGGAACAGTTCAGATTTTACTAAATGCTAAACTGGAGGTTTGAGAGGGATTATTTTCAAGATGAATGCTGGCCGAGAGAGCCTGAAAAAAGCACAGGACTGGGGATGAGAAACAAGGCCCCATGGTTGAAAGGGGAACTGAGAAGCAGAGCAGGGGGTTGAATGAAGACCTTGGTAACAGAATAGAAAGGCCTTAAAAATGGTCATCCATGCAGGCATGGTGTCCAGACCCAGCATTTGGGAAGTGAAGGCAGAAGGATCGAGACTTAAAAGCCAGTCTCAGTTCCATAGCAAATTTGAGGCCAACTCGGAATGTATGAAGACCCTGTCTCAAAAATACCAAACAAGGCTGGGCATGGTTGCCTACAACTTTAATATCAGCACGCAGGAGGCACAGGCAGTCAGATCTCTGTGAGTTCAAGGCTAGTCTGGTCTGCATAGTGAGTTACAGACCAACCAGGGCTACATAGTGAGACCATGTTTCAAATAAATAAATGAACAAACAAGTAAATAAGAGAGAAAAAGAAAAAAGAAAAGAAGAAAGGGAAGGGAAGGGAAGGGAAGGAAAGGTAAAGAAAAGAAAAGTAAAGAAAAGGAAAGGAAAGGGCTGGAGAGATGGCTCATCAGCTTAGAGCATTAACTGCTCTTGCAGAGGACCTAGTTCTGTTCCCAGCACACACATGGCAGCTGACAACTGTCTTTTTTTTTTTATTTTTTAAATTTATTCTTGTATGTGTATGAATGTGCTGTCTGCATGTAGGTTTGTGCACCCGTGTGGTGCAATGCCACGGAGGTCAGAAGAGGCGTCAGATTCCCCTGGAACTGGAGTTAAAGACGGTTTTCAGCCGCCATGTGGGTGCTGGGGATTGAACTGCGGTCCTCTGCAAGAGCAGTTGGTGCTCTTAACCGCTAGGCCATCTCTCCAGCCCTGACAACTGTCTTTAACTCTTGTTCCAGGAGATCTAATACCCTCTCTAGCCTCTGTGGCCACTGCATACACAGGTGCATTTACATACATGCAGGCAAAACACTAATATACATATAAAATAATAAATAAAAATATTTCTTTTAAAAATTTTTTAAAATTATTTTTAATTTTTTAAATTTATTTTTCTTTATGTGTATGAATGTACTGTCTGCATGTAGGTTTGTGCACCCATGTTGTGCAATGCCTCGGAGGTCAGAAGAGGGTGTCAGATTCCCCTGGAACTGGAGTTAGAGACGGTTCTCAGCCGCCATGTGGGTGCTGGGTATGGAACCTGGGTCCTCTGCAAGAGCAGTCGGCACTCTTAACCGCTAGGCTATCTCCCCAGGCCAAAATTTATTATTTTTTACGTGTATGAGTGTACTGTCTGCATGTAGGTTGGTGCACCTGTGTCTTGCAATGCCTCGGAGGTCAGAAGAGGGCATCAGATTCCCCTGGAACTGGAGTTAAAGACGGTTCTTAGCCGCCATGCAGGTCCTCTGCAAGAGCAGTCAGCTGCTCTTAACCGATGAGCCATCTCTCCAGCCCCTAAAAATCTTTCTTTAAAAAAGAAAAGAAATACAACAATAGAAAGGCTGAGGAAGGAGTATTGCCTGGGGCTACACAGCTGGTATCAGGTAAGTCTAGCTAGAGATACATGCCAAAACCCTGTATCAAAAGATCAAAACTAGCTGGGCATTGTGCATGCCTTTAATCCTGCCACTTGGGAGGCAGAGGCAGGTAGCTCTCTGTGAGTTCAAGGACAGCCTGGTCTACATTTGGAGTTCCAGGCCAGCTGGGGCTACAGAGAGACCCTGCCTCCAAAAGACCAAAAAGAAAGAAAAAAAAGCAAATAAATCTTTTTTGAAAAGCAGACTGGGGGGCTGGAGAGATGGCTCAGCACTGACTGTTCTTGCAGAGGACTTCGGTTCAATTCCCAGCACCCACATTACAGCTAAGAACCATCTTTAGTGCCGGGCATGGTGACACACACCTTTAATCTTAGCATTTGGGAGGCAGAGGCAGGAGGATCTCTGTGAATTCAAGCCAGCCTAGTCTACAGAGTGAGTTCCAGGCCAGCTAGGACTAAAGGGAGACCCTGTCTCAAAAAGACCAAAAAAAAAAAAAAAAAAAAAGCAGACTGTTGGGCTTTTCACTGGAAGCTTGTACTTGATGTTAATGAATCCTAACAATGAGCTACAATTGAGGTAGGGTGAAACTGAGTTAATCTCTTTCCTACTCTCTCTCTCTTTCTCTTTTTTTTTACTGAGGGCCTCATATAGTCCAGGCTGACCTTGAACTCACTATCTAGTACCAAGGATGACCTTGAACCTCTGATTCGTCCTGCTTTTATCTCTCTAGTGCTGAGTTTACAGCATGTGCTACCTTGCCTGTTTCTGTGATGGTAGAGATCAAAATCAGGGCTTTGTGCCTGCTAGGTAAGCACTCTACCAACTGAACTGTGCCCACAGTCCAGAAGACCCCCTTTATCTGTAAGTCCCTCCCAGCTGGAGCTCCTCCAGAAAAACTGCTCCTTCCAGTACTTTCTGGCCTTCTACTAAATAACAACAGGTTGCTTCTCAGAAACAAGTGCCCACAGCAAAGCGGGGGCAGATACAGAAATACACTAAAGGCTTGCTTAAAAGTAGTTTGGATGTGAATAGAGTTTACAAATACAGAAACACATGGGAAGATGTTTGTGTCAAATTCCCACACCAACAGCTTTGCTCTTGTCAAAATTCCTGGTAGCTGAGTGGGTGCAAGTGTGTGGAAAGAAGGCAGAAGAAATTAGATGGGGTTAATGTCACATTTTGCAGTTTTCTGTTTCAGACCAGAGAAAGAGTGTTACATCTCTAAGCAAAATTATAATGGCAACTGAGTTGAATAGGTATTGGGGGGGGGCCACAAGGGATTGATGGTAATAAAATAAAATGCAAAGTAAAGCTGGTTGTGGTGTCAAACACCTGTAAACAGCACTGGGAGGGTAAGGTGGGAGAAGTACTATGAGTTCAAGACCAGTCTCATCTACACAGTAAGTACCAGACCAGCCAGGGCTCTATAGTAAGATACTACCTCAAGCAATGACAATAACAACAACAACAACATCATGCCTAAATGAAAATGATTGTGTTGTGAGTAGGATTACAATATAGATGGTTTTCCCAGATCCTTTATCCTGTTCAACATTTTCCTGGTTTTTATTTTTGTTTTTCATTTGAAACAGTGTCTCATGTAGCCCAACCTCATCTCCAACAAACTACATAGCTGAGGATGATCCTGAACTTCCCATTCTTTGGCCTCTAACTCCTAAATGCTGGCACCACTACTTCTGGTTTATGTGGTTTGGGGGATCAAACCCAGAGCTTTGTGCATGCTAGGTAAGTACTCTATGCACTGAGCCATGCCCCCAGCATAACATGATTTTGTGAAATCCCAATTCCCCCAGCAAACACTGGAGAATAGATACTGGAAGCAGCTAAATATTTTTTGCAGATAGAGTCAATTGACTGTGGCCTGCTCATAAAAATGGACACTATGCAGCTATTTAAGCAGAAAACACAGCTGGGTGTAGTGGTGCATACCTTTAATCCCAGCAGAGGTAGGCACATCTTTGTGAGATACAGGCCAGCCTAATCTACATAGCAAGTTCTAGGCCACCTAAGGCTACAGGGAGACCTTGTCTAAAAAAAAAAAAAAAAAAAGTCAAAATAGAGGATAAAGGTGTTTTCTTTGCAAGCCTGGCAACCTGAATTTAACCCCTGGAACTCATGTAAAAGTGAAAGGAGAGGAGCCGGGCATGATGTCGCATGCCTTTAATCCTAGCACTTGGGAGGCAGAGGCAGGTGGATCTTTGTGAGTTCAAGGCCAGCCTGGTCTAGAGTGAGTTCAAGGACAGCTGGGGCTACAGGGAGACCCTGTCTTGAAAAGACCAAAAAAAAAAAAAAAAAGTGAAAGGAGAGACCAATTCTATAAAATGGTTCTTTGACTGCTACACGCATTCCCTTGACCCACAGTAGTAATAATAATAAAAGCTAAAATAATAATAACAATAAAATAAAATAGAAGATAGAAGTTAGTATGTGGATAGGGAACAATTAAAAGAAAGAATAAATGAACAAAGTGATTAATCTAGTACAAGCACATCTATACATGCAAACATGTACCTATGCATGGAAATTTCTGGAAAGAGTCTCAGGAAAGTTGGCTATAGTTGCCTGTATTTGGTGAAGGGAATTAAAGATCTGAGGTTAGTGGCAGATTCTTTTTTTTTTTTTTTCCGTCTTTTTAAGACAGGGTCTCCCTGTAGCCCCAGCTGTCCTGGAACTCCCTCTGTAGACCAGGCTGGTCTTGAACTCACAAAGATCCACCTGCCTCTGCCTCCTGAGTGCTAGGATTAAAGGCGTGTGCCACCATGCCCAGCGGCAGATTCATTTTTTCATGCTATAAATTTAGTAGTGTTTGAAAAGGTGTTTGAAAAAAATGTACACATACATTTTTGTTGTTTTGTTTTGGCTACAGTTTTCCTGTAGCCTCAGCTAGCCTGGAACTTGCTTTGTAGACTAAGCTGGTTTCAATCTCACAGAGATCTGCCTGCCTCTGCCTACTGAGTGCTGGGATTTAAAGCTGTGTGCCACTATATCTGGCTTATGCATACCATTTTAAATGTGATATACTATGTCATTTTTCATAACTGTTAACTTTCTAGGCAATGTTCTAAAGGTTTTCTTCCTAAGTGGCTTAAAGATACAAGAACTTAAAGTCCTATTCTTGTCCATACTTAGAAAACAGACAATCTGATTATGCCTAGAGTTGTCAAAATGTGGAGGCAATGTGTGAAAAACTAAATATGCTCATCTTTCAGATGGAGCTATTCAGATGTATAGACATAGGTGCAGCTGGGTAACTGGGTCAGCCTCCCCCAGAGCCTCCCAAATAAAGCAGCAAGAGGTAGCTGTCTACTCTGCTCCCTGTGGGTACTTTTAGACCCACAGAACCATCCCAGAGACCTGGGATATTCTCCTTCAAAATAGTATGCACAGGCTTGAGTTATATTTGTTTTTTTTGTTTGTTTGTTTTTGTTTTTTTTGTGTGTCTTTTTGAGACAGGGTCTCCCTGTAGCTCCGGCTGTCCTGGAACTCACTCTGTACACCAGGCTGGCCTCAAACTCACAGAGGTCCGAGTGCCTCTGACCCCCCAAGTGCTAGGATTAAAGGCGTGCGCCACCACGCCCGGCTATATTTGTTTTTTAAGACTTTGGAGTCTCTTGTAGCCCTGGTTGGCCTCAAATTCACTATGTTTCTACCTCCTAAGTATTGGAATTACAAGCATGCACCACCATACCCAGTGTTGGTGCTGGGGTTGAACCCAGCACTCAGCAACTGAGCTGTGTCTTGAGCCCATTTTTTTTTTTTTTGTCTTTTTTGCTTTGTTTTTTTTTATTTTATTTTATTTTTTGATATTTTGGGGGGTATTTTTGAGACAGGGTCTTCCTATAGCCCCAGTTGGCCTGGAACACACTCTGTAGACCAGGGTGGCCTGGAACTCACAGAAATCCACCTGCCTCTGCCTCCTGAGTGCTAGCATTAAAGGTGTGGGTTAAAGATGGTTCTTGCTGGGCGTGGTGGTGCACACCTTTAATCCTAGCACTTGGGAGGCAGAGGCAGGCAGATCTTTGTGAGTTCCAGGCCAGCCTGGTCTACAGAGTGAGTTCCAGGCCAGCTGGAGCTACAGGGAGACCTTGTCTCAAAAAGACCAAAAAAAAAAAGATGGTTCTTAGCCGCCATGTGGGTGCTGGGAATTGAACCCAGGTCCTCTGCAAGAGCCGTCAGCACTCTTAACTGCTGAGCCATCTCTCCAGCCCTCCAGCTTTGTTGTTTTTGTTTTTTTTTTAAAGACAGGGTCATGCTAGATTGCCCAGGTCGCTTTCAAAACTAAGTGGCTCAGCAGTGAAGAGCACTGGCTGCTTTTGCAGAGGACTTAGGTTTGGCTCCCAGCACCCACATGGTAGCAAACAACTGACCATAATTTCAGTTCTAGGGGACCCAGTTCCCTCTTCTGGCCTCTGTGGGCATTGCATGTATGTGGTGTATTTGCACACATGCAGGTAAAACATACATATAAAATAAAATAGCCAGACATGGTGGCACATGCCTTTGATCCTAGCACTTAGGAGGCAGAGACAGGTGAATCTTTGTGAGTTTAAGGCCAGCCTGGTCTACGTAACAAGTTCCAAGCCAGCTGGGGCTATAGGAATAACCTGTCTCAAAAGATCAAATATATATATATATATATATATGCAACAAATTCATGGGCTCAACTGAACCTCTCATTTCAACCTCCTGAATAGCTGGAGCTACAGGTGTGTATCACCACATCCAGCTCTTACACAGGGTTTGATTCAAATCATTCCTGGACCTCTCTGGGCCCAGATCAGTATTCTAGAGCTTCAGTGTTCTTCCTTGAACAAGGGAGGTTGCTTAGTCACCTTCTCAGCGGATGGTCCATTCCTGCTCTTTCTTCCAGACACCTTGTGCATATTAATATCTCTGCCTGCTTTTATAGGACACTTTCCTTAGTTTTCTAAACTTCTCTTTGACTTCATAGAGTTTAGGTTCTAACAAGGGAATATTTCAGTATACAATCATGGGAAAGGATAGCAACATCTTTTTGCTATTCCTTCCCAGACATTCCACCGAGAAGTACCTCAGTTACTTAGAACAAAGGAAAAACCAAGGTGGAGGACAAGGTGAAACCTTTCACATACGACTTGCTCCAGATCTCAGGCTCCCTCAAGTTCATGGCAGTTCTGCTGCTTTAGACACCTGGATGCTGGGATTATAGGAGGGTCCCACCACTCCTAGAAATGATTACGGTTGGGGTTGTTCGTGATAGAGTCTGGGTATGAGTAGGAACAACAGTAAGTCTAGGCCCCTCGATGAGAAAATGTAGCCAAATAATGCACCCTCATAAGAAGAAGCGATGTCAAGCTTGGCGTGGTGGTGCACGCCTTTAATCCCAGCACTTGGGAGGCAGAGGCAGGTGTATTTCTGTGAGTTCAAGGCCAGCCTGGTCTGTATAGTGAGCTCCAAGCCAGCTGGGACTAAAGGGAGACCCTGTCTCAAAAAGACCCTCCCCCGAAAAAAAGCGATGTGGATGATGGCAGGAGAGATTTTGGTGCTGGCCATTGAAGGGGGCAAACAGAAGACAGACATGGCTCAAGGGCACAGGTGTCCTTAACTTAGCTTAACTTAATTTAGCTAACTCATCCATTTTCTTCAAACATGTGGTCCCAGGAGCCTAAAGGTCTATTTTGTCAGCGAAGATAATCACTTCTGTTGGGGCTGGAGAAATGGCTCAGTGTCTAAAAGCACTTGCTGTACTTTTCTTCTTCTTCTTCTTTATTATTTATTTATTTTTGGTCTTTTTGAGACAGGGTCTCCCTTTAGTCCTAGCTGGCCGGGAGCTCGCTATGTAGACCAGGCTGGCCTTGAACTCATAGAGATGTGCTTGCCTCTGCCTCCCAAGTGCTGGAATGAAAGGTGTGTGCCACCATGCCCAGCTTTTTTTCATTATTTTATGTGTACGAGTGTACTGTCTCCATGTACATAAGGACACCTGTGTCATGCAATGCTGTGGAGGTCAGAAGAGGGTGTCAGATTTCCCTGGAACTGGAGTTAAAGACGGTTCTTAGCCACCATGTGGGTGCTGGGAATTGAACCCTGGCCCTCTGCAAGAGCAGTTGGTGCTCTTAACCACTGAGCCATCTCTCTAGCCCCACTTGCTGTACTTTCAAAGGTGCAGAATTCAGTTCTTAACATGTATGTCAGGTATGCTGGATAGCTTTATTGTCAACTTGACACACCTGGGTTGAGGAGGCCTCAATTGGGGAATTTCCTCTGTTGGATTGGCCTGTGGCCACATCTATGGAGTACTGTTTTGATTGTTGAGTGATGGGGGAGGGCCCAGCCCACTATGGGTGGTGCTACCCCTGGCATGTTGTTGTTGGTTATTGTGTAAGAAAGAAGGCTGGGCATGAGCCAGGGAAGCAAGCCAGTAAGCAGTGTTCCTCCATGGCCTGTGCTTCAGCTCCTGCCTCCTCTGGAGTTCCTATGTTGGGCTCCTTTGGTGATGAAGAGAGATGTGAGCCAAATAAACCTTTTCTTCCCCAAGTTGGTATTGGTCAGAGTGCTTTGTCATAGCAATGGAGAAGCAAACTAGATCAGGTAACCCACAACTACCTGCAACTCCAGCTTGAGGGGATCTTATGCCATCTTCTGGCCTCTGTGGACACCCATATGCACACACAGACACATAGGCACAAATAATGGAAAATAAATCTTTAGGGGCTGGAGAGATGGTTCAGTGGTTAAGAGCACTGACTGCTCTTCCAGAGGACCCGGGTTCGATTCCCAGCACTCACATGGCAAGTAAGAACTATCTTTAGTGCCGGGTGTGGTGGCACATCCTTTCATCCCAGCACTCAGTGGGCAGAGGCAGGTGGATCTTTGAGTTCAAGGCCAGCCTGGTCTACAGAGCCAGCTCCAGGCTAGCTAAGACTAAAGGGAGACCCTGTTTCAAAAATACAAAATAAAATACAATAAAATAATAAATAAATAAATAAATAAATAAATAAATAAATAAATCACTTGCAGAGACTGGAGAGATGGTTCAGCTGTTAATAACACTTGGTGCTCTTGGAGAGGACCTGGACCTGGGTACTGTTACCAGTAGTTCACAACTATTTCTAACTTGGTTGCTAGGAATTGGACACACTCTGTGGGCCCCAGGCACATGGGTGGTGTACATATACACAGACAGGCAAAAGACTCATAGTATAAAAGAAAAAATAAGATTTTTGGTCTTTTTGAGACAAGGTCTCCCTATAGCCCCAGCTGGCCTGGAACTCGCTATGTAGATCAGGCTGGCCTTGAACTCACAGAGATCCCCCTTGCCTCTGCCTCCTGAGTGCTGGGACTAAAGGCATGTGCCACCATGCCTAGCAGGAAAAATAATAAAAAAATTCAATGTTTAGCTGGGCATGGTGGTGCACGCCTTTAATCCCAGCACTGGGGAGGCAGAGGCAGGCAGATCTCTGTGAGTTCAAGGCCAGCTGGGGCTACCGGGAGACCCTGACTCAAAAAGACCAAAAAAAAAAAAACCCACCAGTTTTTAGTAGGCACAAAGCCTTCAGTTTAGTCACACACACACACACACACACACACACACACACACGGAAAAGAAAAAGAAGAGTACTTGTTCAATTCATTTTCTCATAGTCTGAAAAATATGAAAAATCTTTTGTTTTTCTTTTTGAGACAGGATCTTGCTATACAGCCCTGGATAGACTGGTATACATGTTAGATCAAGCTAGCCTCCAACTTGTAGTTCTCTGCCCAAATGCTGGGATTAGAGGCTTGTGCCACAAACCCCGGATCTTGGCAAGAATCTTGTTCTGGATGCTTCTAGCACAGACTTACATACCAAGCTCTGATGTACTCAGAAGTTTCACTACGTCTGCAAGGTCTTGTGTTTGTGCACGTGCACCCGTTCACTCTCCCTGACCTCTGATGCAGTCTATAGCCTACTCAAGCCTCTACCAGAGACAGAGCAGGAAAGCAAGCCCATTTATTTATAAACCATTCTGGTGTATGCAATTATCTGTTTGTTTATTTGTTTTTGTTTTTCTGAGAAAGGGTCTCATGTGGCCCAAGCCAGCCTTAAACTTTCTATGTAGTTGAGATGACAATGAACTCCTGACTCTCCTGCCACTGTCTTCCAAGCTCTGGAATTATAGGCATGAGCCACCATCCCCAGCTTTTTTTCTAAATTTATTTTCATTATTTTTGTTTGTATGTGTGAGAGTGCATGCTACATGTGTGCAGATGCCTGTGGAGTCCAGAGAGGGCATCCGATCTGCTAAAGCTGGAGTGACAGTTGTCACTGACTGACACGGGTACTGGTAACCAATCTCATGACCTCTGGAAAAACAGTAAGTACTTTGTTTTTTTACTTTTTGAGAAAAAATTTTTATTATTATTATTTTATGTGTATGAGTGTATTGCTTGCATGTATGTAAGTGCACCCATGTCTTAGAATGCCAATGGAGGTCAGAAGAGGGCGTCAGATTCCCCTGGAACTGAAGTTATGGACGGTTGTTAGCAGCCATATGGGTGCTGGGAATTGAACTTGGTCCTCTGCAAGAACAGCAAGTACTCTTAATCACTGAGCCATCTCTCCAGCCCCATGCCCAGCTTTTTGTTTGTTTTCATCTCTGAAATTTGTGGTCAACATGATATTGGTGACTTCACTTAGTTAGGTTTAGTCTGATGACCACAGGCACATCCAAACCAGCCACATTGCTAGGACATACAATTTCTTCTCTGTCTTCTGTCTGCTTTTTGGGTCACCTAGATACCTTTTAGTCCATAGCTCTCTTTACCAAGTCTTTGAAGATCACAGGTGTGAAGCTGGGGGCAATTCCTAGTTCTCTGGTCCACCATGTGTAATCGACTTGCCATGGATGCCTGGACCTCTGCTGTTGAACACTCACAGCTCTGCTAGCATTATGGGCTTTTTCATGGGATTATTATTATTATTAGTAGTAGTAGTAGTACTTACATTTTATTATTGTTTTATTCTTTTTTGCTTTGTAAGACCAAGTCTTGTCATATAGCACAAGATGATCTAGAACTCCCTGAGTAGACCAGGATAGCCTCAAAATCATGGCAATTTTCCTGTCTCAGCCTCCCAAGTCTGGGGATTACAAGTGTGTACCCAGTTATTAATTTTTTTTATTTTATGAGTGTTATTCCTGCATGAAAGTGTACCTGTGTCATTTAATGCCTGGAGAGGACAGAAGAGGGTCTGGGATGCCTTTGAATTGAAGTTATAGACAGTTGTTAGCCATCATGTGAGAGCTGGGATTTGAACCCAGGTCCTCTGCAAGAGCAGCCAGTGCTCTTTTTTTTGGTCTTTTCGAGACAGGGCCTCCCTGTAGTCCCGGCTGTCCTGGAACTCACTCTGTAGACCAGGCTGGCCTTGAACTCACAAAGATCCGCCTGCCTCTGCCTCCCAAGTGCTAGGATTAAAGGCGTGCGCCACCACGCCCGGCTTAGTGCTCTTAACTGCTTACCCATTTCTCCAGCCCCCAGTTATCAGTATTTTGAATTACATTTATTTTATTTTGTATGTGTCTGTGTGCCTATGCATGAGTGTCACAGTGCAAGTGTGGCAGTCAGAGGACAATGTGCAGGAGGTGATTCTCTCCTTCTGCCATGTGTGTGTACTGGGAATTTGGTAACAAGTGCCATCCCCCCCAGGTTATCTCAGTGTCCCTATTACATGTGAGTACTTCAATATTTCACTGATCTCTTCTCCAGAGTTTTCACAAAAAGATCTCAAAGCCTCAGACTGCATGAAATCTAGCCTAAGCTCCCACAAAGTCCATGTAGCACCACCCCGCCCTTCTAGTTTCTCCCGGTCCCCTGCGAGTCCTACTTTCTAGCTGGGATTCTAGTGTGGACACAGGCTGTGCTGGACAGCCTAGGGCAACTGCTGACTCATGCTTACTTGGGGATCCTAGAGCCCAGCTCCCCTGGTACTCAACCAGAGCAGCCTCACCACCTCCCACCAGTGAGGACTCACAGTGTTCCCAGCTTGACCCATCCCTGAGCCCACCTGGAAGACATCATTGGCACACTTTCGGCACAGATTGTGCTGGCAGGGCAGGATCACCACAGGCTTGGAGAACATCTCCAGGCAGATGGGGCAGATGAGCTGCTTCTCCAGGTTGTCCATGCTGTGTGCATCCCCTAGCAGCGGCTTAAAACCCACGGTGAAGTTCATCCCTCAGCGTTTGTGCCTGCCCTGGTTGTGGCCCTGGTCCTGGGCTTCTCTCACTGACTCCGTATCTGTCCCTCCTTCAGTTCAGGCCTTAGAATCCGTTATTGCTCTCTTGAAATAGCGCTGCTACTCTATCTCTTGTTCCTTCCTCTAACAGCTCCCCTGGCCTCTGGCTAGCTCTAGACACTTCTGTTTATACTGGTTGCTCAGAACCTTCACCAGCACCTTCAGCTTTATCCCTCCTCTCTCCCTGTGATATTCTCCTCTTGCTCTCCAAACCACTCTCCCTTCACTCTGAGGATAGCACTTCTTGTCCCTTACTCCCTAGAGAGGAGATTAATATTACCATGGGGGTGGGGAGGCAAAGGGGCATGTGGTGACATTCCAACTCCCAATTTAGCTCATGTAAGGCGAGACACAGCTGTCTGGGACTGAGTGACCCTGAGTCACTCAGAACAGGAGGCTCCCTTGAGCAATAGCAGGGGTGAGTGTCACCACCACTTGTAATGGAAGGTGGGCCAGCAAAGGTGTGGGGATCTCACTTGCTGTCATTCAGAAGGCTCCTGTGAGGCCTGGCCTCCATGCTCTGGCTTGCAACCTTCTTCGGGACAGTGACACATTCTCTAAGCCAGACTAAGCTCAGGGTGGGAGAGAAGCTCCAGACAGACCTGTAACTAGGGTCGTCTCTGCCTCCACAAGCTTCGCTAGTAACCTTGACTCTCCTGGAAACCCTGTGATCCAGAGGAACAGCAGACACTAAAGAGAGAGAAAAAGAAAGTGTGTGTGTGTGTGTGTGTGTGTGTGTGTGTGTGTGTGTGTACAGGCAGATTCTTGTTTACATGTCTGGCCCATATTTGTTCTTGTGTAGCGAAGTGTTTATGGGGTGGGAAGGGCAAGCCATGCACACATGTGGAGGTCAGACAGAGGACAACTTGCAGGAGTCAGTGAACTCAGGTTGTTAAGCTCGGTGATAAGTGCCTTTACTGAGCCATCTTGCTGTATCCCATCCCCCCTTTAAACATTTTATTTTTTATTTTATGTGTATGAGTGTATTACCTGCAAGTATGTAAGTGCACCCATTTCATGCAATGCCTATGGAGGTAAGAAGAGGGCATTGGATCCCCTGGAACTGGAGTTATGGTCAGTTGTTAGACACTATATAGGTGCTGGGAACTGAACCTTGGTCTTCTGCATGAGCAGCCGGTGCTCTTAACTGCTGAGCAATCTCTCTTTTTGAGCCACCCTCCTCTTTTTTAGACAGGGTCTCATGTACCCAGGTTGGCATCAAATTCAAGGATGACCTTGAACTCCTGATCTTTCTGCCCTCACCTCCTGAATGCTGGGATTACAGGTGTACACCACCAAACCTTGTTTATAAGGTGCTGGGGATCAAACCCAAGCCTCAGGCATGCTAGCTATACACTCTGCCAACTGAGCTACAACACCAGCTCTTAGCCAACCCTTTTTCTTAGGAGGTAGTTCAAGAGGCAAGAAGGGGCTGCTACGAGAGAACTGGACCTCCCTTATGAGCATGACCTCAGCATGTGGCTCTTGTTCACAACTGTATCACTGAGGCCACTGCAGGGATGTTAACTTTGCTTGGAAATTGGGAGAAAAGGAGCTGGTTTGAAAGGATGTGAATGCCAGGGAAATCATAGAACATCAACAAAGTCACCACCAGTAGGTTCTGAAAAGCTACTGGTGGTGACCACAAATCCAGGGTTCCTCAGCTCTACTGCCCATGTCAGCCTCATTCCAGATGTGAGCAATGGTCATTGGTCTTTTCCTCATACTGGCCTTTTTCTCCATTTCACACACAACTTGTCTTTTGGGGGCCCAACACATATACTAGAATTGGACAAAGCTCTTTTATTTACTGATGTTTCCTAGTGAGGGAGGAGAAGTTGGAGGGGTTCCTAGGCTCTGATCCCACATGGATGATAAACGGAGGATATGGAAAGGATGCCAAGTAGATAGCACAAAGAGGCAAGAGCGAAGTCTTCAGAGTACAACCTTTCCCCATCACACGTTTCATACCCTGCATTAAGAACAAGATATATGGTGATTAGCCTGCATCAGGTGTGGTGAAGGATGGAGGCAGCAAGCACCGGCACATGGGCTGCAGCTAGTCCACAGGACCAAGGCTGATGATGGGTAGGGATAGGACTGAAGTCCAAGGGGAAGCCATAAACCTCAAATGCATTCATGTTTCCCAAGCTGTTTCATGAATGATGCATCGATGTCAATGGTTTCAGTACCAGAAGGTGGTGAGACCAGCCTCTGAAAGGTGTATTGCTAAGGAATGAGACCAATGCTAGTTCTTGGTACACAAAGTTGCAACAAGGAAGATTAACTGGTTCAGCAAGTCTTGGGGCAGGCTCCACCTTGCTCAGTTATCAAGATCTCGGTGGCAATATCAGCAAGTGGCTTGGGAATCTACCTGGTACTGGCTTGAGTGCCAAGACAAGTCCAAGGAAAAGAATCTTCAGGACAAGTTTGCCACCACTGCCTGAGACCTTATATGGGTAGGGATGGGAGAGGTGCTCTCTGAAGATTAAAAGTACAGCCTGGACTAAAAAAAGAGTAGCTGGGAAAGTCTGTATGGCAGGATCAGAGGGACTATTGAGGGCAGAGATGGTGCCCTTACTAGGAGGGATGTTATCAATGCTTCTGGAGTAGGGCTTCTCATAAGGAGGGAAGTCAGGATCAATGTCAGAGCAGGCCTTGTTCCTCTTTTCAAGGTGTCCATTGTACTAGACAGCAGAGGGTACCCTCACCAGGCCAGGCCAACACCTAATGGCAGAAATAGTTGGCACCTTATTAATTAGAGGGAATAACTGCCTGCAATTTAAAGCACATCCCCTCTATGTAAGGATGTAAATACCTCTGGTCAACTCTATGAGGATATAAATTTTCCATTAACGACCCAGCTGAAGTTACTTTACATGCTTCTCATTTTTAAAAATTACACTTAGGGCCGGAGAGATTGCCTAGTGGTTAAGAGCACCGACTGCTCTTGCAGAGGACCCAGGTTCGATCCCCAGCACCCACATGGCGGCTGAGAACCGTCTGTAACTCCAATTCCAGGAGAACTCCAGTTCCAGGGGAATCTGAGACCCTCTTCTGACCTCCGTGGCATTGCATGACACGGGTGCACAGGCCTTCATGCAGACAGTACATTCATACACATAAATAAATAAATAAATAAATAAATAAATAAATAAATAAATAAAATTAAAAAATAAAATAAAATAAAAATTACATTGTGTGTGTGTGTGTGTGTGTGTGTGTGTGTGTGTGTGTAGATCAGAGGACAATCTTCAGGAGTCAGTTCTCTCCCTCCACATGTGGGTCCCAAGAGTAGAACTTGGGTTGTCAGTCTTGGTGGCAAGCTTCTTTACCCACTGAGCCCCTATATTTTTCTCTTATCCTTTAATCATTGCTGCTTTTCAGTTTACGTACCTCATTCTTCTTCACATTTCATTCATCGGTAGCTTCCTGTCCTTCAAAATTACATTTTGCTCCTATGATGGAATTAATGTATAATATAAATATGCTTACATGTTTATAGTAACAAAAGTAACAATTTTAACAATTTTAGTCTACATATGAAGAAACCCTTACTTTCTAGTTACTCATTAGCTTCATGAGATAGCACTGGTGTGAGGTTCAGCCAACACAGATTTTAAACCTTTAACTATTTGAGGTGGGAATAATCTCAGACCTGACTCCCAGGGATGAGGATGGAATCCAGGGCCTTCCATGTTCCAGGCAAGTGCTCTATCACCGATCTATATCCCTAACCCACTTTTTTTGGTCTTTTTTGAGACAGTCTCCCTGTAGCCCCAAATGGCCTGGAACTCACTATGTAGACCAGGCTGGACTTGAATTCACAGAGATCCCCCTGCCTCTGACTCCCCAGTGCTGGGATTAAAGACTTGTGCCACCATCCTGGATGCCATCCTTTTTTTGAGTAGTTGTAATAAAATGCATCTTTGCACCTGTCTTCAACTCCTTCCCTTTTCAAGGCATGCTCCTTCAGAGTCAGGAAAGGCCAATGCTACATTCAGACTGTCAGTCTACTGCCTAAGGAGCATGTTGCCTTCTCATTCTTTTTTTGTCCCAGTGCAAGACTTGAAACACATTTAGAGGTTAGCCTGCCAGTTTCACAAGTCTTTCTCTGCCCCCTCACCCTCAATACCCTTATCATTCCTGCTTTAGGTCTTTCTCTGCCCCTAGGCCTAGACTCTGCTCCTCACCTGACTTTGATGGCTGAGAACAGACATTTTCATGATACTTCATGTTATTGTCCTCAGGTGGTGGATTAAGTCTTCCACAACAAAAACAGCAGCAGCAGCAGCAGCAGCAAAAACAACAACCAGTTAACAGGCAACAGAGGATGACAAGTGTCTAGGAAGTAGGAGAGAGGCCCACAGTTCTTTTGTAGTTCCAATCATGTTCCCTTCCATCTATTCTCCTCACACTCAGAAAATGAAACAATAGAAGCATTTGGCCTAGGAGAAGATCACCCTTAGTCCCTTATTCTTTTGAGACAGACAAGATCTTACTATGTATACAGCCCATGCTACCCAGAAATCTTCCTGCCTCTGCCTCCCAAGTGCTGAGATTGCACACATGTGTTGCCATCCCCTACTCCTTTCTTACTCTTGAGGGACTGGGAAGAAAGGTGTACCTTGAACCAACAACTGTGCATTATAAAATAGTATTTGACGCCTTCTTCACCAAAGTGATCATACAGGTATATTCCTAATGAGCCATGGTTGTCATAGATTTTCCTCTTTATAGGGTCACTGAGTATAGCATGGGCTGTGTTGATCTCTTTGAAGAATTCTTCTGCTTGAGAGTCCCCTGGATTCTTGTCTGGATGATACTGCAAGGCCAGTTTCCTATCCAGGCAATATGCAAAAGGACGGTAGAGAGGGAATAGGAAATGGCTGAGGTAGGAGGGTCAGGAAGAATGATGAGGATAGGTCTCTAGATAATGTAAGGGATATGTTCAAAGGAGGAGGCAAGGTCTCTATTTCTTACCGTGTCACTCTGAAGAGGGTAGTAGCCTCCTTTGGCCCCCAAATAAAGGCTTCTTAGGATTAAAAAAAATGGGCCAGTGTGCAAGGCAGATAGAAAAGGGGGGGGTCCCAGGGTTCAATAAAGGTAGGGGTCTGAACCTGTAGGCCTTTTTGACCTCTACCGGTGGGGCGCCCCTCTTTAGCTCCAGCATTGCATAGAGGCTTGTGCCGGTTTTGGATAGTCTTCGGGCTGTTGGATCCAGATGATCCATACCTGGGTCAAAAGAACAAAAATAAGACAGCAGTGCATGGTTACTGTGACTTAAATAAGAAGAGTGTAGATGATTAGCAAGGACTTCAAATGCAAATGTCAAAGAGGAAACATCTTCTCCCCACATTTTCCAGCACACCTCTGGGTACCCCACAGTCTAGAGAGGCTTAGCACTGGGTAGTCTAAGACAGGGAAGAGACCGACTTTGTGCAGAGCTCCTTCTATACTTGGAGTAAACGGCCCTATGCTGTCCAGGGTGGTGGCAGGGTTTGAAAGACCAGGGTAACCCATCCCCTTGAATAAGTTAGATGAGAAATCAAGAAAATCCACAACTGCCAGAGGACAATTGTCCAGACCAAACCAGGGCTGCCAGTAAAAGTCAGATACCCGGAAGACCAGCAGAGCCTAGGCCAGAGACTTGCTTCCTCCCTTAGCCTCCCACTCCCAAGCCATCTCTGCTGTGCCCTTCTGAGCCCCAGCAGACAGCGGTGAGAGTGGAAGTACGGCACAGGAAGATGACAGGAGCTGCTGCAGGCGAAGCACGCTGAAGAATCCAGAGCAGGATCCGAATCAGGCGAGGCTTAGAGGCCCATGGGCCCCGGAGGAACCAAGGCAACAACATGTTGTCAACAAGCAGTTGACACAGAGTTAGGGGACCTAGCGCACGCGGACTCTGCGTGCGCTAGGTCCCCTAACTCTGTGTCAACTGCTGGTCTGGGCCTGGCTCTTTACCTCAGAGCTGTTGTTTTATTAAGCCAGGTAAGCCTCACACACCCTTCCTTCCTTCCTCCTCGTGGGTATGAACCTTCATACTGTGGCTGGGTCTGCAGCCCACTGCGCATGCGCACCGTGTAGGCGCTCAGGTCGATTTTTGGCGCCAACACCAGGACTGACAGAGGAAGTCACGTTGGCTCTGGGACTTTTTTCGCTCTTCCGGAAGCCTGAAGCCTCAGGCCTAGGGTTGAGCGTTACTCCTAGGTCTCCAAGGCAGGCAGAGCCTTCTATCTCTCTCATCGTCCCCAGGAAGAGGCCACCAACATCCTGATCACCGTCATGTCTCTTCAGCTCACCACAAAACAGGCTTGCTGACCAGGTGGATGACAGGTATGGCGGCTATGACTTTCCCAGTCTTCCTCACAATTTAAGGGTCTTCTCTTGGTCCTTTTATTTCCTTTCCACTAGAAACTTCTCTACAACCGTTGCGATTAACCTCAGATATCAGTATTTCTGAAAAGCCTTCCTTCACACCTCAGTTATCCTCACCCTGCCTGACAAGACACCCTATTAGATTGTAACAGTTCGTTGGCACATCCCTTTTTTGGGGGGGGGTATTTTTGAGACAGGGTCTCCCTTTAAGTCCTAGCTGGCCTGGAGCTCGCTCTGTAGACCAGGTTGGCCTTGAACTCACAGAGATCCACCTGCCTCTGCCCCCCGAGTGCTAGGATTAAAGGTGTGTACCACCAGTCCCGGCTGGCACATCCCTTTAAAATGACATTTTGAGCCATGTGTGGCCCTCACCTTTAGT
The DNA here is from genome assembly GCA_009823505.1 of Rhizomys pruinosus. Taxonomy (NCBI): domain Eukaryota; kingdom Metazoa; phylum Chordata; class Mammalia; order Rodentia; family Spalacidae; genus Rhizomys; species Rhizomys pruinosus. The sequence continues at coordinate 370,930 of VZQC01011170.1, read as the reverse complement.
CCCAGCACTTGGGAAGCAGAGGCAGGCAGATCTCTGTGAGATCAAGGCCAGCCTGGTCTACATAGCAAGCTCCAGGCCAGCTGGGACTAAAGGGAGACCCTGTCTCAAAAATACCACCCCCCAAAATAATAACAAAATAAAATGACATTTCGAGCCTTTACAAAAGTCACTTTACTATACTGTGCTTCCACAATAAGGATATACTATAAAGTTTCATCAATGCATAGAAAAAGGCCAGATTGAACTGAATTATAGTCCAACAGAGCAGGTTCATTGGGTTGGTCCTGGCAGTCCCGCCAGCCCCCAGGACCGAGGATGGGGGAGCCATGTGCTGGGGCTGGTGCAGGGGGAATTTATAGGTCTCTGAGGGCAGGGGGCTGACTTGTGGCTAGAGAGCTGGAACGATGCCCAAGTTAAGGACATGACTGGACCCCTGGGGGGCTGGCACTTAAGTGGACTACGTGAGTTCTCCAGAGGGCAGAGGTGGTTTAAACCATACTGTTGGAGATCTCCCGAGACCAGCTCAGGCAAGCGCAGGTAGGTAGTCAGCAGCTGAGTGCTTCAGCAAGGCTGATTGATTTCATCTAGTTAATCCGATAATCCAGTGACTGATTTCATCTGGTTAATCCAGTTGTCTTTGGCTTAATTGGCTTTTGTGGCTGTGGGGGCGGAGTTATCCTCCCACCTGGTATAAAAGGTGGGGTTGTGTCAGTCTCGATCTGAGATCTCCTGAGACCAGCTCAGGCAAGCGCAGGTGCCGGGGCGTGGGCTAAAGAGCCACCCCCCCTGCCAACTGGGATTACGAAGGCATCTGAAGGAGGCAAGCAAAGCAAGCCTTCAACACAGTGAAGAGGCATTTGGGACTCACATTGGAATACAAGCAAGGAAAAGCCCATATGCCAGGAACATGAAGAAGAGACAGCACTGGATAGGGGCAGGATAATCCCGCATCAAGCTCTACCAACCCTATGGAAAATTCCTACAGTGGGATCCCCCTGGGATCAGGACACAGATATCAGAAACACAATTGGGAACATATTTAAAGAACTACAACATTATAAAGAGCAAATCAAAGAACTAAGAAAAGAGAATGAAGAAGAAGGACCTAGAGAGAGAGAAGGACAAACTCCGGAAGTAACTGGAAACACTGAAAAGATCCCATGCTGAAAAAGATAAGGAAACCAACCAGCGAAGCAAAGAGCTACAGGAAGAGACTGAGAAGCTCCAAAAAGAAGTAGAAATACTAAAGAAATCAGAAGAGGAAATGAAAAAGGAAATCAAACACCCATCCAATCAAGAGGTAAAGGAGGGGAAAAAGCCTCAGAAGCAGAATGGAGGAAGCAGAACAAAGAATATCAGACCTGGAAGATAACACAGAACAACTAAAAACCTCAAGGAAAGATTATGAAAAATTAAAAAATACACAAAAGTGGAACAACCAGGAACTGTGGGACACTATGAAAAGATCGAACCTGCTGTACAAGTTTACATTCCCACCAGTAGTGAATGGTGTTCCCCTTTCCCCACAACCTTTCCAGCACTTGGTATCATTTGTTTTCCTTTGATCCGAGCCAGTCTTATTGGAGTAAGATGAGATGATCTTAAAGTGGTTTTGGATTAGCATTTCCTTAATTACTAGCAGTGTTGAACACTTCTTAAGATGGTCTTCTTCTCTCCCCTTCTCAGCCATCTCTAATCCTCCTCTGTGGGAAATCTCTATTCAGTTCTTTGCTGCATCTTTTGGGAGTCATTTGTTTTCTTTCTTCTTTCGTCTTTGTTTTTTGAGTACTTTATGCATTCTGGAAATCAATGGCGTTGTCAGATGTTTTCTGGGTGAAAGCTTTTCCTCCCACTCTGTGGGATTTCTTCTCTTCACTTCTTGATTATTTTGATGGAAAAGAAAACTTTTGAGGAGTTTAATGAGGTCCCATTTGTGTCAATTGTCGACCTTAATTTTTGTGCAGCCTCTGTCGGATTTAGGAAGTCTTTTCCTAAGCCGATGGCTTGTAGTCTTGCTGCCAACTTTTTCTTCTAAGCACCTTCCAAGTTTGGGGTTTTCACGTTGAGGTCTTTGATGCATTTTGTACAGGGCAGAGGTAGGGGTGTGAATTTCAATTCTTCTACAATGGTGATCCAGTTTTTTGCCAACACCATTTGCTGTTTTTCCTCCATTGTGCCTTCTTGGCCCCCGTGTCAAATATAAGAGGCTGAAAATGTATGTGCTCAGATTTGATCTTCGGTTTTTGGTCCATTGGTCAACAGGTCTGTTTTTGTTGTGCCAGTACCAGGCGGTTTTTAGGACTATGGCCCTGTAGTAATAGTTTTGAAAGTCTGTATAGAGATCCCCCCTGTGTAGCCCTTTTCGCTCAGGGATGTTTTGCGATTCGGGGTCTTTTGCTTTTCCAATGAATATAGGACGATTGTTTCCAAGCCTGTGAAAGAAACTCTTGGGGATTTTAATTGTGATTGCATTAATCTATACAAGAGTTTTGTAAATGGAACATTTTTTACAATGTTAATTTTCCCAATGCCATTAGCATGGGAGGTTTTGCCATCTTTTCCATCTTCTGTTGTCTTCTTCAATTTCCTTTCTTTAAATCTTTATTCTTTAAAGGTTGAAAATGGTTGTTGTAGAAGTTCCTTGGTGGCCGTTTGGTTAGGTTGGTGCCGAGGTATTTTATGTGTTTGAGGCTATTGTGAGGTGGGAAGGTCCTCGTTGAATTCTTCTTTCTTTTCCTCCAGTTGCTTGTTTTTTGTGTAAGGCCCATTGATTTTTAAGGTTAATTATGTATCCTGCCACTCTTGCTGAAACTTTTAATCGTTCTAGGAGTTTTCTGGTGGAGTTTTTAAGCATCCTTAAGTAAACAATCATATCATCAACAATAGGTATAGCCTAACTTCCTCTTTTACAATTAGTCCTCATTTAATTTCTTTTCTTGCCTATTGCTCTAGCAGTGTTTCAAGCACTATATTGAAGAGGAGTGGGTGACAGGGCAGCCTTGCCGAGTTCCTACCTTTAAAGAAATGTTTTTGGCGGAGAGAATGGCCTAGCGGTTAAGAGCAAGGACCGCGCGTGCAGAGGACCTGGGTTCGATCCCCCAGCCCCACATGGCGGCTGAGAACCGTCCAAAACTCCAATTCCAGGGACTCAGTTCCAGGGAATCCGAGACCCTTCTGACCTCTCTCCGAAGCATGGGCACGACTGTGCACAAACTTGCATTGCCAACAGTACATTCATAACAGACAAAAGAAATAAAATAAAAAAAAACAAAGGGAATGGTTTCGGTCATTTCCCCATTTAGGATGAATTGGCTGTGGGTTTCCTGTATATGGCTTTGATTACATTGAGGAATGATCCCTCCCAACCAATTCCTTCTAGGACTTGAGCATGAAGTGATGTGGGATTTTGTCAAAGGATTTTTGAGCATCAATTGAGTGGTGGTGTGGTTTTTGTCTGTCATTCCATTTATGTGCTTGATGATGTGTGTTGATTTTCATAGGTTGAACCATCCCTGCAGCTCGGGTATGAAATCAACTTGGTCATGATGGTGATCTTCTTGAGGTGGGTCTGGATGCGATTTGGCCAGTATCCTGTTTAGAATTTTGGCATATGTGTTCATTAGGGAGGTGGTTCTATAATTCTCCTTTTTCAAATTTGGATCTATGCAAGGTTTGAGAGCTAGTGCATAGGCTGGCTTCATAGAAGGAATTTGGGAAAAGGAATTGGGCACCTCATTTGTATCCTTTCTAAACAATTTTGAGTAATAAATGGTTATAGTATTTTTTTTGGAATTTTTAATAAAACTTACTGCCGTGTGAAACCGTCTGGACCTGGGCTTTTTTTTAGTTTTTGCTTTTAGTTGAAGGTGATTTTGTTCTTACTACATCCTCTTTGTCTTCATATGTTATGGGTCTTTTGTTAAGCTGCTGATCTCTACTTGGTGCAGCTTTGGTGTTCCCCGTTGCAAATATTCATCCATTTCTCCTAGGTTTTAAACGGTTGGTTAGAGTATAGGTTGCTTGAATATTCCCATATGATTTTCTGGATACTTTTCATTGCTGTTGTTGATATTTCCCTTTCATCACAGATTGTATTGATTTGGAGTTGTTCCTTCTTTCTTTTGTTAACTGGGCTAAGTATGTGTCTGTCTAATCTTGTTTTAATTCTTCAAAGAACCACTTTTGGATTCATTGTTTTTTTTGTTAATTGTTTTCTTTGTTTCTATGTCATTGATTTATGCTCTGATTTTTGTGTATTTCTTACCGTTTTATGGTTGCTTTAGGGTTCATCGTGTTGTTGCCTCTCAAGTGCTTTTTTTTTTTTTTTATTTATTTTGTTAGTTCCTTGTCTTTCTTGTTTGTCCTAATGTAGACAGTCACCCGGCTATAACATTCCTCTTGAGGAGTTCTGCTTTTAAAGGTATCGCATAGGTTTTTGTTGTGTTTTTCCATTGTCTTCGGTTCCAGGATGCTTTTCTTCTGTATTCTCTTCCTTGACCCCTTATTCATTATTCAAGAGTGTGTTGTTTAGTCTCCATGTGTTTCTTGTAGG
>VZQC01011170.1:252860-364844 GCA_009823505.1 Rhizomys pruinosus | reverse complement strand
TGCAGCCACTATGGAAAGCAGTGTGGAGAACCCTTGGAAGACTTGGAATGAACTTGCCACCCGACCCAGCCATACCACTCCTGGGCATGTACCCTCAAGACTCACCCCACTGCAGAGATACATGCACGGCCATGTTTATTTCAGCTCTTCACAATAGTAAGGAGCTGGAACCAACCCAAATGCCCCTCAACTGATGAGTGGATAGAGAAAATGTGGTACATCTACACAATGGAGTTCTAAGCAGCAGTAAAGAAAGATGACATCATGAGCTTTGTAGGAAAATGGCTGGAGCTAGAGGACATCATGCTGAGTGAAGTAACACAGCCCCAGAAAAACAAATGACGAATAGTATCCTTCATCTGTGGATGCTAGTGCCAATTACCTAGTTGTAAGTATTTCTTGTGCACGGCCCCTTGAGCTTTTGTCCAAAGCAGTTGGGAGTGATGCATATTGGAAACAACAACAACAACAACAACAACAACAAGAGAAAGGACTGCATCGAAGAACTGACTGAAATAGTGAACTTCTGCTCACAACAGTCAACTTCCTCATGGAGAATATTGAGAAAGACTGAGAAAGAGATGAAAAGCATGTTTGGCAGAATGCATGAGCTCTGGTGGGGTGGGGGAGTGGGGGGGACACGGGTCTAGATTTGATAAAAAAAATAAATTTATGTGAAAAAAACACCCCCCCCATACTGTTAGCTGGGGTTGGGGGGAAGGGAGCACTGTGGTAAAGGGCACTTAAGGCAAGTGCTGTAGCAGGCAGGGGCTTTTCTCGGCCCTAACATCCTGTCCTGTTTGGGTATATGGGCACCAGCTCAAATCTGGCTTCTTCAGGCTGGTAGGGGGTATCGTGGCAGCGAAGGGATAGTCGGAATACAGTGGGCTGGTACTCGGGACTTAAGGGTGCAGGAGCATTTGGTTAATAGCTACTTGGGAGTCCTCATGCAGAAATCAGAAGGGACAGGGTGCTAGGAGAAAAATAAGCAGATGAGGATGAGTGTCCCATAATAGGGCAAAGCCATGTAAAAAGGAGAGTCTGCCACCAGGAGAGGGAGAGGAAGGGGGCTGGTTGTGTTGTCTGACATCCTCTCCCAGTCTCTGGAGTGACTCAAACCCGGTTTCCACCAGGCTGAATTCATTGATGTAATAGCAGCCTTTTTCTCCCAGGAACAGGCAGGTGCCTCCTTTGTCATCTGTTAGGGGGTCCAGTGTGATGAACATGGAAGTGAGGTCACTGACTGACAGCTTTTGGAGGGAGTAGACATCTGTATGCCCCTTGGAATGCTGGGAGGGGGATTAGAAAGTTTTTTAGAAAAAAACCCGGGGCTCCAGGATGAGAGCCAGTATAACCATGACAGTGGGTCCTGGGGAGGTATCAGTCATGAGTCCCCAGTATTTCTGACAGGTCAGAATAGATAATATAGCAGTTCTCACCTATTCCTGAGATGTTTACCAGCATGGCACAGTAGGTCTCTCACCTATCTCTCTGGTAATAGTGTATATGTTATTTTTTTTATTCTTATGATTTTACTTTCCTGTAGGGGTGTTTAAAGCCATACTTTTAGCTCAGGTAAATTAATTTCATTTTGGTGTTAAGGTCAGTTAAGATTCTGGTCCTCAGGGGTCACTCAGGCTATGGGCCTGGCTCCATTCTTTTACTAGTTCTATCTATATGAGAACAAAGTCAGGCCTTGCTTGACTGGGCTTCCCTTTGAAGCATGAGGAAATTCTCTGTACTGACATTCCTTCTTTGACTGGACACTGACTGGGTGGAGTTCCTTAAGTGAATCTTCAAGACCTCTCTGGCCTGGGATGACTGGTGACTTACTGCCATAGGACATGTAGAGAGGTGCCCATACAGACCCCTAGGACTTAAGTTGACCTTAGAGGGTAAGGTCAACTTTTAAAAAAAATTTATTATTTTTTATGTGTATGAGTGTACTGTCTGCATGTAGGTTGGTGCACCTGTGTCGTGCAATGCCCCAGAGGTCAGAAAAGGGCATCGGCTTCCCCTGGAACTGGAGTTAAAGACGGTTCTTAGCCACCATGTGGGTCCTGGGGATCAAACCCAGGTCCTCTGCAAGAGCAGTCGGTGCTCTTAACCGCTGAGCCATCTCTGCAGCCCCTGGGTAAGGTCAACTTTAAATTGTCCCTTTAAGTACCTCTGGCCAAATTAGATTAGAGCTTTAGGTATGTTTGTTAAACCTCCTAGTTGTATGAATTTGGTATTTTAATTACTATATAGCATGTAAATAAAGCTTGAACATTGGGTGAAGTATTCTTTTTTTTTATGTGTATGAATGTACTGTGTCCATATAAGTCTGTGCACCCATGTCGTGCAATGCCTCGGAGGTCAGAAGAGGGTGTTGGATTCCCCTGGAGCTGGAGTTCTCCTGGAATTGGAGTTACAGACGGTTCTCAGCTGCCATGTGGGTGCTGGGGATCGAACCCTGGTCCTCTGCAAGGAGCAGTCGGCGCTCTCAACCGCTAGGCTATCTCTCCAGCCCCTGGGTGAAGTATTCTTAATAAATTCTGAATTGCTGGGCTTGGCGCATGCCTTTAATCCCAGCACTCGGGGAGGCGGAGGCAGATGGATCTCTGTGAGTTCAAGGCCAGTCTGGTCTACATAGTGAGTTCCAGGCCAGCTGGGACTAAAGTGAGACCCTGTCTCAAAAAGACCAAAAAATATAATAAAATAATAAAATAATAAAATAAAATAAAAATAAATTCTGAATTGCTGTGACGAGACACTTCTGACTTACTACTTTGGAGAGGAAAGAGCTTATTTACATTTTCCAAGTCACAGTTCACCACTTAGGGAGCTCAAAGTGGGGCTCATGGCAGGAGCCTGGAGGTAGGACCTGCAGCACAGGCTAGGAAGGAATGCTGCTTGCTGGCTTGTGTTGATGGCCCACATTCAGCCTATTGTATTATACAATATAGAAATATCTGCCCAGAGATGGCATTGCCCACAATGTGCTAGGCTCAGGTGTGTCCAGTTGACACTAAAGCCATCTGGTACAGCATTAGGTACTCTAGGTAGAATGGATTTAAACCATGAAAGGGAAAAATTTAACATAGCCCAGGAAACAAGCCCAAAATAATAAAGAGGCTAAAAACAATACCTACTAGGACTATCTCAAATGAAGGCTCTTTTACTATACATATTCATAATTTGTTTCTCTTGCACTCCCCCACCCCCGATTCTGAATTATAGTTTTTGGGAAGGAAATGAGGGTGACATTTTCACATACTTACACCAGACAGGAAATAGACTTAAATGAAGTTCACTGAAATTGGTTTCATTTGGACTGTCCCATGTGGTTCCCAGAAGTAAAACCCAATTTTTCTTAAAAATATCAGAAGTAAAGCCATGCATGCCTTTAATCCTAGCACTTGGGAGGCAGAGGCAGGCAGATCTTTGTGAGTTCAAGTCCAGCCTGGTCTACAGAGTGAGTTCCAGGCCAGCTGGGACTACAGGGAGACCCTGTCTTGAAAAAAAAAAAAAAATCAGAAGTAACATATACCCCAATGTAAATTATATCATGTGGATGGGATATTAAGTTTATAACTACTTGATAGTATAATAATCTTAAAATGAAAATGCTTATTCTGATTTTTGTCTAAGGATAGAGTCCTGGAAGTAAAGTTGAGTTAAACTGAAGGAACAAAAGCCATGCTGCTTGAGATAAGGCAGTGTGGAGGTGAGCCACCTGGTGGCAGGGAGGGGGAGCTATAGAAAAAGAATAAGGTGTGGTGTGGCTGGCCTTTGGGGGGTAGTGGATCTCTTTAAATTCAAGGCCAAGCATTAGGTAGGGAGTTTAATTAGGCTATGGCCAACATCAGAAAGAAAGAAAAAAAAAAAAAAGAAGAAGAAGAAGAAGAAGAAAAAGAAATAGCCCTGGCTAGGGATTGTATTAGGGGATGAGAATTCTGGTAAGAAAAACTATTTTAAGGTAAATCTACTTTCCTAGGGAGGGAACCCTAGCCAGGTCCTTGACATATCCCACTGGATTAACCCTTCAGGGAGGAGACAAGGGCCTGTCTCCACCCAGAGGTAAGTTCCATTCTTTACACCCCCCCCCCAAGTGGCAATTCCTAAAATCATTAGATGGGCTGAAATTGGGGAATAGATGTAATCCATTTTTATCATGAAAATCTAGAGATCTAGTTCCAGAGAATTTCACCAGAAGGGACTGATGTCTGGACTGGAGTCTGGTTCTCACCTTCGTGTATGGCCTTTAGGCTGTGGTGCTCATGTAGAGACCAGAATCCAGAGCTCCCTTTTAGCTTTCTTGGTCAGGACATTTCTAGAACTGTTGCTTTGGGGGCTCTTTCACCCTCAAAGGGTGATTTCATCAGAGAAGACCACTCAGACACAGAATAAAGCCAACAGAGAGTCTTTAGTCAGCTGATGACGACACACCAGCCCCTCAGTCCAAAGTGTGTAGCGCCGAGCAACAGTGGGGAGGCGTTTATACAGGGAAAACTATATCTGGGATGGAAAGTTTAGGGGTGGTAAGGCCCTCTAACAATTACTGTTCTCTAAAAGCAAGCCAAGCATAACGTACAGAAGCCATGCAGAATGAGTTAGTTTCTAAGCAACCAGGTACAGGCTGACCTCTCAAAAATCCTGTCCCAGTTCAATTGAATTAATCTAGACACGGGTCTAGATTTGTTAAAAAAATAAAAATAAATTTATGTGAAAAAAATTTATTTATGTGTATGAATGTACTGTCTGCAGGTAGATTGGCGCAACCATGTCATGCAATGCCGTAGAGGTCAGAAGACAATATTGGATTCCCCTGGAACTGGAGCCAAAGACAGTTCTCAGCCACCGTGTGGGTACTGGGGGTCAAACCCGGGTCCTCTGCAAGAGCAGTTGGCGCTCTTAACTGCTAGGCCGCCCCCTAACCTTCCTTTTTACCGGTTGTTTCATCTATGTGAGAATAACTTGGATAAGCCCTTGCTTGACCAAGACATCACTTAGAATTATGGAGGGAATTTTTCCTCTGTGTTGACCCTACTCTTTGTAGACTGAATACCTATTAAGGATATTTTGAAATTCCTATTAAGGAAGTCCCACAGTCCCCTGGGACCTAGTTGACCCTGGGGGGTGGGAGGGGCAAAGAACAAAATATTGTCTCTTTAAATCCCTCTAACCATGTTAGTATGGGTCTCTCAGTTGCACCAGTTTAGTACTATTTTTTTGTCTTTTTGAGACAGGGTCTCCCTGTCACTCCAGCTGTCCTAGAACTCACTATGTAGACCAGTCTGTCCTTGAACTCACAGAGATCCTCCTGCCTCTGCCTCCTGAGTGCTGGGATTAAAGGTGTGCGCTGTTCTTAACGCCAGTTCCAGGAGATCCAACACCCTCTTCTGGCTTCTGTGGGCATTGAACATATGGGTGCACTTACATAAATACAAACAAAACACTCATATACATAAAGTAAAAAGTAATTAACTAAAAATATCTTTATAGAACACCGAGGTTCGAATCCTAGCACCCACATAGCAGCTAACAACTGTCCAAAACACATAAAATAAAAATGAATAAAATAATTTTTTTTGTTTGGTGTTTTTGAGACAAGGTCTCCCTGTAGCCCCAGCTGGCCTGGAACTTGCTCTGTAGATCAGGCTGGCCTTGAACTCACAGAGATCTGCCTGCCTTTGCCTCCTGAGTGCTGGGATTAAAGGCGTGTGCCACCATGCCCAGCATGAATAAAATATTTTTAAATCTCAATTTTTAAAGTTACTTTTAAGAATTATTGTTTTTGTTTTATTTTATGTGTATTTATTGCCTGGATATGTATGTAAGTGGATCTGTATAGTGCAATGCCCACAATGGTCAGAAGAGGGCATCGGATCCCTTGAAACTTGAATTTCTGACCCATGTTAGCCACCATGGGGGTGCTAGGAACTGAACCCCTGTCCTCCACAAGAACAGCCAGTGCTCTTAACTGTGGAGTCATTTCCCTAGCCCCAAATATCTTACTTTTGATCCTTCTTAAGAACTCTCACTTACTGTTTTTTTCCTTAAACAAAATTATGTATATGGGTGCCAGATGTGGTGGCACGTGCCTTTAATCCCAGCATTCAGGCAGCAGAGAAAAGTGGATCTCTGTGAGTGTGAGGCCAGCCTAGGCTACACAGGGAGTTCCAGGCTTGCCAGGGCTACACAGTGAGACCCTGTATGAAAAAAAGCAAAATCAAACAAAGAAGCAAAATCCCCAAACGAAAATAAATTACATATACTGCACATTGTGGTAAATTAATATTACCTATACATATATTTTTAACTAACAAGCTTTTTTTTTCCTGTCTCAAGAAAGTCTCCCCTCCACTTGGAATTTTATGTCTCCCACCCTCTGGTCTCACAGAATTAGAAGAGTGTCTCTGAGAGGCAGAAGAAAGGTTTTTGTTCTACTAATTGCCTTGGCATACATTTTTTTTTTCTTTTTTTTTTTTTGGTCTTTTTGAGACAGGGTCTCCTTTCTTTTTTTTTTTTCTTTTTTTTTAATTTTATTTATTTCTGTATGTGTATGAATGTACTGTCTGCATGCAGGTCTGTGCACCAGTGTCGTGCAATGCCTCGGAGGTCAGAAGAGGGTGTTGGATTCCCCTGGAACTGGAGTTCTCCTGGAATTGGAGTTTCAGACGGCTCTCGGCCGCCATGTGGGTGCTGGGGATCGAACCCGGGTCCTCTGTAAGAGCAGTCGGTGCTCTTAACCGCTAGGCCATCTCTCCAGCCCCAAGACAGGGTCTCCTTTCAAGGCTGGCCTTGAACTCACAGAAATCTGCCTTAGCACACTTTTAAATTCACTTTGAATGAGGGAATGAGAAAAGCCAGTAAAGAAGACACATACTAAGCCACAAATCTTTCCATCTTAACCCTGTATTGTAGTTTTAGATGACAGAAGTCACTTGTTTTCCTGGTTTTAGGTAGGGTAGAGAGGAGCAAAACAGTTCAGCTAGATAGTGATTCCTTTTCTCTCTAGCCCCACCCTGAAATCTGTCAAGTGTCCCCAGTGGGACCTGATAAGAACTGGCAACTTTTGTAATCCTCATCAAATTTCATGAAAGGGGTTGCTTTTTCTCTCCTTTTCTCATTTTGAGCATTCTTTTTTACAGTGTTCCATCTCCCACCTCTGTAATATTTATCAGGCTTTTTTTTTTTTTTTTAGGATTCTGTATGTGTATGTCCTTTTCATGTTATTTGCATTCTTACCCAAGAGCAGTGCAGGGACTAGGAGAAGCTGTCACACTTGTGTCCTCTTCATCCACTGTTTTCTTTTTCTTTCTTTCTTTTTTTATGATCTGATTCCCCAGATGTTGCTCATTTTTTTTTTTTTTTGAACATGGAACGCTTCACGAATTTGCGTGTCATCCTTGCACAGGGGCCATGCTAATCTTCTCTGTATCGTTCCAATTTTAGTATATGTGCTGCTGAAGCGAGCACAGATGTTGCTCAATTTTTGTGCTTTTGTAGTTTGTACAATGGAGAGAATTATCTACCCTACCTGTGTTTTTTGTTTTGATGAGTGTTGTAAGTAGCAGGCAGAGAAAAGCAGCAGACATATAGCAGAACATCATTAAATCAACAACCAGCAGAAATTAACTGGGGAAGCCCTGTTAAAACCATCTTATTGGAAAGATTTTTTTTTTTTTTGGCAGAGAATCCTCTCTGTCCTCTCCATGGATAAGCATCCTATTAGCTGGTTCCACTATAGGCATCTTTTTAAAATTATTTTTTATGTGTATGAGTGTACTGTCTGCTTGTAGGTTGGTGCATGCAATGACAACCCGTGTCATGCAATGCCATGGAGGTCTGAAGAGGGCGTTGGATTCCTCTGGAATTGGAGTTACAGACGGTTCTCAGCCACCATGTGGGTGCTGGGGATGGAACCCGAGTCTTCTGCAAGAGCGGTCGGTGCTCTTAACCGCTGAGCCATCTCTCTAGCCCCTCACTATAGGTATCTTTATATTATCAAATAATAACACTAACCTTCATTAGAAATAATTTACCCCTCCAACAGTGCTTTGGTTGAAAAAAGAAAGAAAGAAAGAAAGAAAGAAAGAAAGAAAGAAAGAAAAGAAAGAATTTACCCCTTTAGCTAGATCTCTATATCCTCAACTTTTTTTATTTTTTTGTTTGTTTGTTTGTTTGTTTTAGAGACAGGGTCTCCCTGTAGCTCCAACTGTCCTGGAACTCACTCTGTAGACCAGGCTGGCCTTGAACTCACAATGATCTGCCTGCCTCCCGAGTGCTAGGATTAAAGGCGTGGGCCAGAGTGCCAGGCAATATATCCTCAACTTTTAATAGCATCATGAGTCAATAGAAGCAGTGGGCAACCCAGCTCACTTCTGTCCTGCACCAGGGAGGGAAGACAGTAGGCACTAGGAGTGCAACACACTTGCAATGGATTGCTTACCTCAGTTTTCCAGGCCAGTGTAGGTCTGCCCCTATCTCCTCAGTCTCATCAAGAACCATTGTCTTAGCTGGGTGTGGTGGTACACAACTTTAATCCCAGCACTTGGGAGGCAGAGGCAGGGAGATCTCTGTGAGTTCAAGGCCAGCTTGGTCTACATAAGTGAGCTCCAGGCCAGCTGGGACTAAAGGGAGACCCTGTCTCAAAAAGACAAAAAACCCCACAAAACCCCTAAAACCCCCAAACCATTGTCCTGCTCGCTCTGGGATTTGTCCCACTGCTTTGCTGTCATTCCTTTGAAGACACTGTGCTCCCTTCTACTTCAAGGGCTTCTGATCTCGTTGTTCCCTCTGCCTGGAGGGTTCCTCCTCAAGCTATTCCTGTGGCTGACTTATCCTCCAAGAGTCTCGGCTTCATGCATCCTCAGAGAGGGCTTTAAACCTTACTTTCCTAATCATTTCCTTCTTCATGACACCCTCACCATGATTTGTATGTGTACAATTTATTTGATTATTAATTTGTTTAATGTCTGACTCTTTCAGTTTGACAATGAGCTGCACAAGGTAGGGACCTTGTTTGTATCAGTACTTAGAACTATGTATAGCTCACAGTAAGTTATTAATGATTTGCTGCATGAGCTATGGTTAAGGGATCCCTTTGTCAGTGGAATGTATGCCTGGAGGTTGGTCAGCAAAAATTTCTTAGGACAAGAGCTTGAGAATTGGACAGGATGACAGAACCCATCTTCCCTCATATTATTCCAGATAAGAAGAGAGAAAGATAGAGAAGGAAATGAGAGGACGGATAATATATGATGTGATTCTGAGTTCTTATTTCTTTGCCTTAGTGTTCCTCCAGTTCTTTTTTTTTTTTTTTTTTTTTTTTTTTTTGAGACAGGGTCTCCCTGTAGCCCCAGCTGGCCTGGAACTTACTCTGTGGACCAGGCTGGCCTTGAACTCACAAAGATCCTCCTGCCTCTGCCTCCCAAGTGCTAGGATTAAAGATATGCGCCACCACGCCCAGCTTAAAGATAGTTCTTAGCTGCCATGTGGGTGCTGGGAATCAAACCCAGGTCCTCTGACCTGAACAAGAACAGTTGGTGCTCTTAACCACGGAGCCATCTCTCCAGTCCCCCTCCAGTTCTTAATTCAGTTCCTGAGGTAATGTAGGTGATCAATATCAATGAATGTTGGCTGGTTGAATGGAAAAATACTTTTACTTAATCATCTCTTCCGATTTCCACCATACCCCTCAGAGATGGTACGATCACACTCCTGCTTTATAGATGTGTCCCCTGGGAAAGAGATAGTAAATATCTTTCACATCTTGCCAGAGGCTCCAGAATAAGATTAGTTTTTATTCATTCCCTCTGGCATTCTAATTCATCAGAGTCTTTGGGTCTTAAAAGAGCCTTTAATTGTGAGACTGTGCTCTGAATGAAAGGATGCTACACCTAGACAGTTGCAGAATGAGACTGGAGCAGGCAAGAGAGCCTGGGATGGTGTGACCTGAGGCTTTTACACTGTTTTCCAGAAACCATAACCCTTTTGATGGTTTCCCATGAACAGATGCTCGTCGCACTCCTGTCACTGTAGTAGGGAGAATGCACAAGACAGGCATCAAAAGAGCTGGATCTCTGGCTCTGGCTCTAATAAGCTATGTAATTTTTGAACAGATCCCTTTGATTAATTTTCTGTTTCTTCTTCTGTAAAATCCTATGCCACCCCACATGGTTGATGTCAAAACTTAATTAGATTTGGTTACAAAAAGAATTTAAAAAAATCCCAAAATAACCTTGTTAATGAATGGCTCTAGGTTAAAACTTCTGGAATCCGCCTGGTGTGGTGGCACACACCTTTAATCCTAGTACTTGGGAGGCAGAGGCAGAGGCAGGTGGATCTTTGTGAGTTCAAGGCCAGCCTGGTCTACAGAGCAAATTCCAGGACAGCTGGGGCTACAGGGAGACCCTGTCTTAAAAAAAAAAAAAAATCAGAAGTAACATATACCCCAATGTAAATTATATCATGTGGATGGGATATTAAGTTTATAACTACTTGATAGTATAATAATCTTAAAATGAAAATGCTTATTCTGATTTTTGTCTAAGGATAGAGTCCTGGAAGTAAAGTTGAGTTAAACTGAAGGAACAAAAGCCATGCTGCTTGAGATAAGGCAGTGTGGAGGTGAGCCACCTGGTGGCAGGGAGGGGGAGCTATAGAAAAAGAATAAGGTGTGGTGTGGCTGGCCTTTGGGGGGTAGTGGATCTCTTTAAATTCAAGGCCAAGCATTAGGTAGGGAGTTTAATTAGGCTATGGCCAACATCAGAAAGAAAGAAAAAAAAAAAAAAGAAGAAGAAGAAGAAGAAGAAAAAGAAATAGCCCTGGCTAGGGATTGTATTAGGGGATGAGAATTCTGGTAAGAAAAACTATTTTAAGGTAAATCTACTTTCCTAGGGAGGGAACCCTAGCCAGGTCCTTGACATATCCCACTGGATTAACCCTTCAGGGAGGAGACAAGGGCCTGTCTCCACCCAGAGGTAAGTTCCATTCTTTACACCCCCCCCCCAAGTGGCAATTCCTAAAATCATTAGATGGGCTGAAANTCTTTAACTCCAGTTTCAAGGGAAACTGACACCCTCTTCTGACCTCCGCGGCATTGCACGACACACCAACCTACATGCAGACAGTACACTCATACACATAAATAAATAAATAAATAAATAAATAAATAAATATTAAAAAAAAAAAATAAAGATGTGTCTTCCTTTCTTAATTGAGGCAAGAATAGCCCAGAGAGAAGGATTCATTTAATCTAGGTCACTCAGTGGTATCCAAACTAAGTCTTCTGACTTCAAGTTTAGGATATGTAGCATGACTGCCTATTACCTACACCACTTCCCATCCCAGTTTTTTTTTAAATATTTTTTTTATTTATTTCTGTATGTGTATAAATGTACCGTCTGCATGCAAGTCTGTGCACCCGTGTCGTGCAATGCCGCGGAGGTCAGAAGAGGGTGTTGGATTCCCCTGGAACTGGAATTCTCCTGGAATTGGAGTTTCAGACGGCTCTCGGCCGCCATGTGGGTGCTGGGGATCGAACCTGGGTCCTCTGTAAGAGCAGTTGGCGCTCTTAACCGCTAGGCTATCTCTCCAGCCCCCCCATCCCAGTTTAAAAATCTACATCTAAGGGCTGGAGAGATGGGATGGTTCAGTGTTTAAGAGTACTTGCTGCTCTTCCAAAGGCCCCAAATTCAGTTCACAGCACTCATGTTGGGTAGCTTATAACCACCTATAACCCAGCTTCAGAGCATTTGATGATGCTTCTGGCCTCTACAGGCACCCACCCACATGGCACCCCCCCACCCCTTCACACACATATACATAAATAAAAATAAATCTTTGAGGGCTGGAGAGATCTTGCAGAAGGTCTGGATTCAGTTCCTAGT
Source organism: Rhizomys pruinosus (assembly GCA_009823505.1). NCBI lineage: Eukaryota > Metazoa > Chordata > Mammalia > Rodentia > Spalacidae > Rhizomys > Rhizomys pruinosus. Next base: position 352,965 of record VZQC01011170.1, on the reverse strand, counting down.
ACCCACATGGTAGCTAACAACCATCTGAAACTCCAGTTCCAGGGGATCTGATTCCTTCTTCTGGCTTCTGTGGACATTGCATACATGCAGGCAAAATATAGAAATAAGAATCAATAAACAATTTTTTTGGTCTTTTTGAGACAGAGTCTCCCTGTAGCCCCAGGTGGCCTAGAACTTGCTACATCTCACAGAGATCTACCTGCTTCTGCCTTCCAAGAACTGGGATTAAAGGTGGGCACTACCACAACTAAGTAAATTTTTAATTAAATATAAATCTTTAAAAAAGCTACATCTAGGTAATTTACCTAGTTGTAAGTATTTCTTGTGTATGGCCCCCTGAGCTTTCGTCCAAAGCAGTTGGGAGTGATGCATATTGGAAACAACAACAACAGCAACAGCAGAAAGGACTGCATCGAACAACTGACTGAAACATTGAACTTCTGCTCAAAACAGTCAACTTCCTCATGAAGAATATTGAGAAATACTGAGAAAGAGAAGAAAAGCATGTTTGGCAGAATGCATGAGCTCTGGTGGAGTGGGGGAATGCGGGGGGACACAGGTCTAGATTTGTTAAAAAAATAAAAATAAATTTATGTGAAAAAAATACATGTGTATAAAGAAAAGAAAAAAAATCTATATCTAGAGACAGACCAAAGTAGTGGATGATATTCACTTTTTTTTTTGGTCTGTTTGAGACAGGGTCTCCCTATAGCCCCACCTGTCCTGGAACTCACTCTGTAGACCAGGCTGGCCTTGAACTCACAGAGATCCACCTGCCTCTGCCTCCCAAGTGCCAGGATTAAAGGCGTGCTCCACCATGCCTGGCTTAAAGACAGTTCTTAGCCGCCATGTGGGTGCTGGGAATGGAACCTGGGTCCTCTGCAAGAGCTGTCGGTGCTTTTAACCACTGAGCCATCTCTCTAGCCCATGGATTGAATTTATTTATTTATTTATTTATTTATTTATTTATTTATTTATTTATTGGTCTTTTGAGACAGGGTCTCCCTGGAGCCCCAGCTGTCCTGGAATTCGCTCTGTAGACCAAGCTGGCCTTGAACTCACAAAGATCTGCCTGCCTCTGCCTCCCAAGTGCTAGGATTAAAGGTGTGCGCCACCACGCCCGGCTTGAATTCTTTTTTAAAAAAATATATTTTGGGCTGACCCGATCCAGCGTGGGGGGAGGAGGCCCCCCAAGATGGAAGAGACCGTTAAGCAGCAGCCCTGCCGTCTTTATTACCAGCCAAAGCCCTGGCTTCCCTGCCCTGCTTCCATTCTGCCAACCAGCTCCTCCTATCTGGAATGGCTTAATTGCAGGTCATGTGGCAGGCACTAGTTGGGCACTATGACACAGCATGCTTAGATTCCAGATTTTGCTTGTGGGCTGTACCCCAGGTTAAATCCTGACCTTGGCACCCACCTCCCCCAATATGAGCTGGTCCATCTGCAGCTTCTGCAGGACAGAGGCCCTCTGGAAGCTGGTCCTGAATTATCTTCCTTCGGACATCCATGGCTTCCTGCCTCTGTCAAGCCTAGGAGATTGACACCGAGGCAGGGTGGGGAGGTAGTCCAGGCACGTGGATGAATCTGCACAGCACTGTTTTAACACAGGACAGTAGGGAGAAATCTCCTGAGATCATTAGGAGAGGAAGGACTGTGCCTATTTTGCTCATCACCAATCCCCAGCTAGGCTGGCAGGAAGGGCGGCTGTGGGGGAGGTAAGTGTTGTGTAAACGTTGAATGAGCAGTGCTTTCAAGTCCACAGTTCGTACCAGGCACCAGTCCTGGGCTGGCTCCGACAGCTATGAAACATCCTAGCCCCTCTCCACGTGCAGCATGATTTCCTCAGGTCTGTTATTCCTGAGGACCCTCAGTAAAATTCCCGTAGGCCCCTTGGCTTTCTGGAGAAATATACACAAGTACCGGTTTTGCTGCCAACCTGTTTCTACATAGATTCCCAAGCCAAGGCAACTGTTGATCTTCCCACCGCCGACGCCATAGGCTTCTGGGAGCAGCAGGCTCAGCAGCCAGGCACGCAGGGATGTCATTCTTGGGCTCCGATGTTCCCTTCCCTCCCTGCCTGCTACAGGGTGGTTGGTTGGGCACGTGCCAAGGTCTGCGCCCCCTCTCGGGCAGTCAGGGATGCTGTTTGCGCCCCGCGGGCTGCCCTGGAAGGGAAATCCCAGAGGAAGCCATTGTTGTCACGTTCCCTGCTGTTACCGGCCGAATGGATCCGGTCCCCCATTCTGGAGCTCGCCCCGCCGAGGTGCGGGGAGCAAGGCTAGCTCCCAGAGTCCTGGAGTGCATGGTGGCTCCTCCGTCCCCCTGCTCCCCCCAATCCAGCGAGCTGAAACTCAGGGGAGGCCCCGGCCAGCCTGCGAGCCGAGAAAATCGACGGCTCCTGCAGCACAAGCCTGTAGCTCTGCCTTAGCTGGATAGGGGGCCAGCCGGCAAGGTGACCTTGGCCGGTGCCTTCCGCTCCCGCCGCCTCTGTTTGTCCCGGGAGAGAGGAGGCCCCCCAGGCCCTAGGGAGGCTGGAGGGAGAAAGTCCCCCGAGGCGCGGGCGCTGAGGGAAGGCGGGCAGTGTCTCCAGGCGCGGCGTGGGCGGAGGCCGGGCGCCAAGGGCACCCAGACCCTGGTTCTGGTTTCTGCTCCGCTTCACCGCGCAGTACCACCCCTTCGCAAACTGCCGCCCGCAAACCTTGGCGCCGGCCAAGCTGCGCTCTCCCCCGCCGGAACAGCCAGCCCGCAGCCCAGCTTGCCTAATCCGTTTTAAGCCTCACCTCCTCCGCGAAGCTCTCCCGGGTTAACCCCCTCACTTCCAGTCACTCTATCTGGCCGGCTCAAGGTTTCTTCTAGTTTTTCATTTTTGTTTGGTCTGGTTTGGTTTATGGAAATGCACACACTGTCTCATTCTTCGGAATAATCCTGCTGAGGGGAGGCGTCAATCCCCAGGACCTTAAATTCAAAGTGCCGGGTGTGTCCCGAAGGATGCGGTGGATGGGCCTGGGCTCACTGCCGGCTCCCAACCTTGGCGCTTCCCCATGTCTGCTCTCTCCTCTCCTACGGACGGTCCCCTTCCCAGACTGTCACAGTCTAGAATGCACAATCCAATTCTCGCCCCCTTTTTATTCTACAGTGGCGGCAGGTGCAAGGAGTAGAGGACTAAGTATTTGAAGCTCCGAGTGACTCCAGACTGCTGTAAGTCACTTCTGGGCTTTGGTTTGCCCCAAAATGAGCACAGCAGACGGTGCTACAGAATGCAGGCAAGGAAGGAGTCGCTCGCGGACGAGCTAGCTGAACGCAGCCTACCTCCATAAGCAGTGTCTTGTGACCCTAAAGAGGTGACAGCGCAGCTCCTGTTGCCCTCCTCTCAGTGAGAGGACCATGACCCATGCGCTCTTCAGCTGCTACCCCTGCGCCATAATCTGACCCAGGTGGGGAAAAGGATGGGGCGGTTATCCACAGGCTGCATGGGCATCGGTTTATTCAACTGGAAAGCAGGGATAATGTACGGGTTGAAGGACAGCGGAAAGCTTTTTGTTACCCAAGGTCCTTGTATAAAAATAAATGATAATTAGCGTCACAGTGCTTGGCAGCAGATTTTGCTCCCGAATTCCTACCCCAGAGCCTCTACAGTGGGGTTTCTGGCGGGAGTCCTTAGAGTTGTTTGGGAATGTGTCACTCACTGCTCACCCCAGATTTTGTTTCTCTCTAGATAGATTTGGCATCTGATTCTGCCTCTGCGTGGGGGCCAGGGCCACAAAGTGACTGGGTGGCTTGGGGGGTGTGGGGGAGTAGGTACACCCTTTGCAGGCATGCAAAAGGCAGTGTTCCTTTGTGGAAGAGTTGGTCCTAGAGGGGTCCTTAGGTGTGAAGAGCTAGATTTGGAGCTGGTGGGCGGGACTTGGGGCGGGGGCAGGGCTGTGGAGATGGGTGATTTTCCGGTGGTCCCCACCACGCTTCGGCGTGGCATGGGGAGACGGGACTTCGGCTATTGGGGCGGGCCGTGGCTTGGGAGAGAAACCCGGGAGCCTGGGGGCGGGGCTTGGGGAGCTCGCCCCACGCGGGGCGGGGCTCCCGGGCCGCGGGTTCTGCAGTTCGGACTCCGTGCGCTTCAGTCGCTGCAGTTCCCTCCACGCTGGTGGCCCCGCGGCCCTGCGGGGAGTCCCGGGGTCTGCCGGCCGCTCGGACTTGGCGCGGGGCCGGCTCCGCCTCTCCCTTCGGTGCGGCCTAGACGGTCGGGGCAACAGGGACATGGAGCCTTCTCCCGTCACCGGAGGCTCGGAGACCACCCGCCTGGTGAGCCCCCGGGAGCGTAACAGCGCTGGCGGCGGCGGCCTGCGTCTGAAGAGGTAGGACAGACCTGGGCTGGCCCTCGGCCCGGGGGCGCCAGCCTGCTGCCATCGCTGCGTTTCGTTGTCTCCCTGGGCGCCAGCCCGGCTCGCGTCCCCTCCCCGCGCCCCGCGTCGCCCGCCCCGCCACCCCGCCACCCCGTTTTCTCCCGGGGTGGCGCAGGTCCCCGGGCTGTGTCTCAAGCCTCCTGCGCCCTCTGCCAACCCGGCCGCTCTGGGCGCCTGTCGCTCCGTCGGACCCTCGAGTCCGCATTGCCTGGGGCGCTGGCTGCGGGTGCACCTCGCCGCCTCGGCTCCCGGGCTCCAGCCTGCGGCCTCCAGCTCCGCATGCTGGGCTCCGGGCGTCCCATCCAGCCGCCGGCACTGGAGCCACCGGCCGGGGCCGGGGCTGGGCGGGAGGCCGCGGGGAAGTGAGGGGGCGGCGAGGAAGGAGCAGGTGCGGGCTGGGCGGCGGGGGGTATTCCCGGCTCCGCACAGACGGGGCCGGGGGCGGCGAGGTGTGAAATGAGGCTCGCGAGCGGCGGGGACAGTGGGCCGGGGGCGGCGAGCCTCCTCCGCACCCTGCCCGCCTCCCGAGCCCGGCCCCTCGGAGCGGCCACCGCCACGGGCCCTCCCGGACACCGCTGGCCATTTTGTCTGTTAGCCAACCGTCTGTTTGTCTCCGGAATTTGACAGGCCCTCTGGCTGGCTTTTTCTCTCCTGCCTCTCAGTCTTTCTGTTTCTCTAGGGGTCCTTTTGTCTCTGAGGTGGTCTTCTGAGTGTTTCCTGCTCTTTCTCTGGGAATTCGGTTTAAATCTGGGTGGGTGGTTGGGGGCGGGAGGGCATAGGGGAGGAGAAGGCTCCTTCTTGTAGGGGACTGCAGAGCTGGGCAGCTGTAGGGCACCAGCTGTGGCTCTGGCATCTATTTGAATACCCCTTTGACTTTGCACCAGCCCTTTCACTTACCCAAGGCACCCCAGGCCTCACTCTTTACCCCCTACTTCTTTGGAGAGCCAGGGAAAGAAGCATCCTTCCCCCATTGACAGAATAGGCACACCCCCAAACCCCAGCAGAGTGGGCCTCTTTAGTGCCCACTTCAAGCCAAACAAAAGGAGGCAGCCTGTTGACGGGTGGCTACATTGATGGCTGGTTGTACTGCACCTTACCAGCCCAGGAAAGGTGTCTCGCCCACCGTCCCAGTACCCCCCAGCCTCTGTTTGCTCTTCCGCCGGCATCTTCATCTCCCAGGCCATTTCCATCCTCATGACCATTAGTCACCAAATCCTGCAGGATTTCCCAGAGGCTCTGCCTATCTACCTGCCTCTCCTCTGACACTGTGCTGGGGAGAGCTTCCGACTAGATGTGTTCTAGATTCTTCTACCTCTTTTTTCCTCAGCTTTGTCAAAAGATGGTTTCAACATGAAGATATTGCCCAGTCAGTGCATCTTCCTTTATCTTCCTTTGAGCTCATTTTCCTCAGCCCTTCACTGACAACCCTACTTAAACTCCCAAGCTGCAAACCTTGCTGTCATCATTCCAAGTGTCTGGAGCACCCTTTACAGCTCATGTTTTCTGATGACATCCTCTTCATCCCCATTAGAGTTGGTCACTCCCTCCTCTGTACCCCAAAGTGATTTGTTCAGACCTTCCCCACACATTCTCTCTCTCTCTCTCTCTCTCTCTCTCTCTCTCTCTCTCTCTCTCTCTCGTAGTCTCTCCCACTAGACTGGGCTTCCTTGTATTGTACACTACCTGACACACCTTGTGGAATAAACAAAGATGGGCTCTGGAGCTACCGTCATCTTTCTGTCTCTTCTGGAAACACCTAAAATCATACACACTCAGATTCTTAGTCCTGGAAGGGGCTTTTCATTCAAGAAATGAAAATGGTTTCCAGAACTCAAGTTTTCCCTATAGTCACTGCACCCTCCCAACTCAGCTTCCCCCATTGTCAGCTCTCTTCAGCCAGAAGTCTCCCAGCAACTCTCCGCACTTTACTGCTGTGATCTATTTGGAGCTATTTTTCCCCCTCCAGGGTATTCTCATTACTCTGAGTATTTCAGGACTATTTTCTGTGCTGAGGTCATTTATTCTGTGGAAGGTTCTGTCCTTGCTGAGGTACAGGATAGACAGCGGGGGCAGTGAGAACTGGACTAGACTGGATCCAAAACTCAGTTTTGAGCCCAGGGACATCCCTAGGTGAGTCCTATCCCAATTTGTCCAGGAAAACTTATGGCTCTAAAATGTTACAGGGACCTCTGCCAGGTTGTATGAGCAGGCTGGGGCCCAGCTAGGGTAGACCCTAAATCCAGTGCTTCTGCCAGTACCATTCCCACCATCACAGGCTGGATCCCCTCTTGTGAGAACCCTGCTCACTCTCCTAGGGTGTATGAGTGTGTTGTATTGTATTTACTTCTATGAGATAAGGTCTCCCTGTGTAGTCAAAGGTAGCCTTGAACTCCTAATCCCTCTGCCTCAACTTCCCATGTGCTGGGATTACAGACATGAGTCACCATGTCAGGTACCAATCCCTTTTCAAGGCACTTGGATTTCCGATCTTGAGAGGGAGAGGACAAGGTCTGAGAGCTGAGGTATTGGAGCAGAGCTGGGGCAGAGGTGCACTAAGACTAGGTTTGCATGTGCCATGCTCTAATACCAACTTCCTTTTGTATTACCTTTGGCACCTTCAGCTGTCAAAACCCTTCCCATTCTTCACTGCACTTTTCATGTGGTTTCAGTGATTTCCTCATTAGAACTCATTTGAGAGCAACAGAGTCACTCCAACAGCAACATCTGCCTTCTGCTGAGTGTCATGTCTAGTCCACATTTGACCCATTCACCAGAACTTCCAGAGTTCAGGAAGAGTGTTCATTTTGCATTAAAAGGCACCTACCGTATTACAGAAATTTGGTCAGTGTCTAGTTCCAGTTCCACCACCCACCAACTGTGTGGCTCCGGTCAGTCTTCTCCCTCTCTGAGCCTCACTTCTTGTTCATTTGTTAAAACATCTGACCACACTGCTTTGAGATACTTTCTAGCAATGAAATTCCATGGCTCTGTGTATAGAAGGAATAGAGAAGCTAAGTCTGAAATATTCATTTGAGTCCCATCTTCCCACAGGCTTCAGGCATGACTGGACATAAGAAAGGGGCAGAGATGGGCGAGTCTGTTCAGGCCACATGGTATCTGATAGCCTGAGAGTAGGCAGATCAGCCTGTGCAAAGACCCCGGGTTGAATGTGTTTCCTGCCTTAGTCTCTTCACAGAGCCCTCAGAGCCCCTCCCTGAGGAGCCCAAGCTTGAGGGGATGACCTTCCGCCATTGCCATAAGGACCCCATGCCACAGTCAGGACTCTCCCCAGAGAGGCGGCAGGCCCGGAGGCAGCTCTTTGCCGCCTGTGTGGTGTGCTTCATCTTCATGGCTGGGGAGGTGGTTGGTAAGTTGGGGAGTACCCCTCCAGCCCATGCTCTCAACTCCTTCCTTCAGACAGAGACCCAGGGTTCTTGGGTGGAGAGACAGAGGAAAAAGAAAGGCTAGGAGGGAGTGGCCAGGACAGAGCACCAAGGGGGCCTGCACCAGGCAGCACGAGGCTTGGTGGGTCAGGACTCTGTGTGAACTGGTCTTTTATGAACCCTGTTTTCTGAAAATCAAATATATTATTATGGAGAGACTAGAAAAGCTACCTGGAATCCTGTCACCTGAGAGAACCACAGCACTCTTTTTGGTATTTCCCCCTATTTCCATTACATGCCTATGTGCACATATTGTGTTTCCTAGAGTACAAGACTCTACCTTTCCCTCTTGCAGGTGGGTATTTAGCACACAGCCTGGCCATTATGACTGATGCAGCTCACTTGCTGGCAGACGTGGGTAGTATGATGGGTAGCCTCTTCTCTCTTTGGCTTTCTACCCGGCCAGCCACCCGAGTCATGACTTTTGGCTGGCATCGGTCAGGTAAGGCTCCTGCATGATTGGTGCCATTATAGTTCTGCCAGAGGATGCCCCAGGGTCCTAAGTAAGGCTCTGACAGCTTATCTCCCTCTGCAGAGACTCTGGGGGCTTTGGCCTCTGTGGTCTCCCTCTGGATAGTCACTGGCATCCTCCTGTACCTGGCCTTCATCCGACTGCTGCACAGCGACTACCACATCGAGGGGGGTGCCATGCTGCTGACCGCCACTATTGCAGTCTGTGCCAATCTGCTGTACGTCCCAGTGTGGAGTGGGCACCCTATGGGGCTCAGGGTGAAGGGGTTTTCCTCCAGGATGGGAAAGCTGGCTTTCCCTACAAATACACACACAGAGGGGAGGGAGGGAGAGAGAGAGAGAGATCCATTGTTTTCACTGGGTGTGCCTGAGAAGGAATGGGAGTGGGCACATGCACATACAGTTCAGTCAGCAGGCGGGTTTTGTTTATTTATTTTTGTCTTTTTGAGACAGGGTCTCCCTGTAACCCAGCTGCCCTGGAACTTGCTCTGTAGACCAGGCTGGCCTTGAACTCACAGAGATCTGCCTGCCTCTGCTTCCCGAGTGCTGGGATTGAAGGTGTGCGCCACCACGCCCGGGGGCAGTAGGCATTTTTAGGGTCCTGCTGGATCCCAGCTCTGCTCAGGTGCTTTCATCAGTGTGATCTCTCTGACTATTACCTCTGCCACTATGTTAAAGATCCTAGCAGGGATCCAGGTGACCATTTAAATAGCAGGGGTGGGACCTGAATCCACATCTCTGGCCCCACTTGTATCTTTCATTTCTGGCTGCATCGTTTGTCCATTCAGCAGTGCTGTTTTCTTCCTGGGGTGGGAAATGGGGAGCTGGGTCCTGGGGAGGTGAGCCGAGTCCAGGAGCAGGCCATCTAGCTGAACTGCTCTGCTTCTCCTTCAGAATGGCCTTTGTGCTGCATCAGGCTGGGCCCCCCCACAGCCATGGGTCTAGGGGGGCAGAGTATGCACCGCTGGAGGAGGGGCACAGGGAGTCTCTGCCCCTGGGGAATACCAGTGTTCGGGCAGCCTTCGTGCACGTGCTGGGGGACCTCCTGCAGAGTCTTGGAGTCCTGGCTGCCTCAGTCCTCATCTACTTCAAGGTACTGTGGAAGCCTGTACCAGCCTCCCTTCCCCACTCCATATCCCAGCCCCTCCCGGGATTCCCAGCCTTCCTTCCCCACTCCGTATCCCAGCCCCTCCCGGGATTCCAAGCCCCTCCCGGGATTCCCAGCCTCCCTGACCGTCACTCCAGCTCCCACCTCCCAGGGCCACTCTCAGTTCTGGGTCATGTCTCCTTTCTTCTCTGTGGTTCCCAGGGTCCCTTTAGGTCCTGTTTGCAAGGATGCCCCTAGCTCTTCCTCTAAGAGATCCCTATTTCCAGGCCTGAGGGATCCCTTTCTCTGCAGCCTCAGTACAAAGCAGCTGACCCCATCAGCACCTTCCTCTTCTCTATCTGTGCCCTTGGATCCACGGCTCCCACCCTCCGAGATGTTCTTCGAATCCTCATGGAAGGTGGATACACCACCACTTGCTCACTATGACCTGGGCCCTCTTGGCTCCCATCCCTGCATTGGTCCACTCCTCTTCTCTGAAACCTCTCTTCTCTGGGAAGGGCTGGATCATGGGGCCTATTCCCAGAAAGAGGATTGGGGTTGACAGGGTGGGAATGGGATGGGGGAGAGCAGAGTCCGGCAAGGTTAGTGGGGCCCTGGAAGTAATATGTGCTGGTGCTGCTTGTAGGTGCCCCCCACAGTGTGGGATTTGAACCTGTAAGGGACACACTGCTATCAGTGCCAGGAGTCCGAGCAACCCATGAGCTGCACCTCTGGGCCCTGACACTCACGTACCATGTTGCATCTGCACACCTGGCCATTGGTGAGTCCACACTAACCCAGCCAGAACCTTCCCAGCAGCAGCCCCTTACCACTAACATGTGGTAATAGCCTGCATTAGTGAAGTGTTGTTTGAGACTAAGTCTTACTATGTAGCCCAGGCTGTCCTTAAGATCCTCCTGCCTCTGCCTCCTTAGTACTGGGATTATAGATATGAGCCAGTTTGTCTTCTCTCTCTCTCTCTCTCTCTCTCTCTCTCTCTCTCTCTCTCTCTCTCTGTGTGTGTGTGTATGTGTGTCTCTGTCTGTCTCACACACACACGTACACACACACACACTCACTGGAAACACAGAGGTCTGGATGCTGGAATGCCCTCTCTAAAACAGCAAAGGAAAGCAGCCACCTTTAAGATCACTAGTTCTTCCAGGACACAGATAACTCGTGGCACTGAGTATGGTATCACATTGCTATTTAAAATGGTGATTATCAAATCTGTATGAAAACTAGGGAAAATGTTTGTGGTATAATGAAGAGAAAAAAGAGCTGAATATAAAAATTACATCTACATTATGATTCAACTATTAAAAATATATATTGTGACTCATGAGCTGACAAAGTGTTTTTGAGTTTCTTCCAGATGCAAGAAGCAATCAGAGGCATGCAATTTGGATGCCAAAAATATCATAACTTGTGGTATATTTGATGGTAACTAGAAAGGGACATTGGGGCAGAATACTTAACATCTGGATTGTCCTGGAAAGACAGGTGGTATAGCTATCTATATATTGATGTTCAAAGGCAAAAGAGAATGGGAGACTGGGAACTATTCAGTGTTTTAGTGTGGCTCAGTGGAGTGAGTCTCACATTTTCTTTGACAATTTTACACTGTTCATATAATACAGAATGAAAAGCCAGCGCCCTATCAGCCCTTGGGCTCCTTCAGTCAGTCCTTATCACAGTCCTGGCCTGTGCCAGACTCCCCGGGGACTGAGGCTTCCTCTTATCACCCTCCCACAGACTCCGCTGCTGATCCTGAAGCTGTCCTGGCTGAAGCCTCATCCCGGCTCTATTCTCGGTTCGGATTCTCCAGCTGCACCCTGCAGGTGGAGCGGTACCAGCCTGAGATGGCCCAGTGTCAGCGCTGCCAGGACCCCCCCCAAGCCTGAGCCTTGGCTCCTCCCTTGCCCTACTGCCAAGCCCAGGCTCAGCCCTGGGCTCTCAACATCTGCCTCCCTGATCACAGAAGGGACCTTCCTCTCTCCATCTTCCACCTGCCAAACACCCCAGCCCCAGCCCCAGCCCCAGCCCCGGGGGCGGGGGGAGACCAAAGTGTGTAGGAGGAAACCAGGTTGAGAGTGGGACTGAAGAGCTGTGAGCAGTTCAGGGGCATAGGGTGTGTGGAGGTTCCACCATCCTTGCTCCCCAAAGTCTGGAGAGCTAAGCTTGTCTTTCTGTGCAATCCATGTGTCTTTATGACAGGCTGGCTGGCTAGCTGGGGACATCTGCCTGTCTGTGTGCTGCTGGTGTGCCTATGCCTGGGGAGGTCAGCAGGGGCCCCCTCCCCATGTAACCCTTGCTTTGTCTATGCAGGGGCCCCAAAGCCTGCACTTTGTTTGTGTTTGTGTGTCCTACCTAGCCCTGTGGTTTTGTCTGTTGTGTATGTGTTCCTTGGTGCTGTGGCCTGTGTGTCTTTGTGGCTGTGTGGCTGTGCTGGTCTCTGTGAGTCTGCTTCACCCATGTGTTTATTTGGGGGTCTGTCTGTCCATCCCTCTGTTGGTGCTGTGCCCTTGGCTTTCCCAGAGAGAGGGAGGATTCCATTGCAGTTCTGCCAATAAACTTGTATGTAACTGCATCTCTCCACTCTGTGTAACTCCTCAGGAACGGTATCTCTTCACTGGAGTGACCACCCACACAGCCCTCCTGGCCTTTCACAGCCATCTTTTGTCCCTTTCCACACCTCTACTCAGATGGAGGCTGAAAGACACCAGCCTTCCCTAACTTCTCTGATTCACAGCTTGCTACAGCCTTGGTCCAAGGACCAAGGCTCAAGAGGAGTCTCTAAGTTGCAGGGCTGGGTTGCAGGGGGAAGTAATCCTGGTGAACCTTCCCATTTACAGGCTCTAGCAGGCCAGGGCACACTCCTCTTTTGGGGAGGGTGTGGAGGGGTTGTACTACAGAGCTGATGTGATATGGACTCAGTCCTTATGTTGTTTAAGGGGTCTGGAAGGGCCAGCAAGCCCTGATCCAGGTGTGGGCTGTGCATGAATGCCAGGAGGTTCCCCCTTTGTCTTAAAAATCATGTATGTCGGGGCTGGAGAGATGGCTCAGCGGTGAAGAGCACTGACTGCTCTTGCAGAGGACCCGGGTTTAACTCCCAGCACCCACATGGCGGCTAAGAACCATCTTTAACTCCAGTTCCAGGGGAATCTGACACCCTCTTCTGACCACGGCATTGCACAACACAGGTGCACAAACCTACATGCAGACAGTACACTCATACACATAAAAAATAATTTAAAAATCATATATGTCAGCCAGGCGTGGAGGCACACGCCTTTAATCCTAGCACTCAGGAGGCAGAGGCAGGTGGATCTCTATGAGTTCAAGGCCAGCCTGCTCTACAGAGCAAGCTCCAGGCCAGTTGGGGCTACAAGGAGACCTTGTCTCAAAAAAGCCAAAAAAAAAAAAAAAAAAAATCATACATGTCAACAGATTTGGTCTTAATGCCTGAGTTCAGACTGGCTTTGTGCTTTCTGATCCTCTTGACTCCACCTTCCAAGTGCTAAATCTACACGGCATGAGCCACTATTCCCTGTTTTATGGGGTGGGTGCCAGAGACCAAGCCCAGGGTGTTCTCCATATATATATATTTATTTATTTATTTTCTGCTCTCCCCTTTCCTTCCTCCTCCCTTCTAGGGTTTCACTGTAGCCCAGGCTGAGCTCTTAATCCTCCTGCTTCTGCCTCCCAAGTGCTGGGATTATAATATTGAGCCACCACATCCTGATCTCTCTTAAAGAAAGCAGACTGTCAGTGCTTTGGTTTTAGACCCTGTGCTTTGGAGCAGCAGGAGTTAAGTGGCCCTTCCTCCTGGGTTGATACAATTTCCAGCCCAAAGTGAAGATCCTGGGCTAATTTTCGTTAGCCCATGCATATCTCTGTTAGCCTTTCTCCATATAATGAATTTTTTTTAGCTCAAAGTTCTTTTTTGGTATAGAAGCAATATATCTTTGTTTGGGGAAAGGTTCCACAAGGGGGGGGGTGTATACTATAGGAAATGAATGGTTTCTGCACGCCCAGAAGTAACTGCTAATCAATGTGGGGTCTACTCACCCACCTTTTTGTGTGCATACCAATGTCTATACAATAACAAATGAGATCATTTTTATAGGGAAGATGCTATCATCTGCTTTGATGACCACTGTGCATCCTGGACATATCTCTCCACAGCAATACACATGGGTTTCATGACATTTTTCAAGAGGAGGCTTTTGGACATGATGACAAAAGGCCCCCTCATGTCCAGCTGGGAGCCTGGCCAGGCTGGGCACTTAGTGATGGCAGCAACGGCTGGTTTGGGAAGGAAGATGGGGTCCACCCACTCAGACAGGCTGGCGGGGGTTGGGGGAGGCATTGCTCAGCTGCTCTCCATGCTTTGCTAGCTCCTGACACTTTCTCATTTTACGTCTCATTGATTACAGGCCCCGAGTGACAGGATGGGGGTGGGGAAGAGTGGGAAAATAGAGAGGAAAGGAGAGTGGGGGGGAGATGAGATGATCGCCCCGTGAAGAGCTTTGAGCTGCTCCACTCAGGATGCCTGGTGCAGGGGAGAGAAACAAGGTAGGAGCAGAGCGCAGGCTTCTGTCCTACCCCAAACCCTTGAATCATTTCCCCACCCAGCTGCCTCTACCTGCCACACTGCTACTTCCTGTCCTAGGGCTCTGGGGCCAGTTTTGCTGTTGCCCTCTTGTCACAATCCCCCTGCATTTCAGCTTTCCCATGCTGACAGGGATTCCCTACCACTGGATGTAAGTATGCCTGATAAATGGAAGGCGTGCACAAAAAGCTTATTTGCTTTGGGGGAAAATCCAGGATGCACGGAGAAAGGAACGGAAGGACCCAGCACCTTGGCAGTGGGGATAGGAACTAACAGGTATTGAGTTGGTGCTCTGTACAAGACACTGGGAAGTAAGTCGCAGTCTTTGCATGTCACCAATAAGAAGCTGAGGCTCAGCTAGTCATGCAACTAAGAGCTGTCAGAGTTGAGATTCAGACTTTGCTCTGGTTGCCACCTCTCCATCCTCTTTCAGGAACCAGCTCTGTCAGGGACAGAGGAGGATGGGAAGACAGGAACCCAGTCTCAGGAGCATTCTCTGTCATTCATTGGCACTGCCTCCTGAGGGGGCCCAGGAAACCCTTATCTGTAAAGCTGCCAGAGCTTCTCCCCCATTATCCCAATCCACTAGCTTATCCAGAAGTCCCTTCCCTCCAGGTACTCTTCCCCAGTGACAAAATATATGAGGAGAGAAGTGAGTGAGGGGAAGCTGGACTGGGAACAAGACAGTGGGAGGGCCCAATCAATCCACCAGAGCCCTGGGGCAGAGGGAGAGGGCCTGCCAACAGAAATGGGGCTGAGCCTGAGCCTGAGCCTGGGCCACCTAGCAGGGTGCGCTGGAAAGAAGGGAGCTGGCCTGTCTGTGAAAGAGCAAGCTGGAAGCCTTGAAAAGAGAGACTGGAGACGAAGGGTCAGGAGGGGCAGTCAGATAAGGAGGGTGTAGAAACTAAGAGGCTTGTGTTGCAGAGATGGTAGCACAGAGGGACAGGCCCTGCCTGCCTCACTGGGCTATTCACCTGGGGGTGGCCCAGGGCCCAGGTGCACTGTGAATGAGAAGCACAGGCCAAGACTCAGCAGGGCAGGCTCAAGAGGAAGCATAGGAGGTAAAGGGACACTGATAAAGTGGTGTCCGCTCCGGCCCCTATCAAGGACTTCATGGCAGAGTAGCCTGAAGAATGGCTGGGGTGCTCTTGCATCCAGGGGCCAGATTTTCTGAAGCAGCAGCACCCTCTGCCCCCAGGCCAGTGCCATGACAGCAGCAGAGGCAGCCAGAGTCTGGAGCAAATTTCAGAAGCCAAGTGGGATGGGAAAATGAAGATCTGTTAACCCATCTTCCTAGCAGATCCTTTCAACCTCTATGGAGTGACTTTTTTAATTGAATGAGCCTTCGTCTCCAAGTCCTCATTGTCCCTAGCATGAGCCCCAGGCCCATCCCGTCACCAGTCAGTACCTTCCAAAGGGTGCTAAGAAGTTGCAAGCTCTCCTGTAGCAAAGCCTGAGGTCCCAGATGCAGTTATGATTACCCAAAGTCCCACAGACAAACTGGGTCCTGTTGGCAGGTGAGGAAGTGCATGGAGAGACGGAAGGAAGGAGGGGCCTGGGGTGCAGATTGTGGGAACCTGTGCCTCCCTCCTTCAGTCCCACCCCCAGCCTCTGAGGATAAGTAGCTAGGATGAAGAACTTTACAGGGGACCTGACCCAAACAGCACGAATACCCAATCTTACTGTTTCCTTTAGCCCAACAATTAGCCATCAAAGAGGATTATAGTGGTGCTGGAGAGATAGCTCAGTGGTTAAGAGCATGTATTGTTTGTTGGTGTTTTGAGACAGGGTCTCCTTGTAGCCCCAACTGGCCTGGAACTCACTCTCTAGATCAGGCTGGCTTTGAACTCACAGAGATCTCCCTGCCTCTGCCTCCCAAGTGCTGGGATTAAAGGCGTGTGCCACCATGTCTGGCAAAAAATTTTTTAAAAGTTAAAAAGGAGTCAGGTATGGTGGCTCATGCCTTTAATCCCAGCACTTGGAGGCAGAAGCAGCGTGGTCTCCATAGGGATTTCCAGGCCACCTGGGGCTACAGGTTGACCCTGCCTCAAAAACACATGCGCACACACAAAAAGATAAAAATACTAAAATAAAAAAAAAAAAAGTACTGTAGCCAAGGCTTGAAAAACAAACAAACCCAGGAACTACAGAGTACAGTGATGCTTCCTAGTAGCAAATCCAATTTTCACTGACCCTCATTGCCTAAAGATTGCCTGCCTTCCTTCTGCTCCTGGCTGGCCTGAGTCCACTCTGGGAACCCATGCCTGGGCTGTTCAGGACTGTCTTTGAAGGAAGGCAGCTGATTCCCAGTCTGGCACCCAGCAAATGTTCATCAGGACTGCTAGTGAAGGAATGAATGGATGGAAGGATGAACAGATGGACAGGGAGCCAGTGGCCCGTCCCCAGCTGTCAGGACAACATATATCCAGTTGGTGTCTCCTTTGTTTCCTGCTCCCATAGTAAGCCAATTTCTTACATGCTGACCACACCCCACCACCCAATGGCCACTCCTAAGAGGTGAATGTTTGCTTCCTAAGGTCCTCCGTGATGGCTGGCATACCTGTTCTTGGCCCTACCCTGGATTCTGCTTCCTCCATCCAAACATGAATTTGCAAGGCCTGGTCAAGAAACCAGCTTGGTGACTAATGAATTTCCTGCAGGCATATCACAGCTTTCTTGGCCTTTCTTAGGTGGCAGGTCCTGAGTTTATTTTTTTTTTAATTTTTTAAATGTTTACTTCTTTGTGTATGAGTATATTGTCTGCATGTAGGTAGGTGCACCTGTGTCCTGCAATGCTGCAGAGGTCAGAAGAGGGTATAAAAAAAAAAAAAGGGTAGCCGGGCGTGATGGCACATGGGAGGCAGAGGCAGGCGGTTCTTTTGGTTCAAGCGCCCCTGGTCTACGGGACTTCCAGGACCGCTGGCACTAAGGGAACCCCTGTCTCAAAAAAGCCAAAAAAAAAAAAAAAAAAAAAAAAGAGTGTCTGTTCCCCTGGAACTGGAGTTAAAGATGGTTCTTAGCCACCATGTGGGTGCTGGAAATCGAACCTGGGTCCTCTGCAAGAGCAGTCAGTGTTCTTAATGCTAAGCACTCTCCAGTCCCCTGAGTTTCTTTTGTCTTGGTTTCTTGTCTCCTAAACCAGTCCCTCAATAACCCCTTGAGACTTGGTATCCACCAGAAAGCATCTGCAGTTAACTGAGAACTACTGTGGCAACAGCCTCAGCCTCCACTAGCATCTTATTTTACTTCCTCCCTACCTGGGCACTGCCTCTTAGAAGGCTTTCTTCTGTTCTTTTCCCATACTTTGAAAGTCAGACTTGAGCCCCCTGCTTTTTCCTGGTTCCCATTCTCTTGTTGAGTGTCCTGCCCAAATAGAATGAACCCTCCCCTACCCCATCAGCTCCCTGGTTTGTCTATGTCTGTGCTGTATGTGCCATCCAAGAGTTCACTGTTAAAAACTTAATTGGGGGCATCATGGCACATATCTTTAACCCCAGCACTAGTGAAGCAGTGGCAGATGGGTCTCAATGTTGAAGCTAGCCAAGGCTACGTAGTGAGATCCTGTCTCTAACCTAACCTAACCTAACCTAACCTAACCTAACCAAACCAAACCAAACCAAACCAAACCAAACCAAACTTAATCCCCATGAACGGTTCGAAGAGGAGGAAAACTTAATCAACTGACTATGATATTTGGGAGGTGAGTCTAGGGTCAAAGTTGTCTGGTGAGGCAGTCATGACTGAGTCCTAGTAGCTTCATTAGACTATAAGCTTTACATGTGGGGTCCTTGAATTTTACCATGTGCTGCCCTGTGCCACCTTGAGTCTCTGCCAGTAAAAGCCATCCATCAATTAGAGTTCAGGCCCTTGACCTTCAGAGCTTAAATAACTAACTTCAGGTATCTTACTATAGTAATGAAAATGGATTAAGTTCTCATTGTCCCAATCTCAAGGCCTCACACAATGGAGTCATTTTTTTTTTTTTTTATGTGTATGAGTGTACTGTCTGCATGTAGGTTGGTGCACCTGTGTCCTGCAATGCCTCGGAGGTCAGATTCCCCTGGAACTGGAGTTAAAGACGGTTCTTAGCCGCCGTGTAGGTGCTGGGAATCGAACCTGGGTCCTCTGCAAGAGCAGTCAGTGCTCTTAACTGCTGAGCCATCTCTCCAGCCCCTGGAGTCATCTTTATTTCTTCTATCCTTATATGTCATGACATTGATGCCATCTTTGTGTATGTGCACACATGTATGTGTATGCAGGTATACAGGTGTGGAGGCTAAAGGACACTTTGAATGTGTCCTCAGGGTCTGTCTACCTTGGTTTTGAGACAGTTTCTCACTGGCCTGGAACTCGCCAAGTAGGTCAGGGTGGCTGGCTGGCTGACTGGGGAGCCCCAGGGGTCCCTGCTCCACACTCGTGCTGTCCCCCAGCACCAGGATTACTGAAGTAGTACCACACCTAGCTTTCTTAAAAACATGGGATCTGGGGCTGGAGAGATGGCCTAGCGGTTAAGAGCGCCGACTGCTCTTGCAGAGGACCCGGGTTTGATCCCCAGCACCCACATGATGGCTGAGAATCGTCTTTAACTCCAGTTCCAGGGGAATCTGATGCCCTCTTCTGACCTCCACGGCATTGAACGACACACGGGTGCACAAACCTACATGCAGCCAGGCGTGGTGGCGCACACCTTTAATCCTAGCACTCGGGAGGCAGAGGCAGGCAGATCTTTGTGAGTTCTAGGCCAGCCTGGTCTACAGAGTGAGTTCCAGGACAGCTGGAACTACAGGGAGACCCTGTCTCGAAAAGACAAAACGACAACAACAACAACAACAACAACAAAAACCTACATGTAGACAGTACATTCATACACATACAAAAATAATAAAATAAATTAAAAACAAACATGGGATCTGAAGCCAGATGTGGTGATGCATGCCTTTAATCCTAGCACTCAAGAGGCAGAGGCAGGTGGATCTCTGTGAATTCAAGCCCAGACTGGTCTACACGGTGAGTTCCAGGATAGCTGAGAATACAAGGAGACCCTATCTCAAAAACACACACACAAAAAAACCAAAAAAAAAAAAAAAAAAACAAAAACAAAAAACACACAAAAACCAAACAAAACAAAAACATGGGACCTGGGCATTCAATTCAGGTCCCCATATCATTGGAGAGCACTTTTTTTTTTTTTTTTTTTTTTTTTTGGTCTTTTCGAGACAGGGTCTCTCTGTAGCCCCAGCTGTCCTGGAACTTGCTCTGTAGACCAGGCTGGCCTTGAACTCACAAAGATCCACCTGCCTCTGCCTCCCAAGTGCTAGGATTAAAGGCGTGCACCACCACGCCCAGCTCCATTGGAGAGCACTTTACAGCCTGAGAGAGCTCTGCAGCCCCATCCAAACCTTTATTTATTTATTTACTTTTAAATTTTATTTATTTATGTATGTGTATGGATGTATTGTCTGCATGCAAGCCTTTGCACCCATGACGTGCAATGCCGCAGAGGTCAGAAGAGGGCGTCGGATTCCCCTGGAACTGGAGTTCTCCTGGAATTGGAGTTTCAGATGGTTCTCGGCCACCATGTGGGTGCTGGGGATCGAACCCGGGTCCTCTGCAAGAGTGGTCGGCGCTCTTAACCACTAGGCCATCTCTCCAGCCCCCCATCCAAGCCTTTAAAAAAATGTGTAGTATAAGCCAGGCGTGGTGGAGCACGCCTTTAATCCTAGCACTCAGAGGCAGGTGGATCTCTGTGAGTCCAAGGCCAGCCTGGTCTACAGAGTGAGTTCCAGGACAGCTGGGGCTACAGGGAGACCCTGTCTTGAAAAAGACAACAACAACAACAAAAGTGTAGTATGAATGTACTATCTGCAAGTAAGTGCACCGTGTGTGTACAGTGCTCTTGGAAGCCAGAAGAGGATCTTGGATCCCCTAGAACTGGAGTTATAGATGGTTGAGCCACCATGTGGGTGCTGGGAATGAACCTGGCTTCTCTACAAGAGCAGTGTTCTTTCTAGTTTGGCTTCAGTTGCTGTGACAAAACACTCCAACCAAAACCAACTTGGGGAGGAGAGGGTTTATTCATCTCACATCTCCCAGGTCACAGTTCATCTCTGAGGGAGCCCAAAGTAGGAACCTGGAGGTAGGAGCTGAAGCACAGGCCATGGAAAAATGTTTCTTATTGGCTTGCTCCCCTGGCCTACGCTCACAGCCTGCTTGCTTTTTTCAAATTTTATTTTATTTATTTATTTATTTATTTATTTATTTAGTCTTTTTTGAGACAGGGTCTCCCTGTAGCCCCAGCTGTCCTGGAACTCACTATGTAGACCAGTCTGGCCTTGGACTCACAGAGATCCACCTGCCTTTGCATCTGCCTTCTGAGTGCTGGGATTAAAGTCATGCACTACCACACCAGGCAGAGCCTGCTTTCTTATACAATATACAACAACTTGCCTAGGGGTGGCACTGCCCACAATGGGCTGGGCCTTCCCACATTGCTCAAGTCAAGACAATACTCCACAGACATGGCTACAGGCTAGTCCAAATGGAGGCAATTCCCCAATTGAGGCTCCTTCAACCCAGGTGTGTCAAGTTGACACTAAAGCTATCCAGCACAATTGACCCCTTGTCAACTTGACACACAAAACACATTACTATTAAACTACATTTCCATTTCTTGTCCCCAAGATATGTTAACATTAATATCACAACATGACAGTACAACCTTAATAGCCACACAGTTCTTTAAAAAAAAAAATCCAAACACTTATAAGGTCAGTCTGTTAAGTCTTTTAACTGTGGGTGCCTGCAAAATCCAAAACAAGTACCGTCTTATTTGAAAAGGAAGAATCAGGCTACACATAAGCAAAACCTAAGTCCAGCAAAGTAGCTCAAGGCTGGACATCTGAGATTCACTCATGAGCTTCTGGGCTCCAAAGGTTTTGGTAGTTCCACTTCTCTGACTCTGCCATCCACAGCACACACAGCTCATCTCGCAGGCCCAGGCCAGCTCCATTCCATACCTACTGCTGCTCTTGGTGGTCACCCCATGGTCCTGGCATCTCCACTGAAATTGAGGCTGCACCTTCATCAATGGGCTTTTCTGACCTCTCCTGGTGCCAAGCCTCAGCTTCTCTCCATGACCCCTGCAATCCTGGGGGTCTTCACTGCAACCAAGGCCTCACTTTGACCAATGGCCTTTCCTGGGCTCTCATAGTGCCAAGCCTCAGCTGCTCTCTGTGACCCCTTCACATTTCAACACCAGAACCATATGAGAGACTCTTACACATTACCAAGACCTGCTTCCAGCTTGAGATGGAGGCTCAGGTCTCCTCTGAACCACAGCTTCTGTGTGCCTACCCTGAGAAGATTCTTCCCAGAAGATTTCACCACAGTGATGCTGGTCTCTTGTTACTTACAGCTGATTTTTCAGCCCCAGCTAACCAGCATCAATTGTCCAGTAAAACAAAGGTTTCACTTCAGGTTCTGGTCTCTTGTTACTTGCAGCTGATCCTTCACCCCCAGCTGTCCAGAACCCCGATTCTCAATTCAGAAGTATCATGCAAACAGTCCTGATGGTCTCTGCTTTCTTTTGAAGCTTCACAAGCCAGGCCTCCACCAACTACAACTCTTTCAACATAACTGTTCCAAGTTCCACAGCAACAAACTCTAACCACTCAATGGTTTTTCCAGTCCAAAGTTCCAAATGCTTCTATAATCCCCCAAACACCAAGGTCAGGTCTGTCACAGAAGCAGCCCACTCTCTGGTACCAATTTCTGTTTTAGTTTGCTTTCAACTGCTGTGACAAAACCCAGGTGTATCAAGTTGACACTAAAGCTATCCAGCACAAGCAGCAACAAATGCTCTTTACTGGTGAGCCATCTTTCCAGCCTTGCCATTAAAAAAGAATATATACTGGGGCTGGAGAGATGGCCTAGCAGTTTAGAGTGCCGACTGCTCTTGCAGAGGACCCTGGTTCGATCCCCAGCACCCATGTGGTGGCTGAGACCGTCTCAAACTCCAATTCCAGGAGAACTCCAGTTCCAGGGGAATCCGACACCCTCTTCTGACCTCCGTGGCATTGCACGACACGGGTGCACAGACCTGCATGCAGACAGTACATTCATACACATAAATAAATAAAATATTAAAAAATTAAGAAAAGAATATATACTTTATTTTACATGTATGAGTGCATTGCTTGCATGTAAGTGCACCTGTGTTGTACAGTGCAGTTGGAGGTCAGAAGAGGGTGTCAGATTCCCCTGGAACTGGAGTTACACTTGTTAGCTGCCATGTGGATGCTGGGAATCAAACCTGGGTCAGAGGGCAAGAGCAAAGAGTGCCCTTAACTGCTGAACCATCTCTCCAGCACTGGCCCTGCAGTACACATTGAGTACCGGTGCCCATGGAGGCCAGGTACCTAATCCCCCTAGAGCTGTAGTTAGAGAGTTGGGAGTCACCCAACATGGATGCTACAAACTGAACTCGAGCCTTCCAGCCTTCCCCACGAGCTCATCCCTTCCTGGCTTCACCTTGTTTCGCCTTCTACAGACAACACACTCACCTGGGGTATTGCTACAGGAACAGACACCTATCAGTTTTACACAGGAAGCTTCCGGCTCCGGCCTTCAACTTAGAGCCCTGAGGCACTATCCCAGTTGCGGTCTAGTGATCAGCTGGGGATAAGATGCAGGCACAGAGCTCCTTGAAATTGCTGACTTCCAGGTGATTTCCTTCCTCTCTAAAATTGTGAGGTGTGGGGGCTAGAGAGATGGCTCAGCACTTAGGAGCACTGGGTGCTCTTGCAGAGGACCCAAGTTCAATTCCCAGGGCCCACATGGTGTCTAACTACTGTCTATAGTTCCAATGGGATCTTGACCCTCTTCTGACCTCTGCAGGCATAGCAGTTACATACATGCAGGCAATACACTCATACATATAAAAAAATCAGGTGTGAGGGCAAATGACTTTACAGAGGCTTCTTTCAAGGGGATGGGTAGATTTAAAGGGTTCATCCAAAGTTTTTAAAGGAATATTAGTATCTGAAAAGAATTTAATCAGTGCCTGAAACATTAGAGCTATTGAATGACTTCAAAAAATAGATCAAGAGGCCGGACATGGTGGCAATGCCTTTGATCCCAGCACTCAGGAGTCAGAGGCAGGCAGATCTTTGAGTTCAAGGCCAGCCTGGCCTACATAGCAAGCTCCAGGACAGCAAGAGCCACAGGGAGACCCTGTCTCAAAAATATTCCCTCCACTGCCCCCGGGGCTGGAGAGATGGCTCAGCAGTTAAGAGTGCCAACGCCTCTTGCAGAGGACCCAGGTTCGATTCCTAGCACCCACATGGCGGCTAAGAACTGTCTTGAACTCCAGTTTCAGGGGAATCCGACACCCTCATCTGACCTCCAAGGCATTGCACAACATGGGCGCACCAACCTACAAGCAGACAGTACATTCATACACATAAAAATTATAAAAAAAATACCCCCCCCCATCAAAACCCAACCTAAGTAACCTCTGGTAATTGAGGGCTGCTGGGAAAGGGACAGAGTCTTACAGGGATGGGATTCTTGGAGGGCCCAGTGAATGGACCCACACCGAAGGACATTTGGCAACACAAACCTGACTGTATAGACTGTATTATATATATGACAGCAAGTTAAATTGGGAGGGGGCAGCTGCTGATGGGGAGGGAATCTGTACCATTCAAGCTATATTGTATGAGAATTGCAAAAACTCAATAAAAATACAATTAAAGTTATTGTAAAAAAAAAAAAAAACAGATTTCTTCAGTATTATGCTCACATACTCCACCTGAAACCAGGAAACCAGCTTCACATAGTTAATGAGAACCACGTGGGAACAGGCCGTGTCTTCTCAATGGATGGAGAGAGGCCGACATGGCATTTTGTTTTCTTGAAGAGGTGTTTTCGTTCTTGGCTAATAGCTGCTTTTAGTTTATTTCCCAGTGTATTAAGCCCTAACTTCTGGTTGCAGGGGAGTTTATTCAACTTAGAGCTGTTATGATTAGGAGAGCCAAAGAAAGCAGGGCAGGAACACCTCCCACCACTTAGCAACTGAGAACATGCATGCCACTTGGCAGCAAGTGCTGCTTCCACTCTGGGATTAGGCTGCAAGCTTTGCAGGAATCTGTGGCAGATTCTCATAGTCTTGGAGAAAATACTTGGACTCATGCAAACAGTCTAAAGCAGAAAGACCAACATTCTGAAAAAGAATTCTATAAATGGTATTTTCAACCCATCAATGTTGTACCTAAGGGGAGTTGACCAGGCTCAAGACTGGAAAGGGTTAAAACAAGCAGGTCCAGTTGTTCAGTCTTTTCTAGGTAGGACACAGGACTATACCTTGCTCCACTGTGCAAGCTGCACCCAGGTTATAGATTCATGTTTCTGGGGGAATCAGTATCTAACCTTGTGATCTGCTGCATTCTTTCCACGCTAACATCACCAGGCAGGAACCCTCTCCAAGCCTGGCTCTTCTCACTGCATGGCAGACCATTTTTACTCTGCTGTCAGGTTGTACCTATCTGAGCTGCTTCACCTTTTTCCTGCCCACCCACCAAAGCCACCTGTCCTCCTGCAGTACCTAGCTCTATCCCTGCCCACAAGGCCTTTATGACTGTGCTAATCTCCTCTACAAACTGTTTCCAAACAAGACACACCAAGCTTGCTCTCTAGCCACTTAGATCTTTGTGGCTTGCAGGCCTTTAAAGTCAGGAACGGCCGGACGTGGTGGCGCACGCCTTTAATCCTAGCACTCGGGAGGCAGAGGCAGGCAGATCTTTGTGAGTTCAAGGCCAGCCTGGTCTACAGTGTGAGTTCCAGGACAGCTGGGGCTACAAGGAGACCCTGTCTCGAAAAGACCAAAAAAATAAAGTCAGGAATGACCTTTTTTTAAAAAAAAACAAAAACAAAAACCATTTATGTTATTTATTTTTTTATGTGTATGAATGTACTGTCTGCATGTAGGTTTGTGCACCCGTGTCATACAATGCCTCGGAGGTCAGAAAAGGGCGTTGGATTCCTCTGGAACTGGAGTCAAAGACGGTTCTCAGCTACCATGTGGGTGCTGGGGATTGAACCCAGGTCCTCTGCAAGAGCAGTTGGTGCTCTTAACCTCTAGGCCATCTCTCCAGCCCCAACCTTTTCTTTTCTAATAAAGATTCAAAGTCGAGCAGGTTGTGGCTATGATCTGGCAAGCCACCCACCAACTTCTCCAAGCCAGTTTGCACATCTGAAAAGGTGGCTGAGAGTCCATTAAGATTAAATGAAAATATGAATTAAGTTCCTGTTTGTATTGTTAAGAAAAAACAAAAACAAAAAACCCCTCTTTTCTCATCAGTGTAATGTGTTAACTGCTCTGGGTGTAATAAGGTTTTCCTGAATGGTGTCTGTGCAGTTTAGGCCCAGTGACTAAAAACCAAAAAAAAACCTGTTTCTATAAAACTAAAAACCTAAGGAAGGCCTAATGTGATGGTGCAGGCTTATAATCCCCAAACCTGGGAGGCTGAGGTAGGATTGAGGGTTTGAGAGTTTATGGCCAGTCTGGGCTACATAGTAAGACCCTGTCTCAAAAACAAAGTTTGGAGCTGGAGAGATGGTTCAGCTATTAAAAACACTAGCTGTTCTTGCAGAGGACCAGGGTTCAGTGTCTAGCATTCACACGGCGGCTAATCCTCTTCTGGCCTCTGTGAGCATTACATGCAGGCAGGACACATAAAAATAAATGCATCAAGTTAAATACCAGAAAAATAATGGTACACTGGGGGAATCCTGGCACTTGGGAGGCTGAAGTAGGAAGACTGCAGATGCCAGCTTGGCCTATACAGCAAGTTCCAGAGCATTCTGGGAAACACAGCAAGACCCTGTCTGAAAATAAGTTGGGCATATGTGGTGGTGCTTGCTTTAATCCCAGTACTTAGGAGGTAGACAATCAAATTTCCTATCTCAAAGCTGGGGGTGGAGGTGGGGGGAGGGGAGCACCTGGAGAGATGGCTCAGCAGTTAGGCACAGCCAGTACCTGAGTTCTGTTCCCAACATACATGGTGGGAACAGTTTTGGGGGTATCCAATACCTTCTTCTGGCCCTTGTGGGCACTGCCTGACACAGGTGAACTTATACACATGCAGGCAAAACACTCATACACATAAAATAAAAATAAGTTAAAATGATCTTATCCTGTACTCTCACTAAATACAGTGCTTTGTACCCAGGACATGCCAAGTCAAGTCTGTTGGAAAAAGAAATGAGATTTCTTCAATGCTGCTGAAGTTTATGGTTTAGGATGGCTGCTCCACCCCTATGCTCTACAAGACAAAGGTGTTCAACATTCTGGGACACCAGGTAGTGGCTCTCAGAGATCATGGGGGAGGGGTCGTCCCGAAGTGAAGGCAGCTGGACAACCCTAGGGCAGTGTTCCAAGTATGTAATGACAGCCCCAGCCACAGAGGAAGGGCTATTAAGGGTGAAGAAGGAGGGCCTGGTGGATAATGAAGCACAGCAGCTCTGGCCCAGTGCATAACCCCCCCTTTGCCAGGACCTGGGTGTTCTCCCCAGGACTTGGGAGTGCGACGTAAGCGAGAGCGGGTGAATACAAGCCAGGGTCTCTACGTGAGCTGATATCAACACGACTTGAAGAGCAGGATGTGCCAGCTGCACTGGATGAAGCCCAATGAGCTCTTTCATCCCACCACACTGGCATTCTCTGCCAAAACCCATGGTACTTACAAGGAACCAGGAACTGTGTGGCTGTTTATTAATCAGTAGAAAAGTAACTGTACATAGAGATCTGAGGTTTAAGAACAGAGACGGGGCTGATGAGTCCCCAGCATCTGAGGCTGCACCCCCAAGTCAGAGAGCTCCAGTCCAGAGCCTGAAGTGTGTTTCCTGTGTGTGCTTGAGCCGTCTGCCTGCCCCAGAATGCCTGCTAAGTGTGCTGCCCCCTTGGGGGGCACTGGGATTCCTTGCCCAGCAGCTGGGCCTGAAGAGAAGCAGTTGAGATTCTGGGTTCTAGAAACGGCCTAGAACTGTGGCAAGCAGAGCCATGCGGATGTACATGCCATTCTCTGCCTGGCGGAAGTAGGCTGCTCGGGGGTCCGAGTCCACCTCCACACTGCCAAGAGAAGGAAGAGTTACCATGAAGCTCCCAGATGAACTGTTGAGGACGAAGGCTCCTCCCCATAGCCAGCCCAAGAGTAGCTCAAAGGGAGATGCCGCATCACCTTATTTCGTTGACTCGGGGCATTGGGTGCATCACCACCATCTTTTTCTTGGCCCGTGTCATGATGTGGGGAGTTAGAATGAATTGACCAAAGCACTGCAAAGCGAGCGGAGTCCCCATTAGCCCAGTCAGGGCAGGGATGGCTGTAGAGGACACATATGGGTTCCATACACCCACACACAGCTGGGGCAAACTGAAGGGTCTGGACTGAACAGCTCAGCTCCAGCCTTCCCACACTCTCATTTTGGATGTCCTATAGCCTAGTCCTGGCTTCTTTCTTAAGCCTGGTACTCACAGCTTCGTACTCCTGGGCAGAGCCAAATCGTTCCTTCTGGATTCGAGTCATGTACAGCACATCAGTGTCAGGCAGTGCCTCCTCAATGCTCTCAAACTCTTCCTGGAGGGGAAGCCCTGGTAAATATAGTGCTAGGCTCTCACCCACCCCTGGACCCTGGTGAGGGCAGAGTATAGGCCAAGCCATGATGATCTCACCTGCTTTGTGCCTCGGGAGGCCACAAAGGCCCGTACATTGGGTGGCATGCGCAGGCTGGGAGGTGCCACATAACGTAGGCTAACGCGGTACTGGGTGAGCAGGCAGGCCAGGGAGTGCACTGTGCGTCCATGCTTCAGGTCACCCACCATGGTGATCTAGAGGACGTACCCAGTCACCAGAAGGATCCACACTGAGCCATCTCAAAGCCCTGGGCTTCAGGACTAGCGAGGATCTAGGCCTTCTGCATGCAGCACACCCTGGTCTGGGAAAGCTACCTTCCCTGACAGGGCTCCAGTTCCTGCCACCCTTACCGTCATGCCATTGACAGTCCCCAGCTCCTCCCGGATGGTGAAGATGTCCAGCAGGGCCTGCGTAGGGTGCTCTCCAACTCCATCCCCAGCGTTGATCACTGGCCTGCGACAGTGCTTGGCTGCCAGCTGTGAAGATGGGTACCAGCATGGGGTATCCTGCGTTCTGCAGTTTGGAAGCCCTTCCTTGCCTCTACCTCACACTTCTTGGGTCCCTTCATCTACCTAGCCCAATTCAAGACTGGTTACAGAAAAAACAGGCAGGCAGGGCCATCGTGTCCTTTGGTTAAGCCTTGTGAACCCCAGCTCAGTACACGTGCTGGCCTTACCTCCACTGCCCCGGGCTGAGGGTGCCGGAGCACAACGACGTCAGCATAGCAGCTCATGGTCTGCACGGAGTCAGCAAGGGATTCGCCCTTCTGGACAGAGGATGTGGCTTCTGAAAAGCTTACCACAGCACCTCCGAGCCGGGCCATGGCTGCTGCAAAGGAACTACTGGTGCGGGTGCTCACCTCATAGAACATGGAGGCCATGACCTTCCCCTGGGAAAGGACAAAGTGGAAGGCGTATGTGTGTGGGAAGGTGCATGCCTTACAGATCACACAGGGCCGTGCTCACCTCCCCACTTGAACCAGACAGTGCTGAGAACCTCCCCTGTGACCCATCACAGCTTGACATTTCCATACTAGCTAAAGCTTCTATCTCCAAATTGCCACCCTGTGTGTGGGACCCCAGAGAGGAGAAAATACCACAGTACTCTACTGTGACTATCCTGACACAGACGACCCAATGACAGTGTCAGATAAAACCACTTAACATTGTGCTGGGCGTGGTGGTGCACGCCTTTAATCCTAGCACTTGGGAGGCAGAGGCAGGCGGATCTTTGTGAGTTCAAGGCCAGCCTAGTCTACAGGGCGAATTCCAGGACAGCTGGGGCTACAGGGAGACCCTGTCTCAAAACAAACAAACAAACAAACAAACAAACAAACAAACCCCACAACAACAAACATTGCACAGCCCTCCTCTGATAGGGGCCCAGGGAAGTAGTGAGTGGAACACACAGTCCTGACCTTGAGGATGTCAAGGCTCCGCTCTTTCTGCACCATCATACGAAGTGTATGTGCCACGTTGAACAGATGAGACATCTGTGGAAGACCACCAGTCACCAGGAAAGGCAGCGAGGAGCCCCCACAGGTCCAATTCCCCAAATCCTCAAAGCTCTGGATGCCCCCGCCCTCTCTCCCCCCAGGTACCTGATCCTTGGTGAACTGCTTGACAGACAGGATATGTTGGCCTACTAATGAGTGCAGAAGGGGTGAGGTCTGCGGATGCAGCAGGCCAGGGCCCCCCAGGTTCTGGGGTGATGCCTGTCTAGGTACTGGTGGTGGAGGGTAGCACGCGCCATCAGGGGTTCCCATCAGCTCTGCAGTGAGTAGTGGGAAAGAAGAGGCTGGTCAGAGGGCTCCCCACCCCAGACTAGACTGCAGGGGTCCTTAGGCCAGTTTTCGTGGGGATATACTCACCTGGCTCCACTACCTTCCTGGATGACTTCTCTTTGGGCTCCTCGGCTGCAAACAGGGCAATGGGACAGAGGTCACCTGCAGCTGTGGTTGGAGGCCCCAGTTTATGAGGAATCCTCCCTCTGCTTGTGTTAAGCTACCTCACAGCACAGTTGCTGCAGCAGGTTAGGGCAGGGCAGGAAGGACGCAGCAGCTTTGGGGAGGGACCCGAGACTCCCAATGGGGCTGTGCTGTGTAGGAAGGAGGTGCCCTCCCAGGGCCTGCCCAGCTGGCACAGGGATCCAAGGCAGAGGAATGGCCAAGTTCACACCAACCAGCAAGCGGGATTTACCCCATGCTCGGCTGCCCCATGAGATCCCAGCTCCTGGGCGGAGGTACATAGCTGCCCACAACAGAAAAAGGCCTGTGAGAAGACGCTGTGGGATGTTTACTTCAGGCTGCAGTGACTAATTTAGTCAAAGACAGGTACAGTGGACTGGACAAGGAAGGAATGGACAGTAGGGCAGGAAGGGGACAAAGGAGTCCTGGAAGGAGCCTGAATCAGCTCCTGAGCAACAGAGCCTCCAATCCTGGCCCATTCTGGTCATGGGGCAGAATAGCCACCATCCCTATATTGGTCAAAGAGTGGCCCTGACTTTGTGCTATAGGAACTCCGTACCTGGCAAACCGGGGTCAGAAGCTCGGTGGATTCGGGGCGGCAGGTGGAATCGGCCATCAGGAAGGCCTGGGATTACTCGGCGTGGCCTCTCAGGCGTCTGCAATGGAGATGGGCCCAGAATGTTGAAAAGTGACTGACCCATGCTGGCTCACAATCCCTCAGGAAAAGCCAAATGGCCCCTAGTCTACAAAGAGACCACCCCATACCACCTCTGTGCTGCTCTAGTTTCTCAGCATGTTGTCAGCAGGTGGTAGACACACTGGCCTGTTTGAGGTATGTGCCAACCCAGCGACAAGGCCCAAATAGATTAACACTAGGCCTGTGATCATCAGAGATGGCTTTCTAAACTGAGAGCTAGGTCTTGATCTGCAGTGGACAGGGAGGTAGGTAGCATGGACTTCATCCAAAATGTAGCCCTTTCCGTCCTCTGAACTACCAATGGAATTGGTCAAGCTGTTAGTCCAACCCTGGGGCACACCCCTAGGCTGATGGCCAGGGTCAGCCCAGGAGCAGTTGGTTACCGTGGTTATCTCACTGGTGGCAGGAGCTGAGGGAGGGGGTTGGGGAACAGCCCCCTGAGGCCACTTCCGCACATCCTGTCCATAGCCTGGGGGCACCAGCACCTGCACACAGAAGGCAGGTGCATAAGGAGGGAACAGCAAGTGCCACACAGGGTCTTAAAGGGGTAGACACACAAGAAAATATCACCTGGGGCACATGGCAGAAGCTATGCACACATACCTGCCCATCAATATAAGCAACCTCTCCTCTCAAGACCACCCGGCGGACAGTGCCCTTCACTTTCTGCCCTTCAAATGGGGTCCAGTGGGCCTTGGAGAAGGGCATGTGGCTAGGGATTGTCCACTCGTGCTCCAGATCCACCTGTCCAGAAGGTCACAGGTTATATAAGGATAAGGCCACACAGGGTACAGCCAGCCTCAAGGGTGAACAATCTTTCCCATCCAGGTCCTTGTCCTCACCTCCACATAGGTGTCCTCTTGAGGTGGCAGGTGGAAGATCCTCCGAGGATTGTGGTGCAGTCGCTGTAGCAGGTCATCCAGACTGAGGCGACCCTCACTCACAGCTGTCAGCAGCAGCGGCAGCATGGTTTCTAGTCCTGGGAAGCCTGGCGGAGGCTTGGGCCCACACTTCTCCTCCAAGGTGTGAGGTGCTGCAAGGAAAAAAGCTGTTCTTCTGAGGGGCTGGAGCGATCATCTCCGTATCTGAAGTCACATTCGCTCAGGACTGCACACCCAGCAGCCTCACTGTCCTCACTCCCAACCTCCTGATAATTTTTGTCCTGGGAACTAGAAACAGGAGAGCGGCACTGTGGTCCCCCTCTCGGTTTGAGCCATGCCCACATAGTTTTTCATTTAGAACTGCACCCATCGATTCTTTTAAGCAATACTGGTCAAGTGTCATAATCAACCAAGCACTAAATTAGCAGCTAGGGTCCTATACAGAACATATCCCCTGTGTTAATGGAGCCCAGAGTCCTGACCTAGCTCCCCCTTTCTTTTTAGGGCTCCACTACAACCTGGGTTGGGCACAACTGTGATGATGCAGAAGTGCATGATGGGCTCTCTCACCATGGTCTGAGGCAAAGCAGTCGATGACAGCCATATTCTCCCACAGAGCCTCCACATCCTCTTGGGAACCAAGCTCAGGCCGGACCTCTCCTTTCCCAGACCCCAGGCGGTCCAGGTCATCACGACTTAGGAACAGGTGGTGGGGTGCAACCTCGCAGGTCACTGGCAGCCCCTGAGCCTTTGCAGCTTTAATCAGCAGGATCTAGGGAGAGAGCAGGGTGATCCACAGGCGGTCTCCCCACATGCCCTGCCCTACAAAGGCTCCATGACCAGCTGCTTTCCTTTTTAGAGCATTAAGAGCCAAATGTGTCAAGGGTACTATTGGCTTAGGCTCTCCCCAAACCCTCTCCTGTCTCTAAGGACTTCTGGTGACCTTTGGTGTTACTGGGAAAGTGATAGAGGCACAAGGACTTCGAATGCACGCTCACCTCTTCCTTCCGAGCCACATGACATATGTGCACTGGGCGCTGAGTGAGCTGAGCAACCATGAGGACCGCAGCAACACTCTGCCGCTCTGCATGGGCCACAATGGGGAGGTGGGATGGCCAGGTCTCGAAATGCTGGGGGCAGAAAGAACTGATGAGGGAAAATGCTGCGCCCTTGATTCCCTATGCTCATCAGCGTGCACGGCCCTCAGGAACTCGATTCCTAGCTGCTGGCAGCCCATATAGGTGAAGCCTTGAAGCCAGGGGATAGAATTTGCTGGTGCATTCCCTACCTCCATCCATTGGGCCACACTGTCCAGTCGCAACTCAGAGAAGGTCTCGTTGAGGTAGAGCTTCAGCCCTGCTGCAGACCCAGCCACAGCACCCAGGGTCCCTGCATTTTCAGATGAGGCCCCAAGGAACAGGGCAAAGTCACAGCGGGTGCCAGCCTCTGCCAGCTGGAGAGGATACATGAGGTTAAGGCTCATCAGCACCTATGCCCATACAGGCCAGCACAGCACCAGTGATCTGGATCACAGGAAGGACGTAAGAGAATAGTTCAAAGAGGCAGGGGTCCAGAGGCTCACCTTCTGAGCAAGGGCCAGAGCAGGGGCATCGATGATGGGGGGCCGGGTATTAGGCATGGCACAAACCATGGTGATACCCCCAGCTAGGGCAGCAGCTGTGCCGGAGGCAAAGTCCTCCTTGTGTGTCCCACCTGGTTCCCGCAGGTGAACATGAACATCAATCAGTCCTAGGAGAATGTGGGGGTTGTGGGAGGGCAAACAAGAGCAGAGTTGGTATGGTGAAAAAATTCAGACATTGCTAAGTTCTTCCATCAAGGTCACCACAGACTGAGGAATGGAGCTCAAAGTGAGACAGAATCTAGGGTCTTCTTAGTCTGCATAGTCCAGGGTAATAGCCCTAGTCACATTTACTAGTCTTGAGGGCCTCTATCATCAGTGTCCTAAGAGATACACTTACCAGGTAGTCGCACTAGCTTCTGGGAGGTCATGCAGTCTACGTGTACCTTCAAAGGAGGGGCTGGCCCGATCTGGCCTAGGGCCTACAAGTGGGAAGCATAGTCAGCACTGATGGAAAGAAGGCTGACCCTGGGAAGCACACCTAGGGATCTGTATTTGTTTTTTGCCTTTTTTTGAGACAGGGTCTCTCTTTAGTCCCAGCTGGCCTGGAGCTCACTTTGTAGACCAGGCTGGCCTTGAACTCACAGAGATCTGCTTACCTCTGCCTCCTAAATGCTGGGATTAAAGGCGTGTGCCATCCCATGTGGTGTGGGAGCTGGTATTTTTATAACCTAAACTCCTCCCTCTCCATTCCACCTCACTCCCTCTGCAGCCTGTACAAAGCTTTCCTGTTAGCATGGCTGTTTCACACCGCCATTTTCCCACCCTCCAAACATGCCCATTTTTTCTTTTCCCCATTACAACCTGTTTTCCTCTGCCTAGCATCTGGGGTGTGTTACCTCCACAAAAAGTTTGGTACATTTGATATCAATGATGAGGGGCACAGAGAAATCAGCAGCCAGACGCCGAGTACGGTAGCCCTTGGTGACGAAGGAGGAGAGACGCCGACCCCCAGCTCCGCGCATTGACAAGTTAATCACTAGCTCAAAATGATTCTCAGCCAGCTGATCCAAGATGCTTCGCTGTGGGGGGCACTCACCATCCACAGCCTCTTCAAAGTGCCAGTCCACAGCTGTTACCTGCCAGCCAGAACCAAGGTCAAGGCCAGCCTAAGCAGGGCAAGGATCAGGAAGACCTGCCCGAAGGGATCTAGCCCCAGGAGCGGACCCCATGACAAGGAGACTAATGAGCCACACAGACTGGGGACCAGGGACAGCCACTATTTGCTGTTGATGGAAAAAGTTTTTTGTACTGTGTGGAAGAAGCTAGGCTACTAAGAGCAATATGAGTTCACACGTATGAGTAAGATTTAGGAAGGACAAACAGAATATGCAGCAGTACAGGAGAAACTGTGAGAGAGTTCTCTGCTTTCTTGCATGGCCTACTTGTTCTATATGGGGCAAGGGACAGAGAGATTCCTCTGGGGTCTGCAGAGGGCAGTGGTGGGTGACTACAGGAGCTGTACCTTGACACCATGTTCGGTATAGAAGTCAGCTGTACCCAGACTGGCATAGAGACTGTAGCCCAGGCTCTCCAGTAGCCGGACAGTTGGGAGAAGCTCACTTTTGTTCTAAAACCAAGCAGAAGCAAGTTAGTCCCAGCCCAGAAAGCTGAGACAATCTAGTCTGTACCCCAGGTAGCCCCCTCCAATTCTGGTACCTTATAGCTGCCAATGGTTAGCAGGATGTTCTTCTTGGGAATCTTAAAACCAGTGCTTAGCATGGCCTTGAGGTAAGCCTCGCAACGGCTCTCCCCAAAGCCAGCCACCTCTCCAGTACTGGTCATCTCCACACCCAACACCACATCAGCGCCCGCCAAGCGTGAGAAGGAGAACTGAGGCACCTGAAGGCGAAGAAAAGAGAGGACCAAAGTGGCAGCGAGCCCCGTCCCCACTGCACCCACAGCAGCGCCGGCATCTGCTGCCTCTGCTACACAGCCCTGCTGCTTCCTCACATAGCTTCCTAGGCTACACACACAGCCCCTAAGCTGTTCTGCAATTGAACATCCTGACTGTTGAGACTCAGTTCCTATACCACCCTTTCTCCCAAGCTTTCCCAGAGCACCTTTTTGAAATGGCATCCTCTGTCTCTGAACACCTTGTTCATTTGGTTTATATCTTGCTTATGTAGGTGTATCACAGACTGTTCCATAACAAAGCTATTTCTGGACCAAACTTCTTTTGCCTCCTACAGGGTAAGCACTTAAGGCATGGTGACCATCTTATTACCCTGTGGTCAGGTAATGCCTTGCATAGATGAGGGGTTTATCTGCTAATTGAGCTCTCTACTTTAGCTTAGCAGTAAAGCATTTGCCTATTAAGCCTGAGGCCCTGGGTTCAATTCCTCAGTAGTATAAAAGCATAAAAAAAAAAATATGAACCATCTAGTTTTTATCTTATGCTTTCTGTAGCCATGAGGGGGTTTGTATGTTTAGCTCAAGGGTCCCTGTCCCTCTTACCTTTACCCCCACAACTCCAGAGCCAGTCATGAGCCCCACAGGTTCCACCTTCTCCCCCATGATGATCCGTGTGGCCGAGGCTACTAGGTCAACACCTAGTGTCTTGGACACAAAGGGGAAGGAGCGAGAGACACGCACGTTGCACTCAATAACTTTCAGCTGGTCGTCCTGGGGCAGAGAATACGGGGTCAGGCCTTGTATAGCCTAAGCCTGCTGACACTGCTCTACTGCCCCTGGCTCTTCCCCTCACTCCTGATTCTGTGAGTAACCAACACAGGAGAGTTACCAACCCTGACACTGGTGGGGCTCTAGAAATGACCCTTTCTCTAACTTTGCTGCTACACGGATGAGGATAAGTCACATTGCAAGGCTTCGTGGCACTGGGGCCAGCACACAGTCCTGAGGAACTGCAGGCTGTCAGGCCCTTTCTTTCAACTTATTACCTTGGCAATGAGCTGCAGATTGAAGGGCCCCGTAACCTGTAGCTCCTGGCCCACAGCATGCACAATGGCTTTGATCCGCTCCAGAGTTTTGGGGGTGATGTCTTGTGGGGGGGTCACCAGTGTGGCATCACCTGAATGCACACCTGCATTCTCCACGTGTTCAGAGATGGCAATGGCCGCCACTACGCCATCACAGGCCACGGCATCCACATCAATCTCCTACAGGAAGACATAAGGCCGCAGGATTTGGACAAGGCCATTTTCTCCTCCTGTTACCCTTCCTTTAGGATGCTCCCCTCATGTTACAGCACTGAGAAAACTTATCCTTCCCAGCCCATTGTGCCTCTGATTCAGCAAGAACAGAGTTTTCTCTGGGGCTGAGGGGCTTGTCACCTTCGCTTCCTGAATGAACTTGGAGATGACCACAGGGTGCTCCTTGGAGACAGCTGCTGCACTGCTCAGGAAGCGCTCCAGGTCTCCATCAGTGTAGGCCACATTCATTGCTGCACCACTCAGTACATAGGAGGGGCGTACTACACAGGGGTACCCCACGGTCTGGCAGAACTGGTGAGCAGACTAAGGGAGACAGGGAGCTTAGTAGGGCTGGTCACAGTCATCCAGCCTCCAGCTCCCTGCCAGGCCCCACCCTACCTCTAGGTCACTGAGCTCCCTCCACTGAGGCTGGCTGATACCAATGGTATCTAGGAGCCGGGAGAACTTGAATCGGTTTTCGGCTGAGTCAATGGCTTCTGGGGAGGTGCCTAGCACCCTGCATTGCTGGCGATGCAATGCCATGGCCATGTTGTTGGGTAGCTGCCCACCCATGGACAGGATCACGCCTTCAGGGTTTTCCAGCTCGTAGATGTCCATTACCACCTGTAGGGCAAGAGAAGAAACAAATGGTGGCAGCAAAAGGGCTCATGGGGCAGAGCCTTGCTTTCAGCTTCTCTCATCCCTGCCAATTACCACAGAAGCCTGGGCTGCCCAGTCCCACCAGGGTACCTGGCAGCCCTCATCCCTCTTTTTTTTTTTTTTTTTTTTTTTTTCTTTTGGAGACAGGGTCTCCCTGTAGCCCCAGCTGTGCCGGAACTCACTCTGTAGACCAGGCTGGCCTTGAACTCACAGAGATCCGCCTGCCTGTGCCCCCCAAGTGTTAGGATTAAAGGCATGCGCCACCATGCCCAGCTTGTACTTTTTTTTTTTTTGGTCCTCATCCCTCTTACCTCAAAAGAGATTTCATCAAAATAGAGTCGGTCACACATGTCATAGTCAGTGCTGACTGTCTCTGGGTTGTAGTTCACCATGATGGTCTTATAACCCATCTGCCATAGGGAAAAGGGTGCATTAGTGATTAGGAAGAGCAGGAAGAAACAGAGCCAAAGCCCTCATAGCAGTGTGCCAGCCTGCCCACTTCCTTTGAAACAAATGTATGGCACAGTTGGGCAAAAGTAGGCAAAGTGTTAGGAAGGAGACTCCGGTAGTAAGACCACAAGATGATCTATGGAGGAATGCTAACCCAAACTCTATGACTGACAGAGGTGTAGCAAGTAACAGAAGAGTCAGGATCTGATGTGGGAGGACAAGCAACTGCCAAGGCTAAACAGAAGAGCAAAGAAACTATAGGAAAGTGCGACTCTCAAACCTTTCGGAGCTGCTGGATGCAGCCTACAGCACACCAATCAAACTCAACGCTGGAGCCAATCCGGTAGACACCGGAGCCAAGGACCAGGACATGAGGTGTCCGAAAGGTGAGGTCATGGATGTTGCCCCAGTATGTCAGGTACAGGTAATTTGTCTGGGCTGGCCACTCAGCTGCAACTGTGTCAATCTGTTTCACCGCTGGGCAGATCCCCAATTCCTGACGTAGCTTGCGAACAGCCAGCTCTGTGCTAAGGGAAAAGTGTCAGAAACACAGGCCTTGGGAATGGAGTACAGACTGATAGAGTGCAAGAGCAGGGATTAGAAAGGAAAATGTCTTAGAGACAAATGAAGGTAAGAACTACCAAAGCTCCCCACCAAAGGCCCTTCCAGACGCAAAGCTCCCTGTCCCACATCTCTTGGCCTGAGGCCCTCACCGCCATCTCTGACCTCAGAACTGCAAGGGCAATCTGTTTGTCTGAGAAGCCAAGGCACTTGGCCTGTTGCAGCAGGTCTTGGGACAAAGGCTGTCCTCGGTGTTGTTCTAACAACTGAGCATGCGCAATGATACGTTTCATTCGGTGCAGGAACCAGCAGTCGATGCGTGTGAGCTCATACAGGCGCTCTACGGAGTAGCCGGCCCACAGAGCGGCAGCCACCACAAAGATCCGCTTATCTGTTGGTGTCTCCAACTCCTGATGGGGAAAAGGCAGACTGAGGGATGAAGGACTGTGCAGAGGCAGGAGATCCAAGTGGTAAGCCAAACAGTCTGGTAAGAGGTGTGCCGGTGCCTGCTTGTACCAGCAGCACTTGGCCGGAAGATGAAGAGCACTTTAGGCCACAAGTTTGAGACCAGCCTAGACAACATGGCGAGATTCTGTCTCAACAAACAAACAAACAAACAAACAAACAACACAAAAAGGGAAAAAAAAAAAAAGAAACCCCCTCCCAACCTACTGTTGTATGCATACCACTGTGAGTGTGCCATTGTGTCAGGCAGTGGAAACCATGCAACTGTGAAAATTTGGATATAAACCCTGATTCAGGCTCCCAGTGGTTCTGTGACTGAGAACAATTTCTTTTCCTGTTATTATTATTATTATTATTATTATTATGATTGTCTTTTTGAGACAGGGTCTCCCTGTAGCCCTAGCTAGCCTTGAACTCAAAGAAATCAGCTTGCCTCTACCTCCTGATTGCTGGGACTAAAGGTGTGCGTCACCACACCTGGAGAGAACAATGGATCTATAACAGTGCTCTCCATATCCTCACTTGTAAACAAGTCCAAAACAATCTCCTTATGAAATCTTGAGGCAACATCTCAATTCTTAACAAAACAAGAAAAGCAAATGTCTAGTAATCAATTGTTGCTAGTGTTTCTATCAACAAGCACCAGGCTTGGGGCAGAGAGGAACATGCTCTATGTTAGAGGTGCTACTGGAGAGGAGAGCTACTTACCACATCGCTGACTGGCTTCACTGTGTGGTCAAAGCCCACACAGTTTTCATCCACCATCCGCAGGGCCTTTTGGAAGGCCTCTTCAAATGAACGCCCAATACCCATAACTTCACCTGGAGGAACAGGATGGAAGAAGTGAGGGTGGTACACATGCATGTGAATGTCTAGCACGCTCATGGATTTTTTTTTTTTTTTTGGTCTTTTTGAGACAGGTCTCTCTGTAGCCCCAGCTGTCCTGGAACTCTCTATATAGACCAGGCTGGCCTCACAGAGGTCTGACTGCCTCTGCCTCCCAAGTGCTGGGATTAAAGGCACGCACCACCATGCCTGGCATGCTCATGGATTTTATACCCAACCCTCTGGTAGATTCTCAAGCCAATCCCCATGGTGGTGGGATACATGGTGTCTTACTACTGAGAAATCTTAAAACCCATATCTCTTCTTCCTACCACTTTCTTTTTACTTATTATTTTTATTTGTATGAATGTACTGTCTGCATGTAGGTTTGTGCACCCGTGTCAAGCAATGCTGCGGAGGTCAGAAAAAGGTGTCAGATTCCCCTGGAACTGGAGTTAAAGATGGTTCTTGGGCCGGGCATGATGGCGCATGCCTTTAATCCTAGCACTTGGGAGGCAGAGGCAGGCGGATCTTTGTGAGTTCAAGGCTGGTCTGGTCTACAGAGTGAGTTCCAGGTCATACATGGAGACCCTGTCTTGAAAAACAAAAAACAAACAAACAAAAAGCTGGTTCTTAGCCACTATGTGGGTGCTGGGAATCGAACCCAGGTCCTCTGCAAGAGCAGATGGTGCTCTTAACCACTGAGCCATCTCTCAAGGCCCCCACCACTTTCACAGATAAGTATGGACTGTGCTAAGAGTGAATGTGAAATGTGCATGCCTACAATGGGCATGTGGATACTGGAAATTGTTATAGTTTATAGCAGCAGCCTGAACCAACTGATGGTTGTTGTCCAGTTATTTGGCTTGCTTTTTTTCACACCATGATGGCACCATCTGTAATGTTTCATCCTTCAGAGAATTAAAAAATTTGGATAACAGGAAGATGTTCCTACTATTCTTTGAATCTATCCACAGCCAATTACTTTTTTTTTTGGTCTTTTTGAGTCAGGGTCTCCCTTTAGTCCCAGCTGGCCTGGAGCTCACTCTGTAGACCAGGCTGGCCTTGAACTCGCAGAGATCTGACTGCCTCTGCCACCCAAGTGCTAGGATTAAAGGTATGCACCACCCCACCCAGCTCAAATCCTTTTTTAAAATGTAATTGGCTCAGCCGGGCATGGTGGTGCACGCCTTTAATCCCAGCACTTGGGAGGCAGAGGCAGGCAGATCTCTGTGAGTTCAAGGCCAGCCTGGTCTACAGAGTGAGTTCCAGGACAGCTGGGGCTACAGGGAGACCCTGTCTCAAAAAGACCAAAAAAAAATAAATGATTTGAAGTTGGGCATGGTGGCACATGCCTTTAATCCTAGTACTCGGGAGGCAGAGACAGGTGGTTCTCTGTGAGTTCAAGGCCAACCTGGTCTACATAGTGAGTTCTAGACCAGCTGGAGCTATAGGAAGACCCTGTCTCAAAAAGACCTAAATCAATCAATCAATCAATGACTTGAAGGGTTGGAGATATAGCCTATCTGATAAAGTGCTAACCTAGGACCTGAGTTCAAGTCCCCCAAACCTATGCAAAAGTTGGGTGTGGTAGTCCACGCTTGTATTCCATAACTGAGGTGGTGGAGTCAAGCAGAGCCCTGAAGCTGGCCAGCCAGCCTACCATCCTGAGGGGCTTCAACAAGTCTCAAAAAAAGGAGAAAGGTGACAGTCCTGAGGTTGTCCTCTGGCCTTCCTCATACACCCATGCACTTAAATCTACACCTGTGTACACACACACACACACACACACACACACACACACACACTTGAGTTTCTCTTCCTGGACTTTCCCCACATGTATGTTTTATACATGATTATAGTTTTAGAGTATACATGTATCTTCCACTTTCTTCCTTCTCATATAAGTACTTTTCACATCCATGCAACCTCATGAGCACCAGTTTAATTCCTTAAGATTTCCCATACTTTAATTGCCAAGTTATCACAGGCCAGCTTTTAGGTTTTCTGGGGGGTTTTTTTTTTTTTTGGTCCCTCGCGTGTGCGTGTTTTTTAAAATTTTATTTATTTATTTATTTATTTATTTATTTATTTATTTATGTGTATGAATGTACTACCTGCATGTAGGTTTTCATTCATTCATTCATTCATTCACTCATTCACTCATTCATTCATGTATGTGTATGAATGTACTGTCTGCATGTAGGTTTGTGCACCCGTGTCGTGCAAATGCTGCAGAGGTCAGAATTGGGTGTCGGATTCCCCTGGAACTGGAGTTCTCCTGGAATTGGAGTTACAGATGGTTCTCAGTCGCCATGTGGGTGCTGGGGATCAAACCCGGGTCCCCTGCAAGCACAGTCAGTGCTCTTAACCGCGAGGCCATCTCTCCAGCCCCGTGTTTGGTTTTTTTTTTTTTGAGACAAGGTTTCCCTTGTCCTAGTTGGCCTGGTACTCCCTATGTAGATCAGGCTGGCCTTGAACTCAGAGATTCACCTGCCTCTGCTTCATGGGTACTAGATTAAAGGTGTGGACCACCATACCTGGCAGAAGAGTTGGTTTTTAAGGGTTGATCATTAAAAGTGAAGCAATGGTGTTTTTGATAAGCTCCTTAGAACAAATTCTCAGAAGTGCCAGGGCAATAAGTAACACAGCCTTTGTTTACTATCAATTGTTTCATAGAAGTTTGTGGCTTACAATACAAAGTATAAAGCATAATCAACTTTCTAAGAGGGAATATCCATTTTCCATAATTTGTGCTAATAAAAATATTTGAAGGCTGGGTGTTTGTTGTAGCTAATGCCTATAAACTCAGCATTTGTTAGGCAGAGGCAGGAAGATCACTCTAAGTAAGATAGCCAAGTTCCAGGTTAGCTATCGCTAATCTCAGTGAGATCTGAGATCCTGTCTGGGAAAAAAGAATTTTAAGGCCAAGGCAGG
This sequence comes from Rhizomys pruinosus, assembly GCA_009823505.1. Taxonomy (NCBI): domain Eukaryota; kingdom Metazoa; phylum Chordata; class Mammalia; order Rodentia; family Spalacidae; genus Rhizomys; species Rhizomys pruinosus. The sequence goes on along the minus strand of VZQC01011170.1, from coordinate 311,025 downwards.
AGTATTAAGAGTTTGAGACAAGAGTCTGAGGTACATAATAAGTAGCAGGCCAGCCAGGTGCCACAGCAAGAGGTGCCTCAACCCCCCCCCCCCCAAAAACAAACCCCAGAACAAAAGTATGAGAATTTCCAAAGATGGCATTCCAAGAAGACTCCAGGGATATAAAACACTTAAGTCTCAACTAGGAATCAATCTTTGATTGTCCTATTTTCAATCTTTTAGCCATAATTTAGCTATGGCTCCAGTCCCATGTTTATTATAATTTTCATATAACAGAAATTCATCTCCAGAAGGAACATCTTGGCAGTCTTGTAGGATTTCTAAAAATTCTGAATATCTGAGCTCAGACTTACTTGTTTAAAGGCCACTACTGCTAGGCTAGGCATGGTGGTGCACGCCTTTAATCCTAGCACTCTGGAGGCAGAGACAGACGGATCTTTAAGAGTTCAAGGCCAGGGGCTGGAGAGATAGCCTAGCGGTTAAGAGCACCGACTGCTCTTGCAGAGGACCTGGGTTCGATCCCCAGCACCCACATGGCGGCTAAGAACCGTCTGTAACTCCGATTCCAGGAGAACTCCAGTTTCAGGGGCATCTGAGACCCTCTTCTGACCTCCGCGACATTGCACGACACGGGTGCACAAACCTACATGCAGACAGTACATTCATACACATACAAAAATAAATAAAATTAAAAAAGAAAAAAAAAAAAAAAAAGAGTTCCAGGACGCGTGGGGCTAAAAAAAAAAAGACCTTGAAGAAGACCAAAAAAAAAAAAAAAAAAGAGCCACTNGGGGCTAAAGGGAGACCCTGTTTTGAAGAAGCCCAAAAAAAAAAAAAAAAAAAGGCCACTACTGCTTTAAATGGAAATTGGAGCACAGTGAAATGCTCATCTTTTAAGCTGGTGGCACTAGAATTAGTACATGTACAGGCTTATTTTGGATGACATGTTTTAGAGGACAGTCTAAGGCCACTACAAGGTCACTATAAAGCACATCAACTGAATTCTAGCTTGCTCCACCACTGCACGGTAATGACTGCTGACACCTATTTATGTGCACTGAAAATGCTCTGGTGTTTTTTTTGTTTTGGTGAGTGTCTTGCTCTAATAGCTCAGGCTGGCCTCTAACTCACTATGTAACCCAGGTTGCCCTTAAACTTACAATCCTCCCATCTCAGCCTTCCAAATGCTGGGATTACAGGTGTGGACCACTACCCCTGGATAAAGCTCCTTGTTATATAAGGACTTTGACTTCTTGCTTTGATCTTAACACTGTTGAAAAGAAAACAAAAACCAAAAAATAAACTTCATTTAGTGCCTGGTGTGGTGGTGCACACCTTTAGTCCCAGCCCTTGAGAGGTAGAGGTGAGTGGAGTTCTGGGAGATCAAAGCAAGCACGGTCAATATGGTGAGTTTCAGGTCTGCTGAGGCTACAGGGAAACCCTGTCTAAAAAACAAAAGAACAAACAAACCAAACAACCTCCACCCATTTCATCTAGTTTCCACATCATATGGTGCCAGAGGAGGATGTAGAGTAAGAATGGCTAGCACCAAACTGATTCGGATCTACAAGATTTTGTGTAAAAGTGGAAGGAACTGACTCCACAAAGATGTCCTGACTTCCACACGTGCCCCATAGCACATGTGTACCCCATCATACACCACAGCACATGTGTACCCATCATACACCATAGCACATGTGTACCCCATCATACACCATGCACAGAGACAATAATACATTTTTAAAAATTAATTTGCTGGGCGTGGTGGCACACGCCTTTAATCCTAGCACTTGGGAGGCAGAGGCAGGTGGATCTTTGTGAGTTTAAGGCCAGCCTGGTCTACAGAGTGAGTTCCAGGACAGCTGGGGCTGCAAGGAGACCCTGTCTCGAAAAGACAAAAAGAGGCTGTCCCATGAATAAATATTTAAACTGAATAAAATGGTACTGTCATCATCAACCTAATGAACTGGACTCATGGATGACTGACAATGTAGTGAAGAAAGGGCATGCAACTAGGAACAAGATCCAGCTCTTGGTTATTGATTCAACCCACTACTCTTTTGTAGATCCTAAGCTAAATCATTTCTTCCTGTGTGTGCCTCCATTTACTCATTTGTTAAATAAGAGAGAAATGATAGTCTGCTCCCAGGGACTGCATTCCAGCACAGATTTCCAGGGAACTTTGGCCCCTGCTCTTGAAATGTATCTACCAACTGTGGGAAACCATATTTTTGAGCTATGACTAAAAAGGAGCCAGGAACTTCAGGGCACACCAGGCAACTTGAACTCTGGACTCTTGGTCCTGGTGGGATCCTGTGTGAGGGTAACCTGGAACATGATGCTCACCAACACTCTTCATGCAGCTCCCAATCTTTGTGCTGACACGTAGGAACTTGCTGAGGTCCCAGCGAGGAATCTTCACCACGCAGTAGTCCAAGCTGGGTTCAAATGCTGCTGTTCCCCCGGTAACAGAGTTTCTGGAGCGTCAACAGGTGGGAGCGTCAGAAGACAGAAAGGAGCATACAGAATGAGCTTCCAGATAGCTCCTCATCTCCACAAATCCAGGTTACTGTCCCTTTCACAGTCCCTGTCCTATAATATTTCCCTCTCCTCACCCCTTACTACCAGGATTCCCCCACTTTGTACCTGAGCTCTGGCAAAGGAATGCCCAAAGCCAGCTTGGCTGCCACATAGGCGAGTGGATAGCCTGTGGCCTTACTGGCCAGGGCGGAGCTTCGAGAGAGCCTAGCGTTTACTTCAATGATGTAATACTGCAAACAGAAATCAGAAACTTACTGGTACCTGTCCGAGAAGCTCTTATTTAGAAAAGATCTCAAAAAGGAGAGGTAAGATAACTTCCTTATATGGATGGGGAGTTAAAGGGCCTATCCCAAGGTTTAACCGTACCAAAGAAATCCTGGCTTCCACTACAGAGTGGGCAGGGCCCAAAGACCTCTTAACCCGAGGCCCAAAGGAGAAGCTAATAATAGCTATATTATCAGCTCCACAGCCTCACCTGCTCAGACTCCGGGTTCAAGGCATACTGCACATTGCACTCTCCAACAATGCCCAGGTGTTGGGTAACCTTGATAGCTGTCCGTCGCAGAAGCTGGTACTCTCTGTCGTTTAGTGTCTGACTTGGAGCTACTACGATGGACTCACCAGTGTGGATGCCCAATGGGTCTAAGTTTTCCATGTTACATACCTATGAAGGGCATCACAGAAGTAACCACTAAAGGAAACCAGGAGAGGCAAGTGGCTACGTATACCCCAGGACTACTATAACCTGGGTCTGAGGGACACAGAACCTTCAGATCCAGTCTCTGCTCTTCCAAAAACTCAGAATGCCTGGGCCTGTACCCCTTTGGGTTCCATCACTCACCGTCACACAGTTGCCATAGGCGTCTCTCACCACCTCGTACTCGATCTCCTTCCAGCCCTTTAGGGACTTGTCTATCAGCACCTGGCTAGTATGGGCAAAAGCTGGGGCCACAAGAGCTGAGAGTTCCTCCTTGGTGGAAGCAAAGCCCGAGCCAAGGCCACCCAGAGCGAAGGCTGCACGCACCAGGACTGGGTAGCCCAGTCTCTCAGCAGCTGCCTGAGCCTGCAGTGGGTAGGAGACACGAATCAACAAGTTATTGCTACTGCCCAGAGAGTGGCAGAACCCAGAGGATATAAGATACAAAGACTACGACACTGTTCCGCTCCTACCCAACCACCTCACAAACCTGTTCAAGAGAATTTGCTGCTTCACTGGGGGCTATATGCTCTCCAATCTCGGCCATCCTAGCAGCAAAGGCACGTCGATCCTCAGTCAGCTCAATGGTCTCCACAGGTGTGCCCAGAACCCGGACTCCATATCGAGCTAGCACCCCAGCTTTGGTTAGCTCCACACCACAGTTCAGGGCTGTTTGGCCCCCAAAAGTCAGTAACACACCATCTGGGCGTTCATTACGTATCACCTGAAGCAGGAGGTGGGAGTCAGAGATGAAGACTTTAAGGAGAGCAGATTAAGGGGGCTTGGGAACCCAGAGTGACCCGTAAAGCTCCTTCCCTCCTCAGTTCACCCTTATTTCCAGTCATACCTGGGTCACATAGTGAGGTGTTATGGGAAGGAAATAGACCTTGTCTGCCAGCCCCTGAGAGGTCTGTACTGTGGCAATGTTGGGATTAATCAGCAATGTCTGGATGTTCTCTTCCTTTAGGGCCTTAATTGCCTAAGAGGACAAAAATGGCCTATCAGCTTTTTCTGCAGAAGACTGGAACCTTAGGCCAGCACATCTTCTCCTCTCTGTACTAAGTGCCTTCTATACTCTCTACTACCTCACCCATCTGTATAACCTTACCCATTTCCTCCCAGATGGGTGATGCCAGCCATGCTTTTACCTGAGAGCCTGAGTAGTCAAATTCTCCAGCTTGGCCAATGGAGAGGCCTCCTGAGCCTAGGATCAGAACCTTTCGTGGTGGTGAAGGCCCAGAACCAGGGGTTGGATGCCCAGGGGGACAGAGGCGCTGAGCCAACCGTTCTCGAACTATGGAGGCAAAGAAAGCCATGGAATGTCAAGAGTGAGTGGGCCCCAGGAGCCACCCGGACTAGACTCCTTGTTTTCAGATGAGTCCAGAGTGGGGGAGAAAGGGGAGAACCCAGGAATCCTAACTCAAGATCCTTTCCACAGAAGCAGCACACTGCTCAGACTTGGTTATCTTTCCATCCTTTACCCCCTAAACATAGGAGATTCCAGGGCATGTTCATCTTAGAGCTGTCCTGGAGCCAGCCTGCCTTTAGGTTCACATTCTGAGTCTAGCAATGGGCTTACCTGTTGGGACCCCAGGGTTCCCAGCTACAGCATCTCTCACAGTTTCCAGAAAGATATCAAAAAGCAGTTCCATATCTGAAGGGCCAGCTCGATGCTCTGGATGAAACTGGACACTATTAAAGAAGAAATAGATGACCAAGTGGTTACCAGCAATGTCAGAAAGGATTAAGGGCTACTCCTGTGCCTTACTTTCTATCATCCCAATGTACCTCCAGGCTTACCTGACAAAGGGCAGGCTGTCATGGACAATGCCTTCATTGGAGCCATCATTGGCGTTGGTGAACAGAGGAGCCCAGCCTGCTGGTAGTGAGTCTGCATCCACAGCAAATCCGTGGTTCTGGGACGTCAGAAAGCAGCGCCCAGACCCCACCAGTAAACAGGGCTGGTTATGGCCTCGGTTTCCATATCTGAATAACGGAAGTGGGCAGTCACAGGCCACCCACAATTCTCTTCCCTACTATACCTCACTCAGCTCTCTTAGATCTTGTTGTTCCTGGCAGCCCCACTTCTGTCTCCACAGTCCCCAACTCTCCTTCAACTCCCCAGACAATCCATTCGTCCCTTGTGTCTGTCCCAGTTATGGATTTCTCCTCTCTCCGTAAGTCTCACCTCATCTTATAAGTTTTGGCTCCAATGGCTAAAGCCAATAGTTGATGACCCAGGCAGATCCCAAAGACAGGTCGGGGATTCGGCTCAGATAAGACACGGCTCAGTGTGGATACCACACCAGGATAAGAGGCAGGGTCACCAGGTCCATTGCTCAAGAAGAGACCATCATACTCTGGAATAGGCAGAAAGGATGACATAAAAAACAGGATTAAAAAATATATATATACCCAAGGGCTAGTAAGATGGCTCAGCAGGAAAAGCACTCATCGTGAAACTATAATGACCCAAGGGGAATTCACAGAATTCATGGTGGAAGGACAGAACTGACTCCTGAAAACTGTCCACTGACTGCCACAAAAATACCCCCACACCCCCTGACCATGCAAGCAAAGGCCCTGGTCTCCACCTTCTTTCCTGTACTGATGGTTCTTCCACTGAAACCCAAGATGCCAGCCTAGACAGGCCTCAGATACTCACCCTGACTGTCTAATGTGTGATCCCAGGGTACCAAAGTAACCTCAGCCCCACGCTGACAGAGACATCGGATCTGATTATATTTGAGGCCACAGTCCAAAGCAAAGATCCGAGGTGCACCCCCTGCATTGAATACCCGTGGAGTCTGAGGAATAAAGAGCAACAGTTGGCAGCAGTGACAGCAAGTGATAAGGCATTCCCATACCTCCCCTACATTTGAGGCCCTTGAGTGTTTACCCCAGTTGTGGGCAGAAAAAGAACCACTGGGCTGCTGCTTGCAAAACTCTCCTACTCTCCCTCTGTACCTTAATGGAGACCTCTGGGGCCAGGGGCCGGGCATTGGGGTCCAAAAATGGCAGAGCTGATGGCTCTGTCCCATTCTGGACCAGCTTCCCTAGCAGAGATCCTTGCTCCCGCAACTTCTTAGTCAGTTCCCGAGTGTCCACTCCTGTCAAAACAGTACAGCCTTAGAGATTACATACCTCCAACTCAGTATCAGTGAAGTTAGACTTCCAATTAGCACTTCTATTCCACAGCCCTGGGTCAGAAACAGCTGTTCTTTGGGCAGCAAAATCCTGGGCCATTGTGACAGGAGGACCCTGCCACAAAGAAATCTCATTCAAAGTGAACCATGACTCAAGATCAATCTAGTTACTGAAAAGAATTCTAAGAGGAAAATGAACATGGCACCTGACACTACAGGAATAAGAAACTGAGCTAGGCAAGGTGTACGCCTGTAATCCTAGTCTTGGCGTGGGAGGCAGGAGGATCAGGAGTTCAATGTCATCCTCAGCCACACAATAAGTTTGAGGCCAGCATGTGCTACGTGAGACCCTGTCTCAAAAAAAAACCAAACCAAACCAAGAAAAAGAGAGACTATGCACTCAATACTCCTGAGGAAAAATGACCTGTTTTCATAAAATAGTTACAAGATCTATAGATCACATTTCCTATACATATTAACATATGTCTGCATTGGTGACACAGTGGTGAGCATAGCTATCATTTAGGAACCTATTGACCAAGAGCCATGCACAAACTTGTTTAGAGTCAAAGTTAAATATACAAACAAGGAGTTGGGAGCTTAGTTTCTTTGGAATTTTCCCTTCTGAGCAAGTTAAATGTCATTCACAATCTGAACTACATTATCTTGTGTTACGACTTTAGACTCAGGTTCCAATAGACTGCAATAACCTCCCGATTCTTTCCATCTAGGCACACTGAGCTTTGCCCAGACATCCCAGTGCTCGCTCTCATACCTTGCAGGCCAGGGATGCCATGCTGCTGTAGCCACTCATGCAGGGTACAGGAGGCACTCCAGTGGCTGGGCGTGGGACAGCACTCTCCCACTACCAGCCCTGCCACGTGGATCGCAGAGGATTCAAACCACTAATGATGGAAAGAGACTATCAGAGGTGCTCAGGACCAAATGTTTCCTCTAAGGTATGTCCCCCATCCCCTGCCCCCCCCTCGCCCCGCTGCCCACTGTCAGGAGGTAGACCCTGTGTTCAACCACACTGAATAGCCTGTCATTCCTTCAAAATACCAAGCTCTACATGCTTTTGCAAATAGTTCTCCTTTACCAACTTTTCTTTGTCTTTCTTATAGGAAACACTGGCTCAGGGTACCCAAGTGAAAACAGAAAACAACTATTTCCCTTACCCAAAACTGAGATCACAAAAGGTTGTCTCTGCAAACATACCCTCACTCACCCCCTACAGCTTGTGCTTCCTTCTAAGAGCTCACCTCATCTGCCATTTGCCATTTTCTTGCTATTTACACCGCCTCATGAATATGTCCTTGCACCTGACACAAAACTGAAATCCCCAAACATTCACCGAGTGTTCACCCCAAGTGCAGGCTTTGCACAGATGTTGGGGGAAAGAAAGGCAGTAGATGTTGGGGGAAAGAAAGGCAGTAAGCAAGAAAAGGTCCCTGTCTTCACCACATGAATTTCCAACTTAGGGAGCCAGACAACAAGATGATATAAATAAACAAGATACTAACTGTACACTGTGTGATAAAAACAAAGTAGTAACAGGGCTGGGGAGTTGGCTCAGCAGTCAGGAGCACTGACTGTTCTTGCGGAGAACCCGGGTTCGATTCCCAGTACCCACATGGCAGCTAACAACTGTCCTAACTCCAGTTCCAGGGTCTTCTGACCTTCGCAGGCATTGCACAACATGGTTGCACTTAAACATATGCAAACAATATACTCAGCACGCAAAAAACAAAAACAAAGTAGTAGCATACATGCTACTGCTAAAAACAAACTTCAAAAGAAAATAAAGTACAATACCAGATCTGATTATACCATTTTCCCACTTCATTTGAGATTGTTGTATTTAAAAATGATAACCAATATATTACTCAAAAGAAGCAATTTATTGGTAAACAGAGAAAGGAATTTTTTTCTCTCTTTTTTTTTTTGAGATAGGGTCTTACTACATAAACTTGGCTTGAAACTCACTATATAGACCAGGTTTGCTTCTGCCTCCTGAATGCTGAGATTAAAGGAGTTTACCATCACAGGTGGCTTGGAAAGTTTTTGTGGCAGGGACGGGGTATTTAAATTACATTCAAGCCAGGCTAGTGGCAAATGCCTGTGAACTCTGCATTGAGGCTGAGGCAGGAAGATTGTAGAGAGTCTGAGGTTGGTTTGGGTTACACAGTACCAGACTAGCAAGCACATGCCTTTAATCCTAGCACTTGGGAGGCAGAGGCAGGTGGATCTCTGTGAGTTCAAGGCCAGCCTGGTCTACATAGCAAGCTCCAGGCCAGCTAGGACTAAAGAAAAAAAAAAGAAAAAAAGCTGAGGCTCAAGGGTTCTGAGTTGAAGGCTACAGAACCTCCATAGATCTGAAAGATGTTTGGCAGACCCTCCCCAGGCCAAGTGCACCCAAAGCCAATGCATTGGGCTCCATTGAGCGTTTCAGTTTGTCACTGTGCCTAAAACTGACAAAGCTGACAACTTATATGTTAATCAAATTCATAAGATATTGCATTGTACACTAGAATGATATCTGGGTGTGGTGGCACATGCCTTTAATTCCAGCACTTGGGAAGCAGAGGCAGGAGGATCTCTGTGAGTCTGGGGCCAGTTTGGGTCTCCATAGTAAGTTCCAGGCCAGCTGGGACTATAGGGAGACCCTGTCTCAAAAAGACAAAACAAAACAACAGCAACAACAACAACAACAACAAAAAAAAAACCCACATGCTCTGAAGGTGTCCAAGTAAATGTCTTTAATCCCACCACTCTAGCCGGGCGTGGTGGGGCACGCCTTTAATCCTAGCAATTGGGAGGCAGAGGCAGGCGGATCTTTGAGTTCAAGGCCAGGCTGGTCTACAGAGCGAGTTCCAGGACTGCTGCAGCCACAGGAGACCCTTTCTTGAAAAAGAAAAAAAAAAAAAATCCCACCACTCTGGGAGGCAGAGGCACATGGATCTCTGAATTTCAGGCTAGCCAGCATTACAGTGAGTCCCTGCCTCAAAAGAAATAAATTAAATAAATAAGGAATTAAAAGAGCTCAACAAGCCTGAAATCAGGACTAAGAAAGCTTTGAGGAATACTGAGTCTAGGCTATGGTGACTTCCATTATCCTAACAACCATTTGTTGATTTTTGCACTTGAACTCCCAGAGGGCAATTTAGCTTCCAAATTCCACAGAAGGAACGGGGGAAACCTCATGGAGTTTTCTAAGCTAAAGGTAAAAACACAATTGAGAAGCAAAAAATGAAACATGGCAACATAAGGAGTCCAAATCAGAACCAGTGGGTCACTGGTGGTGTAGGCAAACTGGTACCCTCCTGCCACTAGAAAGGGTGTGACCTTGCATCCAGTCTCTTTCCTACCAATTTACATAATACTGAAGCATTTTCTTTGCTCCCATGCCTCTGCTACTAAAAAACTCCTTTCCTGAGTCCTTCCGATATTAAACCAGAAATTGCATTCCTAGACTTTGGGATAACTGTTCCCATAAACCCTTTGCAATGCATTTCCCTGAACCAGGCCTTCCCTAGTCACAATTTCTCAAACCGATGCACTCCTCTGAGGCCTCCAGCACTCTGCCTTTCAAGGCACACAAAAACCCCTAACCACAGTTGCCTGGGCACTCATCGTTTGGTTTTCTCTAGGATGCCTAGCTGGGTGTCAGTATTGTCACTTCTGATTTGAGAAGGAATGCAGAGAAAACACTGGGTGAGGACTACCTTGCTTAGGCCGAACTCGTCCACTTCATCTGATGGAACGCCGTAGTTGCCGATCAGAGGATAAGTGAGCACCAGGATCTGAGCTTTGTAGGACGGGTCAGTGAGGGCCTCTGGGTAGCCGACCATGCCGGTCTGGAACACTACAGAGAGGGGCAGGGCTCAGCTCCTGCAAGGGCACCCTTCTAACGCTGCCCGGCACGCAGCAGATCCCATGGGAGGCTGCCTGACTCTGTCCAGAAGGCTGAAAGGGGGCTGGGGCACCGAATGGGAAAGGAGTATACAGGAGGGGTTTGGGCAGAGAAGGTCGAGCAGAGAGGGGCATCCGAGTGGATGAGGTCGTCAGCCAGCCCAGGCTTGCTTACCCACTTCCCCAGCAGTCGACACAGCGGCCCCGAAGGGCCGGCCCTGAAGTACCGACCCGTCCTCCAACACCAGGGCCGCCATAGGGTCCGAGCTGAGGCGGGGCGAGCACTGAGACGCGGGAGGCGCGGCAAGCCCCACTGGAAACACGCTAGCACCGCACGCCGGAGTTGATCCACGTGGCTCACTGCTGCGCGGGGCGCTGGAGAGCAAGCGGGCGCGGCAAGCCGGAGCCCGGGCGCGCTATGCTGCTGCTCCACTGCGACGGCGCAGGCAGCCGGCAGCGTGAGGGGCGGGGCCGGGCACGTAAGGGGCGGGGCCGCGGGCTGGGTCCACAGCATCTCGCTGCGCTGGACTTGAGACCTGAAAACCCGGATCGCCCAGAAACAGCCCCCCAAGTAAGAAACACGCCGAGGCAGGGCACTATTTCTAAAAAAAGGAAAAAAAAAGTGTTTATTTTAGTCAATAATACAAACAAGTACTAGTCCATTCCTGAATCAGTCCACAGGACCCTGAGGCGGTGCAGTTTACATCTTTCATTAACAATGGCAGCTTCAACCTTGAGGATCCGCTGGCAAGTGATGCCGGTTAAGGAAGCAAATCTCCCCTCCCGGGATGCAACAGTTCAAGGTGATCTCAGGTAAACAGGAAGCCTTACGGTGTTCATGAAGCCTTGGCTTTTCGGCGCTGGGTTCCCCAAAGAAGAATGGAGATGCATAGGGTGGTGGAGCCCAGAATCCCAAAGAACATAAGCATGGGGAAGGAGCCCTGTGATTAACAAACACAGGTCACAGCATCACACAAGGACTACATCCTAACGCTTTCCTAGTAACTTAGCTTCCGGTCTTGGGCAATTTCCCTGGAGTTTCCCCCTCTAGATAACTGGCCTCTCTCTTGTGTCTCCTTCCCAGAGGTTCTTGCCTAAAGCACTCCTTTATCCCTAAAAGATCCAACTCCTCACCTGCTGCATACACTTGTATCCATGGAAACCATCAGCACAAACACATTGCAAAAGCCCAGGACCATCAGGTGCACAAGATCCATTCTCAGGACACATGTCTGGTGAGCCAGAGAAAAATACAGACCATCATTAGAGTCTGCAGCCATTCTGATCTCTGATCTCAGAAGTTAAACAGGGTCGAGTCTGATTAGTACTTGGATGAGAGAAAAATCACTGAATTTCATTATTTTTCTCAAACATCTGCTTCGACTTAGATTCTCTTAATTATTATTTATTATTATTATTATTTTTATTTTGGTCTTTTTGAGACAGGGTCTCCCTGTAGCTCCGGCTGTCCTGGAACTCGCTATGTAGACCAGGCTGGCCTTGAACTCACAAAGATCCAACTGCCTCTGCCTTCCAAGTGCTAGGATTAAAGGTGTGCACCACCACGCCTGGCCTAATTCTCTTAATTATTTATAGGTCAAAAGTAGAGGGAATAAGATTACAAATAACCAGAATGTAACAACAATAATAATTAAGACCTTCATTTTCCAAGGAGATAGAGCCCAGAACTCTAGACAAAAGCCACTTAAACATCTTTTTCCTTTCTAAAGTGAAGAAAAAAGGGAGGAAAAGAATTTCCTGGAAGGGTAGACAAAAGACTGCATACCTGGGATTCCAGTGCTATTGCAAAGGTCCTTTTGTCCTTGGCAAATTTGATTGCCTACATAAGAGGTAATAGTTTCCCAGGCATTAATACCTCCAGGACAGATGGCGTCTGGTGGTAGTATCCTGAAGACAACACAGGTGGTCATAATGTGCGGCTGGAGGGACTAGGGGTGTAACATATTTAACAATGCATGAGGCCACACTTCAGTCCCCAACATATATAGACACACAGACCCCCCCCTCACGGACACACTCTCAAATCTTAAAGTTTTGGAGCTCTTTCCCATGTTATTACTCACAGAGTCTGGAGCTGGGTAAAGCCATGGAAGGTGTTGGTCAAGTTATCTTTGAGAGGATTAGCTTGAAGGTCTCTGCAAAGCAACACTGTTAGTACTCTGCTCAGAGAAGCACACTATTCACCTTCATACATGCTTTATTGGACTGTTAGTCCAATCCTTATCCTGAGTTGTACAGGCTTAGACACTACAATATTCATCTACCTTTCTAAGAGCTCATCTCTAAAGACTTACTTGTTACTATATTTACCCTTTGGGCAGAAAGAAACCAATCACTTACATGATAACAGCAGTATGAGCCTGGGTAAAGTTTGGACCAGGATCCTTCAGGGAACAGTTTTGGAGATCCAGCCTGAAAGAAATAAGGTAATTAGCATAAGCACATCTCTTTTCCATCCATGGCAAGGTCTGTATTTGATTGTGTAAACTATCCCCCCCCCCCATTTAAGCTAATATCAATGGAACAGTATTGTATTTAGAACTACAAAAAAAAAAAAAAAAAAAAAAAAAGAACTACAGCCGGGCGTGGTGGCGCACACCTTTAATCCTAGCACTCGGGAGGCAGAGGCAGGCGGATCTTTGTGAGTTCAAGGCTAGCCTGGTCTACAGAGCGAGTTCCAGGACAGCTGGGGCTACAGGGAAACCCTGTTTCAAAAATACCAAAAAGAAAAAAACAAAACAAAACTACAAATGAAGTGCTATGTTAGTAGACATTGTAATCATGCATTATCCAATCTAGTTGACACCAACTACGTTACCTAAAAATTCAGCGTTTCATTCCCCCAGTCACATTTTAAATATGTATGAAATACATTAGTGGCTACTATGTTGATCAATACAGATATGGGGCATTTCGTCTCTTGGGCCACACTATTCTAATCAGTATCCCTATGTAGTATGCATCTATTAGAAACAACTTGGTGATTCTGTCTAGATTAGTAAACTTCATATTATGATTCTCAGATCCAGAGTTGGGTTTTGTTGTTGCTGCTGGGGATTGAGCCCAGGGCTTCATGCATTCTGGGCAAGCACTCTATCACTGACCCACAGCTACAGTTCTTCAGAGATTTTGTTGTTTGAATTCACTCTGTAACACAGCTTAGCCTCAAACTTGTGACACTCTTCCTGCCTCAGCCTCTCAGTACTGGGATACCACACCATCTCCACTCAGATATTTATTTATTTTTGTGTATTTTTCTTGTTTGTTGAAACATGGTCCGGAACTTCCTATTTAGACAAGGTTCCCTATGTCAAAATCACAGAGATCTGTCTGCCTCTGTGAGTGCTGCGACTAAAGGTGTGCCATACCACACCTGGCCTATTTATTTAGAGATATTAGAAATTATTTATTTATAAAGTTTCAACGTAACCCAGATTAGCCTCAAATTTACTATGTAGCTGAGGGTGACCTTGAACTCCTGATCCTACTTCCAAGTGCTGAAATTATAGATGCATACTATCAGGTCCAGCCACAGAGATCTTTTTTAAATGAGAAAAAACAAACAAATTACTTAAAAGTTTTTTCTGGGGCTGGAGAGATGGCCCAGCAGTTAAGAGCACTGGCTGTTTTGGCAGAGGAACTGGGTTCGATTCCCAGCATCCACATGGGGGCTACCAATGGTCCCCTAACTCCAGCTCCAGGGGATGAGATGCCCTCTTCTGATCTCCGAGTGCACTATACAACATGCATGCACTTACATCATGCAGGCAATACATTCATACACATAAAATAAAAAATATAATGCAAAACAGGTGTGGTGGCCCATGCCTTTAATCCCAGCCCTTGGGAGGCAGAGGCAGGAAGATCTCTGTGAGTGTAAGGCCAGCCTGATCTACATAGGCCAGTTGGGGCTACAGGGAGACCCCGTCTCAGAAAGACCAAAAAAAGAAAAAAAAAAAGAGTCTAGAGAGATAGCTCAGTGCTTACGAACACTGGCTGCTCTTCCAGAGGACTTGGGTTTGATTCCCAGCACCCGCATGGTGGCTAGTGATTGCCTATAACTCCAGTTCCAGGGGATCTGACACCCTCTTGTGGTCTCTGCCAGCTTTATACGGACATGGGTGCACTTACATCCATGCAGGCAATACATTCATACATATAAAATAAAATAATTTTTAATTCAAAAATTTTTTAATTCAAAAAATTGCAAGAGTATAAAATATATAACTTGCTGGATGTGGTAGTGTAAGGCACTCACTCTGGAGGCAGAAACAGGCGGATCTCTGTGAGTTTGAGGCTAGCCTGGTCTACCTATCAAGTTCCAGAGCAGCCAGTGCTACATAGTGACATCTTATCTCAACAACAACAACAACAAAAACAAAAAAAAAACCCACCAAAACTCCCCCAACCAAACAAAAAAGAGCAAAGCAAGCCAAACCAAAAAGGGCTTAGGATACAGTTCAGTGGTAGGGTACTTGGATGGCAGGCATAGGTCCTAGGCTCAGTCCCTAACACTTAATAAATAATAAGTAAAAGAAAATGTATCTTAAAAAATAATCCAAAGGCTTGATTATAAAACCATTTAAATGCTATAAAAGCCTATAAACTTGGCAAAAATTGACTCCTAAGCAGTGTCATCCAGGAAGAACCATAAGACCATTTACCTAGCAAAACAGGCTGTAACTATTTATTTATTTATTTTTGGTCTTTTTGAGACAGGATCTCCCTGTAGCCCCAGCTGGCCTGGAACTCACTATGTAGATGAGGAAGGCCTTGAATTCAGAGATCTGCCTGCTTTTGCCTTCCAAGTGCTGAGATTAAAGGCCTGCGCCACCATGCTCCAATAAATGCTATAACAAATTTAAAGGTCATAGAACCAAGCGTTAGATGCCTCAGCATAGGCACCGGTATTTATCCCCAATGCCAATAAAAGCCTGTGGACTCTGGTCTGGGAAGAGTATCCAAGGTTGTCCTTTCCTTGCTCACCCCAAGATGGTGCCCTTCTCATTCACGCAGCAGCGGCCCTGCATTAACTCCGATTTCTCCTGACAATAAACGGCTACTCGGGACAAATTTTGCACACTTCCCGGGCACTGGGTGCATATCTGCAGAAGAGAAAGAAACCTTATCAAGACTAGAAAAACAAACAAACAAACAAACACAAACAGATGTTAACTGTTAGTACATTCTCCAGAATTCCTACAGCACAGGGCAGAAAAATGGCTTTTAGAAGTCTAGACTAGAAGTCATTTGTCCCCTTACAGCTGGACGCCGAATCACAGCACCAGACTTGAAGAACAAGTCATCGATAGAGACGGTTCTCGTCTTTGAGAATTCTTACATGCTACCTCCTCTCCCGGGTTTGGCAAGTGTTAAAGGGTGGCAGGTACACAAAGGATTCATCAAACAGCTTAGAAATACAGTCATAGCAGTGCACCACGTACGGCATCGATGCACTGGACAGCTTGCGTTAGAGCCAGAGGACTCATCAATGGGAAAAACAATTTAAAGATACTCAAAGATTAAGGAGGGAGGAGATCACATTTCAAAGGTCTGCACGTGGGCAGGGTGAGGGGGCCAGATGCCCACGCTACGTGAGTATTGGGGAGATCTGTCCTGCACTTCAGGGACGAAATCTGAGCTTTGGGTCGGCGGGACGACAGCCGCAGTGAGTTCGACACCAGACTGACCAGCAACCCGACTTCAGCCGGATCTCAAACTTTCTTCTGTACCTCGGGTAGAGCCAGAGCCCTTTCCACGCCCAGAGCCACGAGCAAGGCAACAGCCCAGGGTACAGGGCTCACAGAACTAGCAGGCTCACGAGACGCCATTTTCCACGGGGTTCGACCTTCTTGACAGCTCGCGAGAGGTGAGCACAAGGCTCCGCCCTGAGAAGCACGCCTCCGCCAGAAGGCGCGGCCTAGTCTTAAAGGTCCTGTCAGTCTGAAGGGCCAGCGCAGCCGCCTCGGGGCGTGGCTTAATACAGCTGCCCGAGGCTCGGGATGTTTCGTACTCATCTCCGCGCGCCCCTGTTGTTCTGGATGGACAAACCCACCCTCTCTCCCCTTCTTCCTGGAGCGCAAGCTTTCTCGGTCGTCGCTCAGTTTTCTTGAGCCGACAGCAAGCTTCCTCAGCCTCGTTGGGACGTGGAGGTCACGCCTTTGCAGCGGCCCAGGGCCGCTCGGTTCGCCCTCAGTAAACATGGCGGCGCGGCGACCAGGGTGGGCAGGGGGCGGGGCCCCGCTGTCACCCTGCCGGGGCGCTGAGAGCCGGGCTAGCCCGAGAAGCACGTGTGGAGATCCGGCAGGTGGGCTGGGCTGGGCCGGGGCAGGCGGGCGGGGTATTGGCACTGGAGAGGGGCTGGGTACCGCCGCCTCGGGGGCAGGGCGCAGCGAGCCGCCCACTATGTGGGCTTTGGTCGTAAGTGCTGGCGCTTGGCGGTGGGGTCACCACGTGTGGAGAGCAGGGGAAAGGTGAACTGAGAGGGTAAGGCTGCCGGAGCGAAGATCCGAGGGGACGAAGGGCAAACGCCGACGGGAGGAACGCCCGGAATGCTCCGTACCCTTCGCCTTGCTCTTGTGTAGTCTCCGGAGCCTGGCGGGAAGGTGAAGCCAGAGAGATACTTCCCTGACTCGTTTTCTTTGCCTTCCTAGAAAAAGAACGATGTTGATCTCGGAAAGAACGGAGGGACTTTCCTAGCTCTGGAAGAACTACGGACTAAGGCCAGGAAGCGCTTCCCCAGCGGGGCAGGACGCTGAAGGACGCTGAGAGCTCCTCTCTCCGAAGCCCAAGGTGTTGCTTTTGGTGAGAGCCCTTCCTAAGACAACCAGAGCTCACCACGGGGGAACCTGCCCAGTCTTCCTTTCCACATGCTCCAAGTATCTGGCTGGCAATTTTAATTTTAATCAGAAATCCCCAGCCTTTCAGACCCTGAGGGATAAGCATAAGAAAGATTTGAAGGGACTCTTTTGGTGGGAGTTGATCCTGAAAGGGTACCTCTTTAAATTTCAAAGGAGGAGGTGGGGCTTTAATTCCAACACTCAGGAGGGAAAGGTGGGTGAATCTTTGAGCTGGAGGCCAGCCTGGTTTACATAGTGAGACTCTGTCTCATGAAAAAGAGGGACCGTTGGCTGGAGAGATGGCTCAGCAGTTGGGAGCACTGGCTGTTCTTACAGATAACTCAGGTTAAATTCCTAGCACCCATCCTGTCTTTAACTCTAGGTCCAGGGAACCCCATACCCTCTGCTTCCACAGGCACCAGTCCACACAGATGCACTCACCAGACAAAAGTCTCATACATATAAAAATACATAAAATCTTTAAAATATATTTAAGAAAAGAAAATAGGGGGACCCCACAGCTCTTTATTGTGTCATAGTGTGTTGTTTAGTAAAATGGCTCTTTTGATTTCTACTTTTTTTTTTGGTCTTTTTGAGACAGGGTCTCCCTGTAGCCTGCCTCTGCCTCCCAGTGCTAGGATTAAAGGCCTGCGCCACCACACTGGGCTCCATTCCTACTCTTGAGGCAGGCATATCCATTGGTTTGAATCAGTAAAGAGTTCAGAAAGCCATTACTTTCTTCCTAGAATTGAATTGTGTCAGATGTAGGTCGCTTATTCAAGAGGATTCTTGGGATCTCATGCTAGTAATTTATCAGGAAATTCCAGCAATAGAGAGGTGGAGTCAGTCTTGAGATTTCTTTTTCTAACCATTCACTTATCTATACAACTAACCCTCCAAAGCTATGCCTCTGCCTCTTGACTGGGATTAAAGGTGTTCATCCCCACACCAAGCAAGAGTTAAGTCTATTTGTCTATTTACTCACAGCATACTTTTTTTTTTTGAGATAGGGTCTCATTGAGTAGGCCACAGTTTTGAACTTATGATCCTTTTGCCCTCCACTGAGTGCTGGGACTATAAACATGAGCCACTGACGGCTCTTTTTCTTAGTCTACAGTAGTTTTCTTACTTTTTTTTTTTTCTTTCTCCCAGTGGGTAGGAGTGTATGTCACTAGATTAGTTGACATCTACACCATGTCCATGAATGAGTGACTACAGTTAGCACTATGTACCTCACCTGGTTTGGGGAATAGTGAGGATTAGGACCCTAGTGAATCACTTGTCAGCTGTAGGTAATATTTCTTTCTTCCTTATCTTATAGCTTGCTATGTAACCTTAAGCAAGTAATTTAGAGTAGTCTTGTCTTAACCCAAGGCACTATTTTGAAAGTGAGGTATTTTTACTTGTTTAGTATGCCTATTTATGTTTCAAGCAATAAGGATTCCTTACTGGTTGGATAGAGGCACTGAAACAGATTTCAGGTGAAATATCCTTTAATAACACCAGACACACTCAGTGGGGGAGGTTGGGATAGGAAATCCAACTGCAATCATAGAACAAAAGAAATTCTCTGTTTGCAGACATTAGAAGGGAGGAGTCTGAGTTTAGCAGATAGTATTGATAGGCTCTGAAGCCTTAATTTAGGAAGCTAATCTTAGTGTAACACCCTACCTTGGAGCTGCTGCATGCTTTAGCATTTTAGGGAAGGTACTAGGTAGGATTTAAGGTGCAGCGGATCCTTCTGCAGGGTCAGGATCTCTGAACTTACAGTTTATTAGGGGTTTATTAGGGCATTGGATCAGTTGGAACTATCTGCCTTGTGAGTACTGGGAACAAAAATCTAGGTCCGGGGCTGGAGAGATAGCCTAGCGGTTAAGAGCACCGACTGCTCTTGCAGAGGACCCGGGTTCAATCCCCAGCGCCCACATGGCGGCTAAGAACCGTCTGTAACTCCAATTCCAGGAGAACTCCAGTTCCAGAGGAATCCGAGACCCTCTTCTGACCTCCACGGCAATGCACGACACGGGTGCACAAACCTACATGCAGACAGTACATTCATACACATTCAAAAATAAATGAAATTTAAAAAAAAATTAAAAAAAAAAATCTAGGTCCTCTTTTTTTTTTTTTTTTTTTTTGGTTAATTTGAGACAGGGTCTCCCTTTAGTTTCAGCTGGCCTTGAACTCACTATAGAGACCATACTGGCCTTGAACTCACAGAGATCCCCTTGCCTCTGCCACCTCCCAAGTGCTAGGAGTAAAGGCGTGAATCACTATCGCCTTCCCTGCTCTGCTATCAGTGGCGGTTTGTAGATTTCCTAGTGCAACCGGGCCAGCTGGGTGCTCTGAGTATCCTGCAGCAGCAGAGAAGGGGAGGGAGAAGGTTCTGGGGCCCGTGGGCTGGGAGGAATTTCACGGGAAAATAACTCAACTTTATTGGCACAACTGGGGGATGTTTATACTGGACCTTGTGAGGTGGAAATGGGGATTGGGGAGTGAGGGTAGGGAGAACCAGGAGACACTAGTCATTACAAGTCATTACTAGTCATTACTAGTCATTACTAGTCATTACTAGTCATTACGGCTCTTGGGGCTCCCAGGTGTTTTGGTAAATAGGAAGTGTGACATTTTGTCTGCCCAATACAAAGGGAAGCCTTAGGGCATGGGATCTCACTTGGCGAGCAGGGGATCCATTCATCCATCCATCCATCCCAGCTCCTCAAAGAAGTTTGTGGGATGGTGGGCAGGGAACCCCAGAGTGCTCTAGCCAAACAGAGTCTTATTCCCACACACCACCACACTGGGTGGTGAATTTACGATCCTTTTGCCCTCCACTGAGTGCTGGGACTATAAACATGAGCCAACATTGCTTTTGAAAACAAGATGGTGCACATGGAGAGCAGGATGGTTAAGGTTATTGGAGGGCTGGAGAAGGCTCAGTAGGTAAAATGTGAAGATGGAAGCATGGTGGCTGCCTACAATTCCAACACTTGGGAGGGGGAAACTGTCGTGGGGGTGGGGGTGGTAGATAACCAGGAGTAAGCTGGTAGTTAGACTAGTCCAATCTGCGATGTTTGACACCCAACATGGTTCATTGAGAGTCCCTACCTCAATAAATAAAGGGGAGAGTGATCAAGGAAGCCCCCTGATATCAACCTGTGTCCTCCGCGTGCTCACAGATCTGCACACATCTGCAAACATGAATGCATAAGCAAAGGAAAAAGGAAAGGTTACTTGGATTATCTGGGCCCTTGTGTGCTTATGTGTGAAGTGAGGGGCTTGTAAGAGTGATTTAATAAGATTTGAGTTTTGAAATAGTATAATCCCATTGCTGTTATTTTGAGAATTGTGGTATATTCTTGGATTGTGATTCATATGTGTGCATAGTCAGAAAAGTAACTTTCCAGTTTTAGCAGTTCCTTTCTAGCTCTCTGTAGCACACAGGGTGCCAAGAATGATTTAGGCTGAAAGCCTAATCCATCTAAGAATGCTATTGAATGTAAGCACTCTGTTACCCAGTCTGGAACTTCTAGGGCTAAGTTGGGGGTCCATAGGGTGATAAGGCTCATTTGAATTTCAGTGATTAGTTCCTTGAAGAGGCCAGAATAGCTTCTGTGTTTTTCCCTGACTCCAATTCCTACTCTCTCCTCAGCTGCTTGTAGAACCAGACCCTCTACCTCTGCTGAATCTCAGGCAGCTCAGTCTCAGAACAGGTAGGTATCTATTGATAGCAGGATGGGATCACTGTTACTGTACCCCTTACTCTACCAGCTCTCTCTCTCTCTCTCTTTTTTTTTTTTTCCGGTCTTTTCGAGACAGGGTCTCTGTGTAGCCCCAGCTGTCCTGGAACTCACTCTGTAGACCAGGCTGGCCTTGAACTCACAAAGATTCACCTGCCTCTGTCTCCCGAGTGCTAGGATCAAAGGCGTGCGCCACCACGCCCAGCTTCTACCAGCTCTTTGACTGGGTGGGTTCTTTCCAAACGGATCCTGGAATCCTAACTTTAAATCTCTGGCTCCTGTATAGTGCTCCATTGCCTTGTCTGTCTCATTTTTGAATCACCACTTTTGCCAGATATACTCTTGACTGGTGTGGCAAGTAGAGGCTGAGAGATGAGTGGCAGGTCTTCTCTAGTGTTGTTGGGGATGTTAAGAAAGGGGTACAAGGTCTGGAGAGGTAGCTCAGCCATTCTTTCAAAGGATCTGGATTTGATTCCCAGCACCCACATGGTGGCTAACAGTGGTCCCTAACTTCATTTCCAGGGGATCTGACACCTTCTGACTTCCCTGGGCATTTCATGACATGAGTACACTTATATCCATGTAGGTAATACACTTCTACACATAAAGTAAAAATAATAAATAAAAAGTAAATATAAGGGGGCTGGAGAGATGGCCTAGCAGTTAAGAGCGCGGACTGCTCTTGCAGAGGACCCAGTTTTGAGTCCCAGCACCCACATGGTGGCTGAGAACCGTCTTTAACTCCAGTTCCAGGGGAATCCGACCCCCTCTTCTGACCTTCGAGGCATTGCACGAAATGAGTACACAGAACTGCATGCAGACAGTACATTCATACACATAAAAAATAAATAAAAAAATTTAAAAAGTAAATATAAAGAAAGGTGTACAATGGTTGGCTTGCTCATGCACTGAATGGGCCTTTGGGGCTATTTCGGAGGTGAGCTCACTGGTCATCAGTGTTGGGGGAGTGTCCATAATACTGAGGGTCATGGGAGGTAGAACTGAGGCCAGGGAGAATAGGGGAAACCCTGCTGTCATTAGCCTTCATTTCTTCTTCCCTGCTGGGCTGTGGCGCCAGGCTAGGCTCTGCTGGCTCAATACATTGTAGTGACTGGGTGTGTGCCTACAATGAAGGCCAGGGATTCTCAGAAGAAGCATAGGCTAGAGTTGATTTTTATTTTACTACTTGGGTGGAGACCCCAAAATGTTCTTGAATTTCATAATCCTGCACAGTCAAAGAGCCTGGTCAAATTACTATCTCCTGGCTGTTTCACTCTCCCTTGACTCCCCCTAACCATCCCACTCAGTACCTTTCTGACATTCACCACTGCTAGCTAGTCTTAAGTCTGATGAGCATCACATGTTCAAGGCCTGTGGTTGGGCAGCTATGAGGGC
Source organism: Rhizomys pruinosus (assembly GCA_009823505.1). Taxonomy (NCBI): domain Eukaryota; kingdom Metazoa; phylum Chordata; class Mammalia; order Rodentia; family Spalacidae; genus Rhizomys; species Rhizomys pruinosus. The sequence goes on along the minus strand of VZQC01011170.1, from coordinate 288,734 downwards.
AGGGTATGCTTGACCAAAAGGTGAGTTAGCCATGGTGGTGCATACATTTAGTCCTAGTACTTGGGAGAGAAAGGCAGGCACACCTCTGTGAGATCGAAGCTGGCCTGGTTTACATAGCAAGTTCCAGGCTAGCTGGGACTCCAGGGAGACCCTGTTTCAAAGAGAAAAGGAAAAAGAAAAGAAGAGAAAAGAAAACCAAATGAAACAGTGAATTCTTGTAGGTCTCCCTGGACCATGTCACTGAGTGGAAGAGGAAGGCTGTGAGACTGAGCCAGGAACCAGCTGGGAGCCGCTTGCTTTTACCTGCTCAGAGTGGTAGTTCAGAGCCCAGGAGCACCAAGTGACTGCAGAGCACAAGACGCAGCCAGGATGAATGTGGGGGAGAGCACCTCAGCTCCCTTCCACCCAACCTTGGACACAAGCACAGTCACCTCCACCTTCTCTGTCGTGGACTATGTGGTGTTTGGCCTGTTGCTGTTTCTTTCCCTAGTCATTGGGCTTTATCATGCTTGCCGTGGCTGGGGCCGCCATACTGTTGGTGAGCTGCTGTTGGCAGACCGAAAAATGGGCTGTCTTCCTGTGGCACTGTCCCTGCTGGCCACCTTCCAGTCTGCAGTGGCCATCCTTGGGGCGCCATCTGAGATCTACCGATTTGGAACTCAGTATTGGTTCCTGGGGTGTTCCTACTTCCTCGGGCTACTGATCCCTGCACATGTGTTTATCCCTGTCTTCTACCGTCTGCATCTTACCAGTGCCTATGAGGTAAGCAGAGAAAGAGGAAGTCCAGGGCCAGCAATGGGGAAGAGGATGGGGTACACAGGAGAGCTGGGACCCTGGAGTACTCCAGTTAAGAATGGCAGACAATTGCCCCAAGTTTCTCAGTTCTTCTGGGGGAGGTTGGAGCTGGACGAAGGGCAAGAAAGTGCCAGACCTAGTGGTTCCAGAGTGGATGTGCTTTGAATATTCCCTCATGTTCCTGGTCTCTTGAGGTGTGTTGTGAGGGTTGCTGTCAAGAGGTGTTAGTATCATACCTTTTATTCTGTGTCCTTCTATCCAGTACCTGGAGCTCCGCTTTAATAAAGCAGTGCGAATTTGTGGAACTGTGACTTTCATCTTTCAGATGGTAAGTGGAATGTGATAGAAACCAAGTCTGTGGGAGGCAGAGGCAGGCGAATCTCTGTGAGTTCAAGGCCACCTGGGCTACAGGGGGACCCTGTCTCAGAAAGACCAAAACAAAACAAAAAAACAAGTCTGGAGCATGGGAAGGAGGTGGAGCTTTCTCTGCTCCCAAAGTGACAGGATTGAAATTCTTCCAAGTGGCAGTGTGCTCTACAGCCCCTGTTGGCATCTTTTTGCCCATCTTGTCTGATGCCACTACAGAATGGTAGTGATAGCAAGCCCACTTTGGGAGAAGGGAGAGGAATGTGAGCCTAGGCATAAGGAAGCCTTGGGAATATTGGAGCTCGGACTCATTGATCACTCTTCCCACCTGCATCTCTTCCTCACTTCACATCCCTTCCCACATCCTACAGGTGATCTACATGGGGGTTGCACTCTATGCACCATCCTTGGCCCTCAATGCAGGTGAGGAGTCATAGCCCCTGACTTCTGGCCTTGGGAGGCTGGGAAAATGCCTTTGGGAGGGGTAGAGAGGGTTGTGTGCCACAAAGAATCTGACCTTGAAGAAGAGTTGATCCATTGCCTGGGGACTTAGCTTGGTCTTTAAGAGAGGTAGAAGTAGCTGGGCGTGGTGGCACACGCCTTTAATCCCAGCACTTGAGAGAAGAGGCAGGCAGATCTCTGTGAGTTCAAGGCCATCCTAGTCTACAGAGTGAGTTCCAGGACAGCCAGAGCTACCAGGGAGACCCTGTCTCAAAAAGACCCCCCCCCCAAAAAAAAAAGAGGTAGAAGTAGACTTGGTTCACTGTGCTTGAAAGCTGATCAAACATTAGCATGCCACACTGAACTAGTTAATCAATACTTTAGAGCAGACATTTTTGCCCATTGTGGTGAATGATTTATTTCATCTTTAAGGACTGATTGCTTCATTTTGGACTATATAGCTACTCTTACCAGGGCTTTTATGGCTTTTCCATTGGAAAACCTTGTTAAGATAGGAATGTCACTTTTGTCTATTTACAGTGACTGGCTTTGATCTGTGGCTGTCAGTGCTGGCCTTAGGCATTGTCTGCAATATCTACACTGCGCTGGTACATTCTATGTTTCCTGGGGGGACGGAGGGAAGGTGGCAGAGGGAAAAAAAGGGATGTCTTAAGAATAGAGATGACAGGAACAGTTGTAGTGGTACACGCCTTTAATCCCAGCACTCAAGAGGTAGAGGGAGGCAGATCTCTGTGAGATCAAGGCCACGCTGGTTTACATAGTGAATCCCAGGCCAGCTGGGGCTACAGGGAGACCATGTCTCAAAAAAAACAAAAACAAAAAACCTAAAAATATATAAACAAGAATAGAGATGAGGAATGGGATGGAATTCTAGGGTGGAATGGGATGAGGTGAGATTGTTGGGTATAGGGTGTGGTTGACACCAAAAGTCTCATATTATGCAGGGGCTTTGTTAAGTGATATGATGTCTTCTCAGTGGATAGTTTGGATGACGTGACAGATGTGCTCTTTTTCCTGCAGGGTGGGCTGAAAGCTGTCATATGGACAGATGTGTTCCAGACACTGGTTATGTTCCTAGGGCAGCTGGTGGTCATCATTGTAGGATCGGCCAAAGTGGGTGGCTTGGGGAAAGTATGGAATGTGGCTTCCCAGAACGGCCTCATCTCAGGAGTCGAGTAAGTATGTGCCTTTCTCTAACTGGCATTTCAGAGCCTGATTTCAGGCCTTCAGTAAGCAATGGGCCACCTGGCAACACTTCTTAAGCCAGAAAGCTCGTACTGCAGAGGGTGACCATGGATGTCTAGCCAGTGTTTATGGAAGGTCTAGATGTTACCTGGATACATACCTGAGATGAGGCTGGGGTTGAAGAAAAGGAATCCTCCCTCTAACTTGCCGAGCCATCTAGAATCTCCCAGATCCTTGGTTCTGTCATTCTTTTGCCTCAGTGCTGGTGGCTCTGCTCCACTGTCTACTGACCTCTCTTGCCAAGAGTGTAAGAAGTAAGAAGGCACCTTGTTTGGGACTGTTGAGTGACTGGGTGGTGTCTGCTGCAGGCTGGATCCCGATCCCTTTGTGCGGCATACCTTCTGGACTTTGGCTTTTGGGGGCATCTTCATGATGCTCTCCTTGTATGGAGTGAACCAGGCTCAGGTGCAGCGCTACCTCAGTTCCCGCTCCGAGAAGGCTGCTGTGCTGTGAGTGCAGGGACAGGAAGTGCTGGAGCAAGAGCTTGAGAAGGGATTCCCTGGAGGCTGTGGGGTAGGGCAGGGTTCCAGGTACATACCCCCTCATATCAGCCTTTCTGAAGGCTTAGGAGGGCATGACTAAGCATGTCTGTTAATGCCATGTCTCCTTTGGCACTGATCTGTTTGCAGCTCTTGCTATGCAGTGTTCCCCTGCCAGCAAGTAACCCTCTGCATGAGCTCCCTCATCGGCCTGGTCATGTTTGCCTATTATAAGGAATATAATATGAGCCCCCAGCAGGAAAAGGCAGCACCTGACCAGGTGAGACAACCTCTCAGCCCCTTCTGGTCCCCTAAACAGAGCGTCTTGTATAGCTGACTTGGGAAAATGGATGGGAAGTCCTTTCCTCCTCTGAGGTTCAAGCAGTCTAGTATGTCAGATCCCAGTCTCCAGTATACCTGGTCAGTGCTCACCCTATGTGAGGAGCATTTACTAACTCCACTGTGTACCATGTCTGGTCTCATCTAAGGCTCCAAGCAGACTCATTTTACACAGAAGACAGGCTTGGTAAGATGTGGACAGTGTGTTAATATATTGCTCATCATAGGTGGAGCTGGATGGTCTGCATAGTTCTCTCTTCAGAGGTATTATGTACTAAACTACTCTCCGAAGGGAGTTTAGGGAGATGGATACCTTCAAATCTGGCTCCTATTTCTGATGCACCCAGGCTCTGTGGATTGGCAGGGGCATGTGTAGAGGTGCTTTGCTGCACAGTGAGCCAAGGGGAGGCCTCTGAGAGCACACTCTGCCCTTATTACAGTTAGTCCTTTACTTTGTGATGGACCTCCTGAAAGACATGCCAGGCTTACCTGGGCTCTTTGTTGCCTGCCTCTTCAGTGGATCCCTCAGGTACCCACTTGTACAACTTCCTCTAGCTGTGGTATACCTACCCTTGCTGGGATAAAGAGGGGAGGGATCTTACTTCTGCCTCTTTCGGCTCCAAGACAACACAGCTTACCATCTTTTTCCTCCTTTGCAGCACCATATCATCTGCATTCAATTCACTGGCAACTGTTACAATGGAGGATCTAATACAACCCTGGTTCCCTGCCTTGTCTGAAACCCGGGCCATCATGCTTTCTAGAAGCCTTGGTGGGATTGTGTTTCTGCATATCTTAAGTCTTGTTCACTCTGAGATAAAACTACCCTGGCTATTGTCATGAGTCTGCTATGGAGCATCTGCTTTATCCTGTGTTCAGCGCTTGCCTGATGAAGCACACAGCCTTCACCCCATGGCTGCTTATGTCTTAGCACATTGCTTGTGAGGAGAGTGGGGCACTCAGGTCCGAGTCTTACAGCAGTGATGACAGGGCAGAGGGCCCTGGATCTAGGGTACGAGGTAATAGGCCTTGTCTTTCCAGGGACAGAAGTGTCCCCCTCCCTTTCTTGTGTTTATTCATGTTGGTTTCTTTCTTCCCTTCTCCTTCTCCCCAGCCTTTGGCTATGGGCTGCTTTGTCTGGGAATGGCCTACATCTCATCTCATCTGGGATCAGTGCTACAGGTAATGACTGTGGAGAGGAGAAAGCAATTCTTAAGGGTAGAGGAAGGCAGCTGTTTGGGCAGGTATCAAATTCTCTCTCTTTTTTTTTTTTTTTTTTTTTGTATTTTTTGAGGCAGGTCTTCCTTTAGCCCGCTTGGCCCTGGAGCCTGCTCTGTAGACCAGCTGGCCTTGAACTTCAATTTTTCTTCTTCTCTGTCCTCTGCCTCCCAAGTGCTGGGTTTAAAGGCGTGCCGCCACACCCCTGGCACTAAAGACCATTCTTAGCTGCCATGTGGGTGCTAAGAACCTGGATCCTCTGCAAGAGCAGTTAATGCTCTTAACCACTGAGTCATCTCTCCAGCCCCCTCCCTTTTTTTTTTTAAATTTATTGGACGGGTATTATGTGTGGATGCCCACATGCCAGCACTCTAGTGGAGGTCAGAGGACAGTTTGGTTCCCTTCTTCTGCCATGTGGGTCCCAGATAACAAACTCTAGTGTCAGCCTTGGCAGCAAACATCTTTACCCCTTGAGCCATCTCACCAGCCCTATAAATTCTCCTTTGGAAAATGATAACTGAATAGAGTCTCAAGTGGCCAAAAGCCCCAACGTCATTTTTAGGATGTCAGCACAGAGAGACTTAGGGCTCAGCCTCAGAACCCAGAGCACATTTCCTCAGCCATTCCTGCCCTGGAAGAAACCACAGCCAATGACTGGCTCTAGGCAGTGAGCCTGTGTTCTCTGAGCCGGTATCTTTTTACCCCCCCCCCCCCCCCCGCAACCTCAGGCAGCAATCAGCATCTTTGGCATGGTTGGAGGCCCACTGCTGGGACTCTTCTGCCTCGGGATGTTCTTTCCATGCGCCAACCCTCCTGTGAGTAACATCTGACACCACAGCTATGTGAATGGGCCTGGGCCTGGGATGGCAGGGCTTTCAGCAGGAGTGTTGGAGGGAGATAAGGAGGTTTGGTGGTGTTCGCCTTCTGGCAGACTTCATTGTGTCTCTGGGTAGGGTGCCATTGCAGGCCTGTTGGCTGGACTTATCATGGCCTTCTGGATTGGCATCGGAAGCATAGTGACCAGGATGACTTCTGCTGTGACATCCCCTACCCTGAATGAGTCAACCTCCTTCCTGCCCAGCAATCTGACCATTACCACCGTGACCATGCTGATGCCTTCCACCACCCTTTCCAAGTGAGGCGGGGCATGCGCTCCTTGGGGATAGTAACTCAGTTCTGAGGGATTTCATAAGGGCCTTGCTAAGGGATGGGCAACCATAGACCCTAGAGTAGTATTGGGTTGGGTCATAAGACCTTGTAGGTGGGTTGGTCCAGGTATCTGAGGAATGCCCTGCTAAAGCACTGCTTCTTGTTCTTACCTTCTGCTCTCCCCAGGCCCACAGGACTGCAGCGGTTCTACTCCCTGTCCTATTTATGGTACAGTGCGCACAACTCCACCACAGTCATTGTGGTGGGCCTGATTGTCAGTCTGCTCACTGGTGAGGTTGTGGGATTGCTACACAGAGAATCGAGGAAGGGCTGAGGGGGGTTTTGGTGACTTTGCAGTCTGGGGGGAGGTGGGACCCTGCCCTTGGAACACTTTGAGTGTCAATAACACCCAGTCTTCCCTGCTGACATCAGTGGGTGAGCTGGGGGGTGGGTGGGACCTTGGTGCAGGGTGAGCAGGGGGCTTGCTGCTCTGGGGGTGTTTCCAGAAAGAGACTCACAACTGTGTTTGTCCTTAGGGGGCATGCGGGGCCGGTCCCTGAAGCCTGGTACAATTTACCCTGTGATGCCAAAGCTCCTCTCACTCCTGCCCTTGTCCTGCCAAAAGCGGCTTTGTTGCAGAAGCCACTCCCAGGTAGTGATTGTCACATGATCTCCTCTCTTCCCTTCCCCTAAGAAGCCACCTGCAGTCCAGGTCTCCTTTGATCCCCTCCCTCAGGACATCTCTCTAATCATCTGCTAAACAAGGAGGGTTCCACAGCCCTAGCCTCCCCATTGTGGCTCTCTGGCTAGTGGTGGAGGGCATTATGCTCTAGGGGCCGCAGCCTAGCCTGCCTTTCCTTTCCCTCCCTGCGGTGCTGACCACTTTCACCTTTGGCATACCTCTACTGGGCCTTGCCCACACTCACCAGCTCTGCCACCTCTGCTCTTTGTGCTCTCCAGGATGCTCCCATGGTCTCCAACCTGTTTCCAGAGAAGATGAATGGAGTGCTGCAGGACAGCATAAACAAAGAGGGGTTGGCTGAGGATGGCTTTGTCCACCAGCGATGCAGCCCTACCTACATTGTTCAAGAGACCTCTCTATGACTGTCAGCAAAGCAGCAGCCAGGGGCCACCTTGAAGTTCAGGGATCAGTCACTACATATGTTCTGCAGACTTGGGTTGGGATGACCTAGCTCACAAGAAAGGACTTTGTTCTTAAAGATTCTCACCTGCCATGGAAGCTGTCTAGCCTTGGGCTTGTGAAGGTGAGGCAGGATTTTTTTTAATCCCTTGCCAGTCTTTTTTCTTGAGGATCAGGTTTGCAAGGTGCACAATTATGTCGCAAGTGGGGAAATAAGTGAATATACTGAGAAAAGGATGATGCTTCTGATTCAGTAGAACCAGGGTCCTTGGAGTGAATTATTATAATTGCTAGTTTGGCAGGATTGATCAGCTCCACCATTAAGCATAAAGCTTCCTTGGCTACCTGTTGATTGTCTGCCTCCTGTGTCAGCTCCAGCTCTCACCCACAGTGGGCCCCTGTGATCACTCTCAGGTTGTCCGACACCCAAGCCCCTCTTATATGCCTACCTCCATTCTTGAGAGGGAAGGGAGGTTTGATATATATGGGCCTCAGAATAGATGTGTGTGTTCATCCACTTTGTGAAGAGGATGCAGGTTTTTCACATTACAGACCCTGCCTTCCACATCTTAGGGCAGGGCAAATGTGAATTATAGGAAACCGGCCCTAAGCAGGTCCTTGTGCAGTGTGCAATCCTGAACTCCTGAATCAGGCCACCCTGGTGTCATTCTGTAGTTTGTGCTCCTGTTTCCTTTTGGAGTTTCTTCCTCATGTATTTTGTTCCTAGGGAATAAAAATAGCTGCTAGACCCAGAGTCTGGTCTCTGCTTTCTCCAGGTGACCGCCCAGCCCCAGCCCCTGGAGAAAATAGAATCCTTTTCTATCTGTAGGTTCCTTTCTCTACTGAGGAAGAGGCAAGGGGGACTGTTGGTATGGCTTCCAATATACAGCTGGCTGCTACGATGGCAGGGGGGTAGGGGGGTGGGGGTGGGGGGGTGGGGGGGAGGGGTAGAAGGTGGGGGGAGTGGAGTTGGGCTCATTAGAATATAAGCTTCTGGAAGCATATCATCCCCTTTCACCTGCCATTCCACGTGTCCTACCCTAGAGCAATTGCTGCTTTGAGATTTTCATTGTTGAGGCCAGAGAAAGAATGTTAATTTGAGAAACAGAACACTCAAATATGCACATACCCTCCCACACCTGCCTGCCCCTATCCCACTGTTCCAGAGGAGCTGTGCACAAGCTCTCAGGGTCCCTTAGCAGAGACAGATCTGATGGTTTAGCAGGTGCTGAGACTGCTTCCCATGGCTCCCAGCCTTGGCCCATTCAGCTCAGGCTGGGACATATGTCTCCTGACCTCTACCCCAAGTTTTGTGGGTTGTTTTGGTTTGTTTTGTTTGGGGGGAGGGTATTTTTGAGACAGGGTCTCCCTTTAGTCCCAGCTGGCCTGGAGCTCGCTATGTAGACCAGGCTGGCCTTGAACTCACAGAGATCTGCCTGCCTCTGCCTCCCAAGTGCTGGGATTAAAGGTGTGTGTCATCACACCTGGCTCTTTCCCAAGTTTTCTTTTTTTTCTTTTGTTTTATTTTTTATGTGTGTATGAGTGTACTGTGTGCATGTAGGTTGGTGCACCCATGTTATGCAATGCCGAGGAGGTCAGAAGAGGGCATTGGATTCCCCTGGAACTGGAGTTAAAGATGGTTCTTAGCGGCCATTTGGGTGCTGGGAATCAAACTCGGGTCCTCTGCAAGAGCAGTTGGTGCTCTTAACCACTGAGCCATCTCTCCAGCCCCCAAGTTTTTATTTACTAAAGAAAAAGTGTCTCATTGAATGTGCTGTCTCACCTTTAATCTCAGAACAGGGAGGCAGGTGGATCTCTGAGATCAAGGCCAGCCTGTTAACATAGCAAGTTACAGGCTAGCGAGGACTGTAGGAAGACCCTGTCTTTATTTTTTTGTCACATAAATTAACCCATTTATTGTAGGCTAGAGAAGTCCCAAATGGTAGCACACTTCTACTGGTCTTTCAGTTCCTTCAGTCTTCTGATGGTGGACTTGACTGTGACAGCAGAAGTAGTGTTGTAGGTCCAGGCGCCCCCAGCCACAGTTTTCATGCAGGAACCACAGTGCCAGATGCCAACAGCTCTCCTCTTCATCTTCGTCTTGCCACAGAAGGAGCAAGTATACTTGGCGCGCTGGCTGATTTCAATCTTCTTCACCATTTTCGGGAGGGAGGCTCCATAGCGGGTCCTGTATTTACCCACGATCCTGACCTTCTTGATGCGTTTGGTCATTGTGCCGTGACCTAGATCCGAGCCCAGAGAGGACCCTGTCTTTATTTTAAATAAAAAAATTTAAAAAAAGGCATACACTTGTCAAGCTTGACGATCTGAGAGTTGTCTGATACCTGCATGCACACACACAAGTAAATGTAATTTAAAAATTTGTTGGTAGCCTGCACGAATGTGCTGTGTCGCTCGCGACCACACCTTAAAAATGGCGCCGACTTCCTGAGTCACTACAAGCCGTTTCCCGCTGTTGCCTTTGCATTGGAGAAACTGTGCATGACTACTAGTCCCTAAGCTCCCACCTTTAACATGCAAATGAGGCATCGGGACAGTGCACCTATCCAGAGCATACACGAACCCTCTAGACTGCTATATAAGCAGTGCCTCTTCCCCATTTCGGGGTCCTTCTCCTAAAAGAGCTGTGCACAATAAATACTGCTGCAGAAGAATCCTGTTGTCCGCGTGAAGTTCTTGCCAGTGAGACTGCTGCGTGTGACAAAAATTAGAAATGGTCAGCCAGATGTGGTAGAGCTCATCTGTAATGTTCAGAACTTGGGGGCTGAGACAGGAGGATCACCAGTTGAAGGCTATCATTAGACTTTGTCTCAAAAAAACCCAAACAGGTGGGGGGGAGGTGCCCCAAGTGACTAGACAACAAGTGTGTGACATTGTATCTGAAGCCAAGTCACCTCTGATTCCCCTGATGCCCTGGCCAGCAGTGAGGAGGAACAAGGCTTGTGCCCCAACAAAGACCCAAGTCACTCACTGCCTCCAAGAGTCAATGAGGGTTCCTAAAGAGCCTTAAGCCTGCTATTAATAAAAAGTTTAATTAAAAAAATTTCATTATTTTTAAAGCTTAAGGACCATTTTATTAGAGTTCAAGAAAAAATAGGACAGGCAAGCTATAAATCTTCATAGTTGCTGCAGAGAGGGAATGGAGAAGAAAGTCATGCCTTTTGAGTAAGCGTCAGCAGTGGAGGGCTGCGAGAAACTCTGGAAAGATAGAAGGTAAGGCCTGAGGAAAAGATTGTCCAGAGTCAGGGCAGGCATGCCTAGGATTTTGGCCAATGTCCAGAGAAAGAATAGGAAGCAAGAAAAGGAAAAGTTAGTGATTTTTGAGTTAGAACTTAAAAAAAATGGGAGGCTTAGCAATGAAGTTCTTAAGCAGCTGCCTTGAGAGAGAGGCTCTTCTGGTGCTATAAGTGTATTACCTCATTGAAGGATAATTATTCTCATCTCCTTAGCACATCTTCAGGTGAATCAGCTTTTCTGAGAGGTAGTCATCTAGTTAGATGACTGGCAAACCAGTTGGATTAATTACTAAGGAAGGGAACAAATTAGAATGTTATGTCTGTACCCAGGGCCAGAGGAGTCAGATAATATTCTTTTAACAAGAAGTAGCTTTCCTTTAGTGGACTTCAGTGTCAACCCTAATATCACCTTCCTCCTGTTTATTGGTATTTTAAATCTTTTTTTTTCTCTTTTATTTTATTTTTTTAAGGGATTCTACACTATAATAGCACAGTTGTTTTCAGATAACATTGACATTACTCAGTTTGCCGTACAATTAGGTAATTGGTGCATTTTTTTAAGTGAGCCAAATTAAGCATAAGCAATGAATGTAACATTCATGTAAAACCAGTTTGCAAGTATCTATGTCCAAATTTTGAACAACCCAAGGTTCCCATAGTCCAGTTGGAGAAGCTTGTATGCACAAGCATGTTGATCAAATAGGAGTCCAGTCTATATTGCTGTAGTCTCATGAGTCACCCCAATCTCTCCACAGCCCTTACATTCTACCACGCCTCCTCTTCTGCAAGTTGTTCCCTAAGCTTTGGGAAAGGGGCGGTATTTTAAATCTTAAAGAGGGGCAAGGCCATTTATGAGAGAGAGGCTCATCTTCAGGGACCTCCAAGCCTACTGATGGGTAGCTATGTAGCTACTTACCATTCTTCCCCGAAAATCATTTAGGAGATGGTTATCAAGTCAATCTGGATACTTCCTGCTGAAATGGAACATAAAAGGGTTTAATGTCTCAACTCTTTCAGGTCTTGGAGGATGATCAAGGGAACCTGATAGATGGAGCTAGATTATGACAGGACCATTAGAGGATGGGTCTGTATAATGAAGATGTCACCTGAATCTCATATAGCCTTTTCTTGGCTCCTAGGTCCTTGGTTTTACAAGCTCAACTTTTCATACCTTTAATATTTTCTCTGTGTGTATGGTGGTGTCAGCCTCCTTAATACTGGGGTCACAGGCATGGTGAATTTTCATAAGTTTTGAGTCTTGTGGGGGTTTTGTTTGTTTCATCTTCTATACAATTATACCTAAAATGCGAAAGTCTGATATAATGGAGCAGCTCTGAAATACCAATAGTTACACCTGGCACAGGATTCTGGGATGACATAACATGGTCTTTGGGTATAAAACAGTGATATAGGTGAGGCCATTGCATGTAGCAGATGACTGAGTACCAAGGCTCTCCTTGGTAGATTGGTGGGGAAAGGCTATGAGCAAGGAGGCTCCCAGCCTCCATGTAGAGGGCTGCCAGGGAGAAGGGCAGACCTTGGGGCAGAGTTAACATGACATTTTATTTGGTTTATTTATTTATTTATTTTGATGTCAAGGTCTCTGGTCTCAAACTGGATATGTAGTCGAGGATGACCTTTAACTTAGAATCCTTCAGAGTGCTGAGACTACATGTCCAAAATGACCAAAGTTATTTTATGTGTATGAGTATTTTTTAAAATTATTTTTGTCTTTTTGAAACAGGGTTTCTCTGTAGCCCCAGCTGTCCTAGAACTTGCTCTGTAGACCAAGCTCGCCTCCAACTCATCACAGAGATCTGCCTCTACCCTCTAAGTGTTGGGATTAAAGGCATGTGCCACCATGCCCAGTATGTTTATGAGTATTTATATGTATTTAAGAACACCACATGCATACACTGCCCACAAAGTCCAGAAGAGGAAGGAGGAGTTCCTTGCTTAGTTACAGATAGTTGTAGAACTGAGCTCAGGACATACGGAAGAGCAGCAAGTGCTCTTAACTGCAGAGCTATTTCCAGCCCCAGCATAAATCTTTTACAAAACATCTGATGTGAGCTGGGTGTGGTGGCGCACACCTTTAATCCCAGCACTCTGGAGGCAGAGGCAGGCAGATCTCTGTGAGTTCAAGCCCAGCCTGGTCTCCATATCAAGCTCCAGGCCAGCTGGGACTAAAGGGAGACGGTGTCTCAGAAAAAAAAAAAAAAAAAGCCCGATGTAAAGTCCTGTGCTTGAGTGGTGCTATGCCCTGACTCTCCTGTAGTAGCCTCTCCTGAACCAGCAAAGAAATGGGTGCAAAGGTCAGACTCCAAGAATCAAGAGGTAACCTTGGTGATGTATAGTCATTACTTTCTGCTTGAAATATAACAAGACAAAAAAACAATTTAAAAAGAAGACAGTATACTAGAGAGATGGCTCAGTGGTTAAGAGTGCTGGCTGCTCTTACAGAGGACCTGAGTTAGTTTCCCAGCAGCCATATAATAAGCCAGGTATGGTTTCAGACACACCTGTAATCCCAGAGGGGAAGGAAACAATCTCTGGGCCTGCTGGCTGCCAGCCTAGCCAAAACGTAAGCTCTAGGTTTAGAGAGAAATGCTGCTTCAAAGGAATAAGGTGGAAAATGATGGGTGAAGATCCCCAACACCCTCCTCTGGCCTCTGTCCAAATGTATGCAGGGACGCACCCCCACATACATGTGAACAGACACTACATTCACACCAAGAAAACAGTGTAAAAACTTTAGAGAAGTGTGCATGGTGTCTGTGTGTGTTCATGTGGAGGCCAGAGGTCAATATGGGGTGTCTTCTTCAGTCACTCTTCCAAAAAGATTTATTTAATTAATTATGTGTACCTTTGTGGGCATGTGTAAGTATAGGTGCCTAGAGAATCCAGAGACATTGGAGTCTGAGATACAGGTGGCTGTGAGCTGCCCAGTGTTGGATACTGGCATCTGAATTCATATCCTCTGCAAGAACACTATGCACTCATTTATTTATTTATTTATTTATTTATTTATTTATTTATTTATTTATTTATTTATATGACTGTACTATCTGCATGTAGGTTTGTGCACCTGTGTCATGCAATGCCGCGGAGGTCAGAAGAGGGTCTCGGATTCCCCTGGAACTGGAGTTCTCCTGGAATTGGAGTTATAGACAGTTTTCAGCCGCCATGTGGGTGCTGGGGATCGAACCCCGGTCCTCTGCAAGAGCAGTCAGTGCTCTTAACCGCTAGGCTATCTCTCCAGCCCCACACTATGCACTCTTAACTGCTGAGCCATTTCTCTAGTCCCCAACTTCTATCTGCTGATTTGCTTAGACTGGCTGGCTAGCAAGCTCTAGTGATTCTGTCTCTGCCTCCCCAGAGCTGGGACTATAAGCTCATGCCACTGCACATGGCTTTCCCATATGATGGCTAGGGATCAGACCCAGTTCCTCGGGCTTTGCAGCAAGCACTTTGCCGTCTGATCCATGTCCCTAGTCCTGAAATATTTAAGAGGAAATGGCAAAAAAAAAAACCCACAAAAAACCTCTATACAGATCATTTGACCTTGCCTTATAGCACAGTAAATTTAATTATTTTTTTAAGGTAGCAAGGAAACTTTAATGGAAATGAAGCAATAGAACAGATAAAAAAATAGGACTGGAGAGATGGCTCAGCAGTTAAGAGCACTGTCTGCTCTTGCAGAGGATCCGGGTTCAACGTCCGTCACCCACATGGTGGGTAACAACTGTCTCTAACTCCAGTTCCAGGGGCTCTGAGGAACTCGCTCTGCTGACCTGCATGAGCATTACATGACACAGGAATGCTTACATGCAGGCATTACATGATACAGGTACGCTTACATGCAGGCATTACATGATACAGGTACGCTTACATGCAGGCATTACATGATACAGGTACGCTTACATGCAGGCATTACATGATACAGGTACGCTTACATGCAGGCATTACATGATACAGGTACGCTTACATGCAGGCATTACATGACATAGGTACGCTTACATGAAGGCAATACGCTCATAAAACAATAAAGATTTGAGACCCTGTTTCAAAAAGACAAAAAACAATTTAGAGCCTTGAGTGTCCTCACTTAGGTGGTCTGTGTTAATTTTGACAGTTTTTGTTTTTGTTTTTAGTGTGTATGTGGGAATTGCCTGCATGTAAGTGTGCACCATGTCTTGCAGTGCTGGTGGAGGTCAGAAGAGGATGCTGGATCCCCTGGAACTGGAATTAGGGGTGGCTGTTAGCTGCCATGTGGCTTCTGGAAACTGAACTCTGGTCTTCTGCAAGAGCAGCCAGTTCTATTAATCTCTGAGCCATCTCTATAGCCTTTTGTATTCAAATTTTTGCATTTTTGGTACATAAACTAGGTTGATAGGCTGGTTAAGTGGGTTGAAGCAGAGCTAGAAGCTGATCTCTGACTCCCAGTAGCCCACCAAACTGTACCTCTCCTGTCATAAAAGCAATACTGGGGCTGGAGAGATGGCTCAGCGATTAAGAGCACCAACTGCTCTTGCAGAGGACCTGAGTTTGATTCTCAGCACCCACATGGCAGCTAAGGATCATCTTTAAGCCTGGCATGGTGGTGCACACCTTTAATCCTAGCACTTGGGAGGCAGAGGCAGGCGGATCTCTGTGAGTTCAAGGCCAGCCTGGTCTACAGAGTGAGTTCCAGGCCAGCTGGGGCTCTAGGGAGACACTGTCTAAAAAAGAAAAAAGAAAAAAAAAGCAATAATGCTTTTTTGTTTGGTTGGTTTTTTTGAGAAGGGTCTCCCCGTAGCCCCAGATGGACTGGAACTTGCTGTGTAGATCAGGCTGGCCCTGATCTCACAGACATCTGCCTTCCTTTGACTCCTGGGTACTGGTATTGAAGAGGTGAACCCCACAGCTGGCTTCCAGTTACTATTACAAAGTCTTAGAAAGATATCTCTGTGGTTAAGAGCACCAGCTGCTCTTGCAGAGGATCTGGATTTGGTTCCCAGCACCCACATGGTGGCTAGCAACTGCCTGTAACTCCAGTTCCAGTGGATCTGACAACCTCTTTTGGCCTCCACAAGTATTGCATGTGTGGGTACACTTAAAATATACATACAGATGGGCAAAACACTCATATTCAAACAAAAACAATACAGGGTCTTACTATGTATGTTGACTTTTTTCTTCTAAAGTCTTTTTGAAACAGGGTCTCCTTGTACCTCCAGCTGGCTTGGAACTCACTACTAAACCAGGCTGGTCCTGATCTCAGAGATCCGCTTGCCTCTGCCTCCCAAGTGCTGGGATTAAACTCATGTGTCACCAAGCCTGGTTCTGTGTTGCTTTTGGACAGTATATTCACACAGGCCACAGGTGTTTTGACATGGCAAGCATGTTGGGGTTATGAAGTGAGGCACTAAGGGGAGGGGCAGTGATAACACCATCATTCTAGAATCTTTCTAGGACAACAACAAGATTTCAAACTGGTTTTAGATCACTTCCTGGCCTTTATGAGGTGAGCAGTTTCCTCTGTCACATGCTCTGTACCATGATGGTACCTTATCTTATATACATGTTACTATAACCAGAATTCCATTGGATATAATAGCACATACCTGAAATTCCAGCACTCAAGAGGCTGGAGCAAGAAGACCGAAATTCATGTCCAGCTCAAAAGACCCTGTCTCAAAAAAATAAAAACAAGAAATAAAACCAGATGTGGCGAGAAGCACATGCCTTTAATCCCAGTACTCAGAAGGCAGAGGCAGGTGGATCTCTCGAGTTTTTGGCCAGCCTGATCTACATAGGGACTTCCAAGACAGCCAAGGCTACATAGCGATGATATAGGAAAACTGAGGCAGGGGACCAACCATGCAAGAGAGGACACCAAGAGACTGGTGGAGAAATGGGAAGCTTTTTTTTTTCTCCCTAGTAGGCTAGAGTGGAGTTACCTCCCCCAAAGAACTTGCGCTCTGGGTTGAGTTCCCTTAAAGATTTTATAGGTCCTAAGTCCCCTATAATAGTTACATTGGTGGGTTTGCAGTCTATGTGATTATTAGCTAGCACAAGTGCTTAGTGCCCTAAGACCATCAAAAGGAAATTCCCTCTGCAGGCACATTTGCAGAGGCAGACATTTAGAACAGGGGTTAAGGTCTTTTTTTTTTTTTTTGTCTTTTTATAACACGGTCGGTCTCCCTTTAGTCCCAGCTGGCCTGGAGCTCACTATGTAGACCAGGCTGGCGTTGAACTCACAGAGATCTGGCTGCTTCTGCCTCCTGAGTGCTAGAGAGTGCTAGGATTAAAGGCATGCACCACCATGCCTAGCTATTTTTAAATTTTTTTGTATGAGTTTATTGCCTGCATGGAGGTAGTGCACCCATGTTGTATAATGTCTGAAATGTCAGAAGAGGGCATTGGATTCCCTGGAAATGGAGTTACAGGTGCTTATCTGCCTGTGGGTGCTGGGATTCAAACCCAAGCCCTCTGCAAGAGCAGCCAGTGCTTTTAACTGGTGAGCCGTCTTTCCAACCCCAAGCTTTGAAAACATTAAAAATTTTTATTTTTATATTTATTTATTTATTTATTTATTATTTATTTATTTATTTATTTATTTATTTATTTATTTATTTATTTATTGTCTTTTTGAGACAGGGTCTCCTTATAGCCCCAACTGTCCTGGAACTCACTTTGTAGACCAGGCTGGCCTTGAACTCACAAAGATCCGCCTGCCTCTGCCTCTCAAGTGCTAGGATTAAAGGCATGTGCCACCACGCCCGGCTTTAAATTTTTATTTTTTGTGTTAGTGTATTACCTGTGTGTATTGCTTCTTGGCCTTTTGGCTAAGATCAAGTGTAGTGTATTACCTGTGTGTGTGCACGTGCTCGTGCGTGTGTGTGTGTGTGTGTGTGTGTGTGTGTGTGTGTGTGTTTATATGCCCTTGTGTCCTGCAATGTCTACAGAGGTCAAAGCCCCTGGATCTGGAGTTAGGGACAGTTGTTAGCTGCCATTTTGGTGCTGGGAACTGAACCAGGTCTTCTGCAAGAGTAGTGAATGCTCTTAACTGCTGAGCCTTCTCTCTAGCCTGAAAGTTTTTTAAGATAGTCTCTGTATAGTGTATCCAGGCCTGGCCTCAAACTGGAAATCCTTCTGCCTCAGGCTCCCAAGTGCTGGAATTACAGGTATGTGCCACCCTCCCACCTTCCTTACTAATTTAGTATATGAAGCAGAGCAGGGTAGACATTGGTGTTGGGGCTGTGATGTGGCATATCAGCTCAAGTGAGTGATGCTGTAGGTCAGTCTGAGAAGTATCCATATGGGGTACAGCTGAAAGGAATGAAGATGGCACATCCATCTTCAGAATTTAGTGAGGAAGACAACTAACTGTAGAGGAGGAAGAACAAGGTCGGGTCCAAGTGGTTATCTACCGTGGAGGTAGCCTGGAAGAGGTGCCAGAGCCCAAGGCAGGTGATGAAGATGCCCCTGGAAAGCCATCCACGTTTCAGAGCCTAAGCAGAGCATAGGTGCAAGACTCCATGGTGCAAGCTTGGCTATAAACAAGGAGATTGTTGCTGGAATTCCTTCTCAGGGCAGAGATGTAAACAACATCTGCCCCTTCTTCCCTTGGCCCCAATGACAGTTCACGGTATGATTCTCCTACCAAGGTTCACTCTGGGGAACCAAAGAGTTTATTGGTCTTACTTACAGAGCATGGGTGAGTGATTACTTAAATAGAGTGAGTGCTTCTTGCTAAGTCCTCCTTGAATAGTTTTACCTAGTATGGCGGATGGTACTCCCATTGCGGCACACATGGGGAGCCCTGCTCCTTTATCTTCCTTGGCATATATACTCCAGACCTTCCCTGAGGCCACTTCCAATTGGAACCAAATTGCCTACAGGGGCGGAGGTGTGGCTGAATGCTCTGCCACCCCTCCTTTAGGGAGTGCCATTCAACCCTCAGCAAGTGCCCGGTAAGATGATCTTTGCAAGTGGGTGTAGTGGAACTCGGGTCTGGCTTGAAGGATAGTCCTGTATAGGACATTTTTTCTGTTGGAGAAAGATTGGATGAATAGAAAGGGAGAAAGCAGAAGTGAAACCCAAGGACTGAGGATGTGGCTCAGATGGTAGAGTGCTTGTCTAGTATGTACAAAGCCCTGGATTTGATCCCCAGCTCCATTCCATGTAAGGTGGCTGTTGTGGCAGATATCTGTAAAGCCCATATTTGGGAGGTGGAGGCAGGAGTTCAAGATCATGGTTGGCAGGCCAGGAGTGGGGGCACTCACTCTAATCCTAGCACTCAGGAGGTAGAGGTAGCCAGGTCTCTCTGAGTTGGAGTGCATCCTGGTATTAGGGCTACATAGTGAGACCCTGCCCAACCCCAAAAGATCATCCTTGGCTACCTGGTGAGTTTGAGGCCTGTCTGCACTAACATGAAACCCTGTTTAAAAAAAAAAAGAATTTCAAACTGATACCTTAAAAAAAAAAAAAAGCCAGGTGTGGTGTCACACACTTTTAATCCCAGAACTCTGGAGGCAGAGGCAGAGGCAGAGGCAGAGGCAGAGGCAGAAGCAGAGGATCTCTGACTTTGAGGTCAGCCTGGTCTACATAGAGAATTCCAGGCTAGACAGTGCTGCATAGTGACATCCTGTCTCAAAAAAAGAAAGAAAAGAAAAGAAAAAGTGAAATATGGTGAACTGGAACAGAAGATGTTGGCATGTAGTCATGTTTCCCCTCATCTACATAGGTGTGAAAATCAATAGGGATGACAGTCTAGGCCTCAGAGCAGTAGCACCCCAATAACAATAAGAACTTTGTGCCTAGATTTTTGTCTTCTAAATATCACTGCCCATTAAAAAAAATAGCAGTTACTTGGAGAAATAGATTATTCTAGGGCTGGAGCCAAAGCACAAGCTGTACCAGGAACATTTTACTCAAGAAAACAAAGTATTTCTCAATGATTGATAAAATCATCTCAAAAGGACAAAGAAGCCAGCTGGCCAAATCTGGGGAAATCTGAGGATTAAAATAATAGGATTTTCAGGGCTGGAGGTGTAGCTGAGATGGTAGAATGCTTGCCTAGAGTCCATGAGGTCCTGGGTTTGATTCCCAGCACTGCATAAACCCAAGCGTGGTGGCCCACACTTGTAATTGAGTATAAAAAAAAAAAGATAGGATTAGATTATAATCCATAAGTCACGAGTTCATACTGATAAAAATCAGAAGTTAAAGAATGTTATGATCCTCACAGTTCCAAATGCCATCCTCTGCAGGGCTGGGGAGATGGCTTCATCTGAAAGTGCTTCAGATCCCCAGCATCTGTGTAAAAGCAGAATAGGGTAGTGTGTATCTAACCCCACCACTGGGGAGTTGCCAGTATTGGGGAATCACTGATGGGTGGATCCCTGGAACTGGATGGCCAACCAGACTACCTGAATTGATGAACTCCAGGTTTAGTGAGAGACCCTTATTTTTAAGATGGAGAGCAGTTGAGGAAGACACCTGACATACACACAAACATGCGTACATATCAGTACTTGACTCATGAACATGAAACATAACACATAATACCTTCCTCTATGAAAATAATTACTAATTACTAGGGAAAAGTGTGGGGTGGCCCATTTATTCCCAGGGTGAGCCATGTGGAAAACACATGCAGGAAAGCACAGCACATGAACACAACTAGCTTCATAAATTATAGCTTTAAATCCTATCTCCTGACTAAATTGCTAAACTCGGGCCCCTCCCCTCTACACTTGGAGAACCCTCCTCTTTAAAGTCTATAAAAGCAAGTAATTTTCTTTGTCCTCTTAGTTACTGTTGGGTCTCCTATCCCAGCTTCCCACCTGCCATTATTCCCACCATTCCCACTTCCTCTCAAGTGGGCAGCATTATTAAAAAATATTTTCCCTGAACTCTGTCTCAGCATTTCTCTCTACCAAACCTGGAAGGAATATTTATTTAAAATAGAAGTAAAGACATTTTCAGATAAACAGGGACTCAAAGTTTTCCAACTACAAATGTTCTCTGAAAGAATGACTAGAGGAGGTACTCCTGGGAGAGGAAAAGTGAATTCCTTAGTAGTGAACTATTGGAGCTGAGTGTGGCGGTTTATACCCATAATTTCAACACTCCAGAGGCAAAGGCAGGAAAATCTCAAGTTCAAGGTCAGCCTTGGTTTACATTAACAAGACTGTATCTTTATACTTAATATTAGTCAAAAGACTGAGAAGATAGTGTGGTGGTGGTGGTGGTGGTGGTGGTGGTGGTGGAGGAGGAGGAGGAGGAAAAAGAAGAGGAAGAAGAGGAGGAGGAAAGGGAATTATTGGAGGGAGTGATGAACAATGTAAGACTACTGTTTTATTTTTTTCATTTTAAAATTGTATGTGTGTGCCTGCTTGTCTGTATGTGCACCATACATGTGCAGGTGCTCATAGAGGCCAGGAGAGGGCATTGGATCCCCCCGGAATGGGGCATTACAGGCTGCCTGATTTGGTGCTTAGAACCTAACCTGGATTCTCTGCTGAACCATCTCTCTATGACAAGACTATTGTTAGTCCATGACAATGACATTTTTTTGAAAAGTTCTTCCATTTTGGTTAAATGTCCCGAATCCCCCAAATCACAGTTATTAGCATTCCAGAACAAAAGCTTGGATTTGTTATACCCAATACCCAGAAGCGCAGCATAATAGCTGGCCGTAGAGATGTTTATCTGTTACCAACAGATTCTAATAAGAACAGGAGGTAGAAATTGGCTGGGCAGTTAAGGGGAAAAAGACTCCAAAGATCGATGACCAGTCTCTTAGCTAAAAGACACAAATGTCCTTTGGCATGGAAGGAGCATCATCCTTGCCTGAGACCATTGCAGAAGACAAGCGTTGACCAACTGGGGAGACACTTGGGTAAACCCCCCCCTTCTTACAAGATCGGAGATGATAAAGTCTAATCTTCTGAAGTTTCAGAAGACCCTGACAAATAGATTGAGGTCTTTAGGAGACTTGCCCAACCTCTGAGCTAGCTTAGAAGGATGTAATGTTAAACATAAATCAGACTCCAACCCCACTGAAATGACTGCTGCTTTGCAAGCTCCTGTAGAAAATGCGGACCAGATATAGGAAGTGGATATAAACAGAAAGCCCATGAAAGGTGAAGTACAAGTAGGAATAGAAAATCAGTTCTATTAGAGAGACAAGCAGTCCTACAGGATGATCCCCACTGGGATGCTAGTTGCCCCTTGGACATGAAATAGGGTAATTTCATCAGACTACTCAGACACAAAATAAGGCCAATAGAAAGTCTTTAGTCAGCTGACAACTACACACCAGACCCTTAGTCCAGGGTGTGTAGTGCTGAGTCACAGTTGGGAGCTGTTTATATAGGAAAAACCATATCCATGGTGGAAAGTTTAAGTTCCCAAGCGTAGGGGTGGGAAGCCCCTCTAACAATTTCTAATATCTATTTATTTATTTTATTTATTATTTTTTTATGTGTATGAGTGTACTGTCTGCATGTTGGTTGGCGCACCCATGTCGTGCAATGCCGCGGAGGTCAGAAGAGGGTGTCAGATTCCCCTGGAATCGGAGTTAAAGATGGTTCTTAGCTGCCCAGGTCCTCTGCAAGAGCAGTTGGCTCTCTTAACCACTGAACCATCTCTCCAGCCCCACAATTCCTAATCTCTAAAAGCAAGCCAAGCATAAAGTACAGAAGCCATGCAGAATGAGTTTCTAAGCAACCAGGTACATACTGACCTGTCTAAATTCAATTGAATTAAACTTTTCTTTTATTCCCATACTTTGAGTTAAGTTTTAACTACTGGGCTCACAATATGGGATAGCTATGGGCCGTCTTGAGGTGCCTTGGACTAGAGGAGACTTCCTGTCTTGTGACTTAGAGGGGTTCCAGAGAATTCTCTCTGAGCCCTTAAAGTATTCGAAGTCACAGGTTTACTCTGGGATCTGAGGAGACACCCTTAGCCTTTCTATTTAGGTTATGCAGCACTTTGATTAAATATACAAATATAATTCCTGCCTCTATGGAAGGTGATTTGATCTTCAGAGATTGCCTTATAAATCAATGTGTCCCAGACATTAGGAGAAAACTATAGAGGTTCCCATTAGACTTTGACAATAATCTAGACAATCTACTTTTTTATATTATTTTATTTTATTAGTGTTTTTTTCACATAAATTTATTTTTATTTTTTTAACAAATCTAGACCCATGTTCCCGCCCATCCCCCCACCCCGCCAGAGCTCATGCATTCTGCCAAACATGCTTTTCATCTCTTTCTCAGTCTTTCTCAATATTCTCCATGAGGAAGTTGACTGTTTTGAACAGAAGTTCACTGTTTCAGTCAGTTCTTTGATGCAATCCTTTCTGTTGTTGTTGTTGTTGTTGTTGTTGTTTCCAATATGCATTACACCCAACTGCTTTGGACAAAAGCTCAGGGGTCCATACACAAGAAATACTTACAACTAGGTAATTGGCACTAGCATCCACAGAAGAGGGATACCTTTCATCGTTTGTTTTTCTGGGACTGTGTTACTTCACTCAGCATGATGTCCTCTAGCTCCAGCCATTTTCCTGCAAAGCTCATGATGTCATCTTTCTTTACTGCTGCATAGAACTCCATTGCGTAGATGTACCACATTTTCTCTATCCACGCATCAGTTGAGGGGCATTTAGGATGGTTCCAGCTCCTTGCTATTGTGAAGAGAGCTGAAATAAACATGGACGTGCATGTATCTCTGTGGTGGGGTGAGTCTTGAGGGTACATGCCCAGGAGTGGTATGGCTGGGTCGGGTGGCAAGTTTATTCCAAGTCTTCCAAGGGTTCTCCACACTGCTTTCCATAGTGGCTGTATGAGTTTACATTCCCACCAGCAGTGGATGAGTGTTCCCCTTTCCCCACAACCTCTCCAGCACTTGGTATCATTTGTTTTCTTGATCCTAGCCAGTGTTATTGGAGTAAGATGATATCTTAAAGTGGTTTTGATTTGCATTTCCTTAATGATTAGTGATGTTGAGCAGTTCTTGAGGTGTTTCTCAGACATCTCTAATTCCTCGCTTGTGAAGTCTCTGTTCAGTTCTTTGCTCCATCTATTGAGCGGGTCGTTTGTTTTCTTTTTTCTTTGTTTTTTGAGTAGTTTATATATTCTGGAAATCAATGCTTTGTCAGATGTATCTGCAGTGAAGGTTTCCTCCCACTCTGTGGGATTTCTCTTCACTTCCTTGATTGTTTCTTTTGATGTACAGAAGCTTTTGAGTTTGATGAGGTCCCATTTGTCAATTGTCGACCTTAATTCTTGTGCAGCTGCTGTCTGATTTAGGAAGTCTTTTCCTACGCCTATGTCTTGTAGTCTGCTGCCAACTTTTTCTTCTATCACCTTCAGAGTTTGGGGTTTCACGTTGAGGTCTTTAATCCATCTGGAGTTGACTTTTGTACAGGGTGAGAGGTAGGGGTTTAATTTCATTCTTCTACAAGTGGTGATCCAGTTTTGCCAACACCACTTGCTGAAGATGCTGTCTTTTCTCCATTGTGGTTTCTTGGCCCCCTTGTCAAATATGAGATGGCTGAAATTGTATGTGCTCAGATTTGGATCTTCGGTTTTGTTCCATTGGTCAACAGGTCTGTTTTTGTGCCAGTACCAGGCTGTTTTTATGACTATAGCCCTGTAGTATAGTTTAAAATCTGGTATAGAGATCCCTCCTGTGTAGCTCTTTTCACTCAGGATTGATTTGGCTATTCGGGGTCTTTTGTTTTTCCAAATGAATTTAAGAACTTTTGTTTCCAAGCCTGTGAAGAAACTCTTGGGGATTTTGATTGGGATTGCATTAAATCTATACAAGAGTTTTGGTAAAATGGACATTTTTACAATGTTAATTTTCCCAATCCATGAGCATGGGAGGTTTTTCCATCTTCTGAGGTCTTCTTCAATTTCTTTCTTTAAGGGTTTAAAATTTTTGTTGTAGAGGTCTTTGGTGTCTTTGGTTAGGTTTGTTCCTAGGTATCTTATTGTTTTTGAGGCTATTGTGAGTGGGAAGGTCTCTTTGAATTCTTTCTCCAGTTGCTTGTTCTTGGTGTAAAGAAAGGCCATTGATTTTCTAAGGTTAATTTTGTATCCTGCCACTTTGCTGAAGCTGTTAATCGTTTCTAGGAGTTTTCTGGTGGAGTTTTTTGCATCCCTTAAGTAAACAATCATATCATCAGCAAATAGGGATAGTTTGACTTCCTCTTTTCCAATTAGTACTCCTTTAATATCCTTTTCTTGCCTTATTGCTCTAGCAAGTGTTTCAAGCACTATATTGAAGAGGAGTGGTGATAGGGGGCAGCCTTGCCGAGTTCCTACCTTTAAAGGGAATGTTTCTGTCATTTCCCCATTTAGGATGATATTGGCTGTGGGTTTCCTGTATATGGCTTTGATTACATTGAGGAATGATCCCTCCAATCCAATTCCTTCTAGGACTTTAAGCATGAAGGGATGCTGGATTTTGTCAAAGGCTTTTTCAGCATCAATTGAGATGATGGTGTGGTTTTTGTCTTTGATTCCGTTTATGTGTTTGATGATGTTTATTGATTTTCGTATGTTGAACCATCCCTGCATCTCTGGTATGAATCCAACTTGGTCATGATGGATGATCTTCTTGATGTGGGTCTGTATGCGATTTGCCAGTATTCTGTTTAGAATTTTGGCATCTGTGTTCATGAGGGAGATGGGTCTATAATTCTCCTTTTTAGTTGTATCTTTGCCTGGTTTTGGTAATAGAGTGATGTTGGCTTCATAGAAGGAATTTGGGAGAGTTCCCTCTGATTGTATACTTCTAAACAGTTTCAGAAATAATGGTTGTAGGTCTTTTTGAAATGTTTTATAGAATTCTGCTGTGAAACCGTCTGGGCCTGGGCTTTTTTTAGTTGGGAGGCTTCTTACTACATCCTCTATTTCTTCATATGTTATGGGTCTGTTTAAGCTGCTGGTCTCCTCTTGGCCAAGCTTTGGTGATTCCCAAGATTTCAGATATTCATCCATTTCTTCTAGATTTTCAAACTTGGTAGAATATAGGTTCTTGTAATATTCCCATATAATTTTCTTGATCTTTTCCTTGTCCGTTGTGATATTTCCCTTTTCATCACAGATTGTATTGATTTGGAGTTGTTCCTTCTTTCTTTTTGTTAACTGGGCTAGAGGTCTGTCTATCTTGTTTATTCTTTCAAAGAACCAACTTTTGGCTTCATTGATTTTTTGTATTGTTTTCTTTGTTTCTATTTCATTGATTTCTGCTCTGATTTTTGTTATTTCTTCCTGTCTGTTGCGTTTAGGGTTCATCTGTTGTTGCCTCTCAAGTGCTTTTAGCTGTAGTGTTAGATCATTCACTTGTGCTCTTTCTGTTTTTCTAATGTAGGCACCCAGGGCTATAAATTTCCCTCTTAGGACTGCTTTTAAGGTATCCCATAAGTTTTGTTGTGTTGTATTGTCATTGTCATTCAGTTCCAGGAATGTTTTTATTTCTTTCTTTATCTCTTCCTTGACCCATTCATTATTCAAGAGTGTGTTGTTTAGTCTCCATGTGTTCTTGTAGGCAGGAGGGCTTGTCCTGGTGTTGATGTTGAGCTTCATTGCACTGTGGTCTGACAGGATGCATGAAATTATTTCAATCTTTTTGTATTTGTAGAGGTTTCTTCTGTGTCCCAGGATGTGGTCGATTTTGGAGAATGTTCCGTGGGGTGCTGAGTAGAAAGTGTATTCTCTGGTATTAGGATGGAATGTTCGGTAGAGGTCTATGAGGTCCATTTGGTGTATCATATCGTTCAGTTCAGATGTCTCTCTGTTTATTTTTTGTCCTGTTGACCTATCCAAAGGACTCAGTGGGGTATTGAAATCTCCCACTATGAGTGTGCTGGGGTTAGTCTGTGACTTGTGGTCCTGGAGAATTGTCTTTATAAAGTTTGGTGCACCAGAATTTGGGGCATATATATTCATAATTGTGAAATCTTCTTGGTGGATTGTTCCTTTGATGAAAATGTAATGGCCTTCTTTGTCTCTTCTGATTTCTTTTACTTTGAAGTCTATTTTATCCGATATTAAAATAGCAACACCTGCTTTCTTTTTGGTACCATTTGCTTGGAATATTTTTTTCCATCCCTTCACTTTAAGGTGGTGCCTGTCCTTGAAGGTAAGATGTGTTTCTTGTAGACAGCATATCGATGGATTCTGTTTCCTAATCCAGTCTCCCAGTCTATGTCTTTTGATTGGGGAATTTAGTCCATTAATATTTAAGGTTATGACTGATAGGTTTGTGTTGCTTCCTTTTGCCTTATTATCCATCTGCGGTTTTGATTTAGGTTTCTACTTCTGCAGTTATGCTTTTATTGATTTCTCCTTCTAGGTGCCTGGGGTTGGTTGCTCCTTTCTTCTGTTCTTTGAATTGCTTCAAGTATTCTCTGAAGGGTTGGTTTTCCGGACATGTATTCTTTCAACTTGTTTATGTCATGGAAGGTTTTTCTCTCTCCTTCAACTATAATTGACATTTTTGCTGGGTATAGTAACCTGGGTTGGCATCTATTGTCCCTTAACACTGGGAATGCTTTGCTCCAGGTTCTTCTTGCTTTCATAGTTTGCATTGAGAAGTCAGTTGTAATTCTGATAGGTTTCCCCTTATAGGTCACTTGTTGTTTTTCTCTTGTGGCTTTAAGGATTTTGTCTTTGTTTTGGGTGTCTAGCATTTTAACTATGATGTGGCGTGGAGAATTTCTTTTCTGATCTTGTCTGTTTGGAGTTCTATGTGCTTCTTGTATTGGTATTGGTTTGTCCTTTTTTAGTTTGGGGAAGTTTTCATCTATTATTCTGTTGAAGATCTGATCAATACCTTTCTCTTGGGATTCTTCTCCTTCCTCTATTCCTATGATGCGGAGGTTTGATCTTTTCATAGTGTCCCACAGCTCCTGGTTGTTCCATTTTTGTGTATTTTTAAATTTTTCATAATCTTTCCTTGAGGTTTTTAGTTGTTCTGTGTTATCTTCCAGGTCTGATATTCTTTGTTCTGCTTACTCCATTCTGCTTCTGAGGTGTTTTCCATTCCTTTCCTCTTGATTGGATGAGTGTTTGATTTCCTTTTTCATTTCCTCTTCTGATTTCTTTAGTATTTCTATTTCTTTTTGGCTTTAGCTCTTTGCTTCGCTGGTTGGTTTCCTTATCTTTTTCAGCATGGGATCTTTTCAGTGTTTCTACTTCCTTCCAGAGCTTGTCATTCTCTCTCTCTAGGTCCTTCTTGAGTTCTTCATTCTCTTTTTTTTTGTTCTTTGATTTTTTCTTTATAATCTTGTAGTTCTTTAAATATGTTCCCAATTGTGTTTCTGATATCTGTGTCCTGGGGCATCCCCAGAGGGATCCAACTGCAGGAGTCTTCCATAGGCTTGGTGCGGAATTATCCTGCCCCTTTCCAGTGTTGTCTCTTCTTCGTGATCCTGGCATATGGGCTTCTTGCCTGTATTCCAATGTGAGTCTTAAATGCCTCTTCACTGTGTTGAAGGCTTGCTTTGCTTGCCTCCTTCAGATGCCTTCATAATCCCAGTTGGTGTGTGTGTGTGGGCTCTTCCCCCGGTACCTTCCGCTGGCCTCAGGAGATCTCAGATCTCAAGAGTCACACAACCCCACCTTTAATACCAGCTGAGAGGATAACTCTGCCCCCACAGCCACAAAAGCCAATCAAGCCAAAAACATCTGGATTAAAGGATCAACAATCAGCCTTGCTGAGGCACCCAGTCCCTACCTGTCTCCTGCTCTTCCTTCTGCTGGCCTCATAAGATCTCTAGACAATCTACTTAAGACTGTCAATGAGATCTTTTATAATTGGGACCTAGAGGAAATTGAGAAAAAAAATTTTTTTAGAAAAGGAAGAAAAACAATACAAAAAAAAATCAATGAATCCAAAAGCTGGTTCTTCGAAAAGATAAACAAAATAGACAGACTTCTAACCCAGTTAACCAAAACAAAGAAAGAGCAACTCCAAATCAATAGCATTCATGATGAAAGGGGAAACATCACAACAGATAAGGAAAAGATCCAGACAATCATCTGAGAATACTTCAAAACCTATACTCTACTAAATTTGAAAACCTAAGAGAAATGGATAAATTTCTGAAATCCTGGGATTCACCAAAGCTTAACCAAGAAGAGACTGACAGCTTAAACAGACCCATAATACATGAGGAAATTGAAGATGCAATAAAAAACTTCCAAACTAAAAAAAGCCCAGGCCCAGATGTTTTCACCACAGAATTCTATAAAACATTTAAAGAGGTCTTACAACCACTACTCAAACTGCTCAGAAGAATATAGAGGGAAATCTCCCAAATTCCTTCTATGAAGCCAGCATTGCTCTAATACCAAAACTAGGCAAAGATACAAACAAGAAAGAAAACTATAGACCTGTCTCATTAATGAACACAGATGCAAAAATTCTCAACAAAATACTTGCAATCTGCATACAGACCCACATCAAAAAGATCGTCCATCAATGACCAAGTTGGATTCATACCAGAGATGCAGGTATGGTTCAGCATACATAAATCAATAAATAAATATCATAAAACATTAAATGGAGTGAAAAGACAAAAACCACACAATAATTTGAATTGATGCAGAAAAGGCCTTAGACAAAATCCAGCATCCCTTCATGCTTAAAGTCCTAGAGGGAATTGGACTGGAAGGAACATTCCTCAATGTAATCAAAGCCATATACAATAAACCCATTGCCAACATCATCCTAAATGGAGAAAAATTAGAAGCATTCCTCTTAAAAGAAGGAACCTGGCAAGGCTGTCCACTATCCCCACTCCTCTTCAATATAGTGCTTGAAATGGTTACTAGGGCAATAAGGCAAGAAAGAGAAATTAAAGGAGTACTAATTTGAAAAGAGGAAGTCAAACTATCCCTTTTTGCAGATGATATGAAAGTTTATCTAAGGGATGCTAAAAACTCCACCAGAAAACTCCTAGAAACAATTAAAACTTTCAGTAAAGTGGCGGGATACAAAATAAAACTAGAAAAATCAGTAGCCTTCCATTACACCAACAATAAGCAACTGGAGAAGGAATATAAGGAGACCTTCCCAATCACAATAGCCTCAAAACGAACAAACAAACAAATGCCCTGGGAATAAATCTAACCAAAGACCTCTAAAACAAACATTTTAAAACTCTGAAGAAAGAGATTGAAGACTTTAAAACCCTGAAGAAAGCGATTGAAGATGACATCAAAAGGTAGAAAAACCTCCTATGCTCATGGATTGGAAAAATTAATATAGTAAAAATGTCCATTCTAGCTGGGTGTGGTGGCGCATGCTTTTAATCCTAGCACTTGGGAGGCAGAGGCAGGCGGATCTTTGTGAGTTCAAGGCCAGCCTGGTCTACAGAGCAAGTTCCAGGACAGCTGGGGCTACAGGGAGATGCTGTCTTGAAAAGACAAAAAAAAAAAAAACATAGAAAACAATGGTAAGAATTTGTTTCCTAAAAATATGAACACACTGGAGAGCACATGGATAAATTATTTTAAAAATTATGAAATCTGAATGTGCCAATAATGTATAGTGAGAATAACTGCAACAAAATTTGTCTTATCAAGGTGAAAATCTGGGAAAGATGATTGTTTCTGAAATTCTGTGCTGAACTTTTGTTGTAGAAAAAATATTATTTACTACTAAATGATTTAAAACTTGCATTACATGGAATTTATCCTTAATATTATTGCAACTATAGCATTTCTGTGACACCAAGATGAAACAAAGAAAGGCACAAGAAAGAAAATGAGAATAACCTTGATGAACATATTTGAAAGGGTCCTTCATAAAATGTATAGAAACTGAACTCAACATTTCATTAAATATATATTCACAGTAAACAAGGAGGCTGTAAGGACAATTCAACACATGCATGCCTAAATACATGATGAACCCCATGCATAATGAAGAACCAATCCACCTCAGCATCTCAATTGATATGGAAAAGGCCTAATATACATTGTAAAACTATTTTGTCTTAAAATATTGCACAAATTTGTTGATTTCAGTTTGCTGCATTTTTAAACATAGGCATAGATAAAGACTTTCTTTTTTAATTTATTTATTATTTTTTATGTTTATGAGTGTACTGTCTGCATGTAGGTTGGTGCACCAGTGTCGTGCAATGCCACAGAGGTCAGAAGAGGGCATCGGATTCGGTTCTCAACCACCATGTGGGTGCTGGGGATAGAACCCGGGTCCTCTGCAAGAGCAGCCTAGACTTAACCACTAGGCCACCTCTCCAGCCCCCCAGTTTGCTGCTTCTTATGCTTACCAGGCTTCAGGGTCAGTCTCCTTTGTTTCTCTTTCTAAAGAACCAGATCTTAGATTAACTGGCTCTCTGTACCATTCTCTTTCTGTTTCATTTGTTTTGGCTTTTATATTTATAATTTCCTCCCATCTGCTGCATTTCCGTTTAGTTGGTTTTTCTTTTCCAGATTGAGCTTTTTCTGGTCTTTTTTTCATGCAGGCACTTAGAACCCCTCTTAGGACTGCTTTTCATGTGCCACACATGTTTTCTTTTGTTGCGTTTTCATCTTCACTTAGTTACCAAAATTTTATTTTGTTTCTTTCTCAAATTCTTCTTTGACCAAAACATCATACAGTACTGAGTTGTTTAATCTTTGTGTGTTCATGTAATTCTTAGAGTTTCTTTTGCTGTTGATTTTATGCTTTGTTCCATTATGGTCTGATAGGGAACATGAAATAATTTCATTAATTGTATTTCATGATGTTTGTTTGGTACTCCAGGATGTTGACTCTTTTAGAGAGGCTTCCATGGCCTACTGAGTAGAATGTGTGTATTTGTAGAATGTACATGGGTGGAATATTCTCTAGAGGTCTGTTCAGTCCATCTGATATAGGGTACCATTTAATTCAGATGTTTCTCTGTTTAATCTTTGTCCTGACAACCTGTCTATTGAAGAAAGTGGGATTTGAGTCATGTTACTATTTCTGAATTGGGTTTAATCTGAGTCTTGAAATTCAGCAATACCACTTTTCAGAAATTGGGTGCAGTAGATTTTGATGCATATATGTGCATGATTGTAAGGTATTCTTTTCTTTGGAGACAGGGTCTCCCTTTAGTCCCAGCTGGCCTGGAGCTCGCTCTGTACATCAGGCTGGCCTTGAACTCACAGAGATCCACCTGCCTCTGCCTCCCATGTGCTGAGATTAAAGGCGTGCACCACCATGCCTGGCAATAAGGTATTTTTGATTAAGTGCTTGTTCCCTGGATTGGAATGAATTGACTTTCTTTATCTCTTCTGATTAATTTAGCTTGTTTATATTTCAGTAAATGTTACAAAAGTAATGGCTAATTGGTTTGAGTCCCTTTTGTTTGGAATCTTTTTCCATCCTTTCACAGTAAGTTAGTGCCTGTCCTTGAAAGTAAGAGATTTTCTTATAGACAACAAAATGATGGATTTTGTTTTCTAATCCATTCATCTAGCTTGTATGTTGATTGGGTATTTGAGGCCATTGGTATTTAAAGTTATTATTGAAAGATGTATTTTGGTTACTGTCATTTTGCTTTCTATTTGTGCTCTCAATCCCATTTTGTGTTCCCACAATTACAGATTAATTTATTCTCTTTGGTAGGCTTTTTCTTTATTCAGTCTGTTGTATTGATAGTAGTATTCTTTGTGGTGCTGGCCTGGTGGACACGGATTCTTCCATCCTATTTGTGCCACAGAAGAAGTTTTTTTCTCCTTGAACTATGATAGAAAGTTTTGTTGTCCAATTCTTTGATAACCATTATTGCATATCATATATACATTTGGTTTTTTTATGTGCCACTTGATATTTTTATTATGATGCACAGTACGTTTAGCAATATCATTTTGTTGTCTAGAATTCAAGTGATCATTTGATAAAAGATAGCAACTTTTTAGATTTAGTGAGATATGACAATTGTTTTCAGTTTTCTTTTATTTTTTATTTTTTTATTGATGCTTTGTGTATTTCATACATCATTTTCCAATTCAGTTCAGGCATATATCCCCTTCCCTTCCTCCCATCCCACCACTATCCATCCCAGATCATGCATTCTACCATAACTTTTCTGCATCTTTCTCTGTTTTTTTGTTTTGTTTTCTTTTCATTTTTTTTAACAATAAGTGATAATTTGTGAGTACAAGCATCCTTCATGTAAAACCAATTTGCGAGCAGTTGTGCCCAAACCCGCATAGCTCATGGGTCCCACCATCTAGCAGGGGGGGCTTGTATGTTCAATCAAGTTGATCAAATGAGTGTCCAGTCTATATTGTTGTAGTTTCACCATTCACCCTAATCGCAGCCCTTACATTCTACCACGCCCCCTCTTCTGCAGATTGTTCCCTAGGCATAGAAAAGGGGCACAGGTGGATGAGAAGCAAAACAGTCTACTTTCTCTGGAGCTGTTGTCTTGGTCTCTAGTCAATTCTGGCTGTTTTCTTTCATGGGCTGCCAGCTTGTCCAGGCATAACCTTTCAATCCTACTAATGAAGCACATGCAATTAGATATATAGGTATTTAAACAGTANTGGCTGAGAAACATCTTTAACTCCAGTTCCAGGGGAATCCAACGCCCTCTTCTGACCTCCGTGGCATTGCATGACCTACATGTAGACAGTACATTCATACACATACAAAAAAAAAAAAAAAGAGGCAAAGACATCAGGGTACAGGACCCCATTCCTCCCTACAGTGGGTCCTCAAACTCAGAAGCAGACTGAAGGGGTCTGGGCATCCTCGTAGCTCCTGCATCCCACAGAGTTATCCCTGAACAGGAGTCTTGGGTGACTATGATGATATGACTATGTGTTAGCTTCCTGCTACACACTGGAGCCAGCCTATCAGTTCTGTTAAATCCTGGTCCCCCTTTACCTGCCAGACTACAGAAAAAGGAAAGCCCCAATAGTATCAGGAAAGCCTTTGACAAAGTAAGTGTCTCCCAAACTCTAAATTGTGAGTGGGAAGGATTTTTCTTCAGTCCTTCTTTTTTCTTTTTTCTTTTTTTGGTATTTTTGAGACAGGGTTTCCCTTTAGTCTCAGCTAGCCTGGAGTTTGCTCTGTAGATCAGGCTGGCCTTGAACTCACAGAGATCTGCCTGCCTCTGCCTCCCGAGTGCTGGGATTAAAGGCATGCACCACCACTCCTGGCACTAAAGACGGTTCTTAGCCACCATGTGGGTACTGGGAATCGAACCCAGGTCCTCTGCAAGAGCAGTCAGTGCTCTTAACCACTGAGCCAGCTCTCCAGGCCCCCACCCAGTCCTTCTTAATCATGCCTGAGTTCCTCTGCTAGGCAGAGATATCCTAGCTCACTTATATACTTTTAGTTTTACGACTCTCAGGGAGAATCTCTATTTATGCCTGGGAGAGACAGACATAAACCCGGAGGTCTAGGCAACTCAAGGGAAGATTGGCAGAGCATTACAGCAACCCCAATCTGAATTTATCTTTTAATCTCCACCTCTTTTCTTTTCTCCACGAGGGATGATTCCTTCTCTGGCCAGAGCCTGGAGAGGGATTAACTGCTATTGTTAATAATCTGTGATTTGTTTATTGAAACAGGGTTTCCCTATAGCCCTAGTTGACCTATGTAGATGAGGCTGGCCTTGATTTCACAGAGATCCATCTGCCTCAGCCTCCCAAGTGCTGTGATTAAAGGTGTATCATAGGTTCTCACAAAACCCTACAATAACCCTTTAACACCCAGTACTAGAGATTTAAAAACTCAATGAGGAGTGGAGACTACTGTAGGACCTTTGCCTTATTAATGAGGATGTGGCCCCATCCATCCATAGTCCCAATCCCTACACTTTCATGCTTCAAATTCCTGAAGGAATTAAATGCCTCACAGTTCTAGACTTAAAAAATGCCTTCTTTTGCCTTCCCATGCATCCCCGTTTCCAATCATTTCACTTTCAAGGGTCCCTCAGATGTAGTTACTCAGTTAACCAAGACAGTGCTGCCCCAGAAGTTTTGAGATAGCCCCTACCATTTGGGGAGGCAATGACAAAGGACCTGTCTGAATTCTCTCATGTAACATTCAAGTACTCCAATATGGAAATGACATCCTTCTTTGTGCTCCCACAGAGGAGGCTTCGCAGAGGACACTAAGGCACTTCTCAACTTCCTGGCAGAGAGTGGCTATAATGTCTTAGAACTAAGACTCACTTGTGGTAGAATAGTCTAAGGTATTTGGGATTGATTTTGACTTTTCAAGGGGGATATTAAGGCATCAACTAGTAAGAGATATTCAAGCATTAGGAACCTCCTGACCTGAGAATGGAAGGTCCAACATGGCTTTAGCCAGTTAAATAGCTTTACTGGAGGTCCCTGACTTGAGCCTTCCAACAGGAAAACCATTTAATTCTTAGGCTCATTTTCCTGCCCACAGCCCATCGGGTACTTGGAAAAGAAATTGAATCTTATGACCAAGGGATGGCCAGCCTGCCTTAGCGCAGTGGCAACAGTAGTCCTCATAATTTCTGAGGTTACCACATTGACTTTGGGCAATGACCTGACTGCTTATACTCCTTATGATATGTCAGGCCTGTTATCCTCTAAGGGATGTCTCTGCTTTGTTGTAGTCTGCCTGTTTGGTGGCCCCCACCTGCTCTTTAGTGATTATAAAAGTTTAGGCATAGCCGGCTCGGTGGCTCTTGCCTTTAATCCTAGCACTCGGGAGGCAGAGGCAGGCGGATCTTTGTGAGTTCAAGGCCAGCCTGGTCTACAGAGTGAGTTCCAGGACAGCTGGGGCTATAGGGAGACCCTGTCTCAAAAAGGCAAAAAAAAAAAAAAAGCTTAGGCAGGAGCTGGAGAGATGACTTTGTAGGTGAAGTGCTTGCTGCTTATCCACTGACCTTTGCTTTTTTTCTTGCCTTATGGTTGACAATTAGGTTAAACCTGCATTTGCTCTAGCCAGTGTGTAACTGCTGGAATTTCCTTTGTGTTTCTGTTTGCTTAAATTGATGTATAACTGCCGGAATTAAGTTGGACTCCTGTTTGTTTAAGCCAATGTATAACAGTTGGAATTTCCTTTGTGTTTGGTTTACCTAATACTGTGTTACTACTAACCTTCTACAACCTAGCTGACTAGAGAAACCTATATATGATGTCTCCATTTTAAAGTCAGGGCCATTCCTCTTCCTAAAATGAGGGATGTGCCCTTCCGTGAATAAAATCATTAAAGAAACCTCATCAGGTCAGAGTAGTCTTATTTCTGTGGCCTATAACGGAATCCAGGATTTTGTGCATAGTAGACAAATACTCTACCAACTGAGCTCCACCTTTCTTTAAAAATTTTTTTTTCAAAAAAAAAAAAAAAGAAAGCCGGGTGTGGTGGCGCTCGCCTTTAATCCTAGCACTCAGGAGGCAGAGGCAGGCAGATCTTT
>VZQC01011170.1:206201-251899 GCA_009823505.1 Rhizomys pruinosus | reverse complement strand
AAAAAAAAAAAAAAAAAAAAAAAAAAAAAAAAAGAGCCAAATTAGCCAGGCATGGTTGCTCAGACCTTTAATACCAGCACTCAGGAGACAGATGATGCAGGTAGATGGATCTCTGTGAGTTCAAGGCCATCCTGGTCTACATAGTGAGTCCTAGGACAGCTGGGGCTACAGGAAGACCTTGGCTCACTCACATACACAAACAAACAATCAAGCCAAATTAACAGTGAAAAGCAGAAAAAAAGAGATTTATTCGATGTTATCACATTGAGAAGAAGGATAAAGAGATCCAGCACCTCACCCCCCACCGAGTCCATCTTTAGGGTCTGAAGTGATAGTAAGTTTTAAATAAAGGCAAAGGCAAATAATATGGATAACTAAGGAGTCTAGACAAGATGTGGTCCCTTGCCAATATCACCTTAGCTCCAAGTCTGTCCAGGAAGGTCAGTGTCTCATACAAGTCATTTGATAAATTATAAATCATCTTCTAGGAGACAAGTTTTTTTCTTTGGATATCCCCAGGACTTTAGTCTTTTTTTCTTGGAGCAGAAAATCTCTAGGGAAATTCTAATTTCTTGGGGTCTGCTCTTTCAGTAGTCTGATAGCTGAAGAGAGGAGCACAAGAGTCTCTTTAGAATATATTTATTCTTGGGGCTGGAGAGATGGCTCAGTAGTTAAGAGTACTTTCTTCTCTTGCAGAGGATCTGGGTTCTGTTCCCAGACCCACATGATGGTTTACAGCCATCTGTAACTCCAGTTCCAGGGGATCTGATGCGTGCTTCTGAATTCTGCAGGCAATGGACACAAATGATGCACTTACATGCAGGCAAAACTCTCATATACATAAAATAAAAATAGCCAGGCATGGTAGTGCACGCCTTTAAAACCACCTGGGCCACATAGCGAGCTCCAGACCAGCTGGGAGTAAGGGAAGACCCTGTCTCAAAAAAGACCGAAATAATAAATTATTATTATTATTATTATTGTTATTATTTGGTCTTATTGAGACAGGGTCTCCCTTTACTCCCAGGTAGCCTGGAGTTTGCTGTGTAGAGCAGGCTGGGCTTGAACTCACAGAGATCCACCTGCCTCTGCTTCCTGAGTGCTGGGATTAAAAGGCACTACCATACCTGGCATAAAAAGTCTTTTTTTTTTTTTTTTTTTTTTTTTGTACTTTTCGAGACAGGGTCTCCTTGTAGCCCCAGCTGTCCTGGAACTCACTCTATAGACCAGGCTGGCCTTGAACTCACAAAGATCCGCATGAAGCCATTTTTAAAGAAAAGAATATATTCGGGGCTGGAGAGATGGCTCAGCAGTTAAGAGAGCCTATTGCTCTTGCAGAGGACCTGGGTTCGATTTTCAGTACCCACATGGAAGCTAAGGTGGGTGTGGTAGTGCACACCTTTGGTCCTAGTGCTCATGAGGAAGAGGCAGGTGAATCACCTTTGATCCTAGCACTCAGGAGGCAGAGGCAGGTGAATCTCTGTGAGTTCAAGGACAGCCTGGTCTACTGAGTGAGTTCCAGGCCAGCTTCTTGCCAAGCTGGCTGTTTACTTTTCCATCTTTGGATTAAGTAAGGTTTTCTGGTTTCAGGTAAACCTCCTTCCTCCCTGCCTCCCAGTAGTGTGGAAGTGCAACATGATATTTCCATTATTCTGTTATCTTTTATTATTTTTTAAATTTTCTTTTTTTTTCTGATTTATTTATTTTGATTTTATGTATATGAATGTTTGCTAGTGCCCGCCAAGGACAGGAGAGGGCTTCAGATCACTGGAACTGAAGCTACAGATGGTTGTTAGCCACCATGTGGGTGCTGGGGATCAAACCCGGGTCCTCTGCAAGAGCAGCTGGTGCTCTTAACCGCTAGGCAATCTCTCCAGCCCCATATTCTGTTATCTTTTAAAATATTTTATTTATAAGGAAAAAGAAAGGCCGGGCATGGTGGCACACACCTTTAATCCTAGCACTTGGGAGGCAGAGGCAGGCGGATCTTTGTGAGTTCAAGGCCAGCCTAGTCTACAGAGCGAGTTCCAGGATGGCTGGGCTTCAGGGAGACCCTGTCTTGAAAAGACAAAAAGAATTTATTTATTATTTTTATTTTATGTGGACAAGTATTTTGCTTGCACTTATGTAAGTGTACCACATGTGTGCAGTGCCCAGAGGACAGAAGAATTTGTCAGATCCCCTGAAACTGGAGTTTATGTACAGTTGGTAACCACCATGTGGGTGTGTAAGAGAGGCCCACACAGACTCCATTTTGAGTATAGCTATCATTTTAAGCAATTACTGAAACCTTCCTAATGGGGGGGAGGTCAATTGCTCAAGGTCAGTTGCTCAGGCCTCAAGAACAGCTAATAAAATTTAAACTTGTTTAAGATAACTGCTGGTATGTGAGGGCAGGTGGACTGACTCAACATTTCCTCGTTCCAGTTGCAGGATTGTGTCTAAAGATAACCTTTGGTATATGGGGGCAGGTGGGCTGACCTAACCATGAGCTGTAACTCTGCTATTGTACAAAAAGGCTAGAAGTTACCCAAACCCCACTAAAATTCCCCTAAACCCTGTATAAAAGGCCTGTGAGCCAGCTTATCAGGGTCAGAGCCTTTTCCCTCCCACCCCAGCATGCTGATTTACTTTTTCCTGAAACAAAGTCTTGGTTTTCTATCCTTTTGGTGTGTCTGGTATGGATTCTCAGACCCTAACAGGTGCTGGGAACTGGACTCCAGTCCTCTGCAAGAGCAGCCAGGGTTCTTAATTACTGAGCATCTCTCCAGCCCCTATTAGTCATTTTCATCTAAGGAGTCTAGACAAGATGTGGTCCCTTGCCAATATTGGCTCATCTTCAAGTCTGTCCAGGAAGGCCAGTGTCTCATGCAAGTCATTTGATAAGTTATAGATCATTTTCAAATATTTTTTGAAATATTTTTGTTTTTTTAACACGTTTAAAAAAATTTTTTTAATTTAATTAACTTTTAAAAATTTTTTGAAATTTATTTCGTATGTATATGAATGTACTATCTGCATGTAGGTTTGTGCACCTGCATCATGCAATGCTGTGGAGGTCAGAAGAGGGTGTCGGATTCCCCTGGAACTGGAGTTAAAGACGGTTTTCAGCTGCCATGTGGGTGCTGGGGATCGATTGAACTCGGGTCCTTTGCAAGAGCATTCGGCTTAACTCTTAACTGCTAGGCCACCTCTCCAGCCCCTATTTTTCCCAAATATTTACAAAGATCTTAAATTTCATTTATCGTAGTTATGTGCTGTACACCCTACTCCCCATGAAACAGAAAAGAGAAACTTAGCTCAATTTACTTCTATTTTCTTTTCTTTTTTTTTAGTCTTTTTGAGACAGGGTCTCCCTATAGCCCCAGCTGTCCTGGAACTCACTCTGTAGACCAGGCTGGCTTTGAACTCACAAAGATCTGCCTGCCTCTGCCTCCCAAGTGCTAGGATTAAAGGCGTGCGAGACCTTGCCCGGCTAATTTACTTCTCTTTTCATCTTGCTTTCCCACTGCTTTCCAATAGTAACATAATTGAAAGGTCATCAAGAAGACTGACAGGGGAATGAGCAACTGCAGCCATTGCAGGCTTTATTGGAGGAAAATCCCACAGCATATCTCTCAGAGATATGCCTGCCTCTGTCTCCCAAGTTCTGGGATTAAAGGCATGTACAACCACACCAACAGGGGTGGATCTCTGTAAAATTGAGCCCTCTATTAGCTTACAAGATGGGCAGAAGAGGATATGAGGAAGGAGGTTGAAAAGCTTACCCCTTTTTTGGCCTGAACTTGGCCATGGCTAGAAGCAAACAAAGGATGCTGAGTAGTGAAAAAAAGAATGTCATGTGGCTGATAAACATCTCTTATGGCCAGCCATTCTTAATCAGGGGTTTGCTGGGGGCTATGTATGGTAAGAATCTAGACTTTAGTTATGGAATGCTAATTTACTGTGGTTTGGGGAAATCATCATCATTTAACCAAAATGGAAGACTTCAAAATGACATGGCCATTCCTGACTTTCCTTTCAAAATATGTTCAGGGTCTCAAAGGAAGAGAACACTTTAATTAAAACACCTTGACAAGGCAAACCTTTATTTCTGATCAGAAGGTGCACTACTCACAACAGAGAGATGGAGAAGCAAGCACACAGAGTAGGGGCGATGACAAGATTTTATCCTAACTCCTAACGCAATACTGCTGTGTCTTTTCTCCATTGGCTGGGGTTGGGTCTGACCTCACAATCTTTTGCCATTGGCTAAGATCCATGGAAAGGAAGAAAGGAAAATGGGGGTGGGACACACTAAAGGGGGGGAAGGGCTCAGCCTTTACTCCACTCCCAGGCCATAAATTCCTGGAATGCACCAGGACTCTTCCTTCTTTCAGAACCAGAAGTTTTACAGGCTGGGTGTTAAGGTTGCTCAGATTAGAATTTCTTGTTATAAATCAAGAGTTTCTGTAGGATGGGGAGGTGATTAGAACATTAGAATTCCTGGTAAAATGTTTTATAGTGTTTGAAAGAAAAGACTAATATTTGATGTTTCTTGCAAATCCCTACTCTTTTAAACATTCTTTTCTTCAAACTCATTAAAAAGTGTCAGGCAGGGCCTGGGCTTGGAGATCTAAAGATGGCACCTACCACCCTTCTCTTCCAGTCAAAAGCCTCCCTCATCTCAGGCAGCTGATACAACTTCCCTTCCTGATGAGAGCACAGCCTAAGACCATATATGGTTATATTCCACCTTCATGATGAACACTAAAGAAAGACCCACTTTGTCCCCTCCCACTGCACCAGTTTTGCCCTTACAAGTATATGCTTTGTCTCACCATCATTACCTCATCTTCCTCTCCCCAGAACTTATAAAAGCCCTCATCCCCAGTTCGAGTGCAGGATTCCCCTGGCCTCGCTCTCTGAGACCAGTGGACCTGCTCAGGGAAGCGTGTCCTAATAAACCTCCTTTTATACTTTGTTAATCCGGTTTGATCTGGCCTGTTTTGCGTGTGGGGGCGAACTTTCATCTTGATGCTGGAAACCCGGGAGGAGTTGAGCCCCTCAACTCGGTGGGCTTAGCCCCCAAACCCTTGAGGGCCACTCCTCTTCAACCCCAACACGTGACCAGCTTTAGACCCGGGTAAGTCCACCCTTTTTGCCATTGCCTTTCCGGGCCTCTGGGCTCTCCGGGTTTCTGTCCTCCAAAGTGCGTGCCAGGACAAACCCTCTGTTTCTGGGAACTTTGGTGGAACAGAAGATGTCCCTTCCCCAAAGGCACCCTCTGACCAGCCTCAGATCGTTACAGGGGATGCTCTGTTCTGGTCTCTGGCCCCCATCCAGCCTCTGATCACTGCTGGGGACGCTCTGCCCTGATCCTTTGCTTCCAGCACAGACATGGTGTATTAGTCACTTTTCTGTTGCTGTGATAAATCACCATGACCAAGGAACTTATGAAAGGAAGAGTTTATTTGAGCTTACAATTGGCAGTTCCAGGGAATTAGAGTCCATTGTGGCGGGAGGCGTGGTGGCTGGATCTGGAGCAGCAAACCGAGGGTCACATCTCGCAAGGAGCACAGGAAGCAGAGAGAGGGTGACTGTAGACCACGAGGCTTGTTAGAACTCACTAAGCCTGCCCCCAACAATGCACTTCCTCTAGCATGGCCACACCCTCCAAGACCTCAAAAAACAGCGCCACCAACTGGAGACAAATGTCTGAATACCTAGAGCCTATGGGGGACACTCATCCAAACCACCACATTCCACTCCCTGGCCCCCATAGGCTCCTGACCATATAAAATGCAAAATACATTTAGTCCAACCTTAAAAGTCCCCATAGTCTTTATCAGTTTCAATGCCATTCAAAAGTCCACAGTCCAAAGTCTCTTCTGAGCCTCAGGCCAAGCTCTTAAACTGTAAGCTCCTGTAAAATCAAAAGACAAATTACATACTCCCAATGTACAGTGGAACCGAATACACATTCCCATTCCAAAAGGGAGGAATAGAGGCATAGTGAGGAAATACTGGACCAAAACAAGACCGAAAACCTGCAGGGCAAATACCAAGTCCAGTAGCTCCACATGCAACTTCTGGGACTTGACTTCCAAAGGGCTTAGATGGCTCAGCTCTTCAAGCTTTGCTTGCAACATACATCTCTTTCTTAGGCTGGTACCACTCCCTGTATGCAGCTCTCCTTGGCAAATATCTCACAGGTCTGGCATCTCGAATGTCTTCTTGGGGTCTCCGCTGCCAACCAGGCTTCACATTCACAGCTTCACACAATGGCCTATCAGGGCCTACTTTATGCAGGGACACCCCTGCTGTGCTCTGCCTGACCTTGGCAGCTCTCTGAAACCGTGGAGGAAGAACTGATGACCCCTTCACTCTTGCAAACTTCATGCCTCTAAAGTCAGCACCAAGTGAATGAAATTGCTGAGTTTGGCTGCAAGTTCGGGATGGAATCTCTCCTACTTTAACCACATTTGTAATTTTTCTCTGCCCTGGACTTTCTGGAGGATTAGCAGGGTGTGGTCTTGCCCTGAAGGTACTGATTCTTATGTTTACTTGTAAACAAAAAGAGATAAAGAGAGGCCTCTCCTTAATTGCTTTAATCTCCTTAAGAAAGGGAGCCTCTCTTTCACATGAGTTGGCCCCACCTTTAATCTTCCTAGTGCAGTCATCAGATCCAAACTGTACATTCTGCATTTCTTTCTGCCCCATTTGCTCTTCTTCATTGTAGATCTGCACAATATTCACCATTAAAAGCCACACTACCATTTTTACATTAGGCTGTCTTGAAATATCCTCCACCAAAGACATCAGTCCATTGCTTTTCAACTTAGCATCAGGCAAGCATTTGGGCTGCAGGCAAACTGCTGCCAGACTCTATCCAAATATCCCAGTTGTTGCCCAAGTCTTTATTTTCCCCTGGGACCACATCTTTTGCAGCCATGCTTTCTTCCAGGCCTCCACTAGAATGGCCCTTTAAGCTCTGCTTACAGTAGTCAACAGCTTTTCTAGCCCAAAGTTCCAAAGTCTTCCACATTTCTCCAAACGTCCACATGGTCAGGTTCTTCACAGCCAACAGCCTACTCTCTGGTACCAAATTACTGTATTAGTCACTTTTCTGTTGCTGTGATAAAGCACCATGACCAAGGAACTTATAAAAGGAAGAGTTTATTTGAGCTTACAATTGTTGGTTCCAGGGAATTAGAGTCCATTGTTGTGGGAGGCGTGGCAGCTGGATCTGGAGCAGCAAACCGAGGGTCACATCTCGCAAAGAGCACAGGAAGCAGAGAGAGGGCGACTGTAGACCACGAGGCTTGTTAAAACTCACTAAGCCTGCCCCCAACAACGCACTTCCACTAGCACGGCCATACCCTCCAAGACCTCAAAAAACAACGCCACCAACTGGAGACAAATGTCTGAATACCTAGAGCCTATGGGGGACACTCATCCAAACCACCACACATGGGATGGGTAACTCTGAGTTGAAACCCCATCAGCAAACAACCCCTTGGCTGTTTGCTACAAAATCTGTCTAAATTGGGGCTCTCCTAGTCCTTATGCCCTAAGCACCTCAAGTTTTTCTGTTCTGTTGCATGGCCACAGTCATACTCTGTGACTTGGAAATTTTTTGCTGGCCATGGGCAAGGCCTCAGAGGTCCTTTTAGGACCTCTGCTCCAGCCCCCAGCTTTGTAGCCATTGCTCAGTGGCTCTGGTTCTCCTGGCCAGGGCTCTGGCCCCTCCTGATACTCATAGGAAGCCATGGAGGCTGAGTCTTCTTTCCTCTATGAGTTGTTGAGTCCCTGGCTCCCCCTCCTGCCCCCTGCACTCCTGCTCTGCTGTATCTCGTATCCCCCCACTGCCATCTCTGATTTCTCCTCCGCCATTCCCATGCCTGATTCAAATTGACAAGGCAGCCATTTTTATATAATCACATGACATGGATACACGGTTGCCATTTTTATCTGAGCACATGGCATGAATTCATTTACTAGGTAGATTAACAAATTAATCTCAAAATGTCCACTATTGGAGTTCTACAATTTTATCACTGTTTTCATCTGTTTCCAATTAAAATCTTTTTTTTTCCCCATTTTAGCTTTTGTATGGGTATAGTTAATGTTTTCATAAGATCGCTGCTTAAGCTACTGGCTTTTTTTAAATATTTTTTTTATTTATTTCTGTATGTGTATGAATGTACTGTCTGCATGCAAGTTTGTGCACCCGTGTCGTGAAATGCCAAGGAGGTCAGAAGAGGGTGTCGGATTCCCCTGGAACTGGAGTTCTCCTGGAATTGGAGTTTCAGACAGTTCTCGGCCGCCATGTGGG
Organism: Rhizomys pruinosus; assembly: GCA_009823505.1. Classification (NCBI taxonomy): domain Eukaryota; kingdom Metazoa; phylum Chordata; class Mammalia; order Rodentia; family Spalacidae; genus Rhizomys; species Rhizomys pruinosus. The sequence continues at coordinate 243,582 of VZQC01011170.1, read as the reverse complement.
TGCTGCGGATCGAACCCAGGTCCTCTGTAAGAGCAGTCGGTGCTCTTAACTGCTAGGCCATCTCTCCAGCCCACTACTGGCTTTTAACAAATGCATTTGCTTTTGTTTTTATTGTTTCATTAAATTAGCAGGTAAACCCCACACCTGTTAGACACAGGTGAGCTGTGCCATGAACCAGATCTGCTTTCTCTGCACCCATCCCACTTACACTAACTCACCGTTTTGCAAGCTTTTGCTGCTGTAAGCCAGGTTTCTGTGGTTAAAGCTGCCCCCCTCCTTGTAGTCATGCATGTGTCTGTCCAAGCTGTCTCTGTGTATAGTGTTTTCATGTGTATTGTTTCATGTATAAGTCTGTCATGTGTCTGTCAAAAAAGTGGCCACTTCTAGGTTATATTGTACACAAAACCTATTATATTCAAAGGCCAAAATGAACCCAGGTTCCTTAAATTATCTGTTTAAGAGTAAATTTGAGCCGGGCGTGGTGGTGCACGCCTTTAATCCTAGCACTTGGGAGGCAGAGGCAGGCGGATCTTTGTGAGTTCAAGACCAGCCTGGTTTACAGAGTGAATTCCAGGACAGCTGGGGCTACAGGAAGACCCTGTCTCAAAAAGACCAAAAAAAAAAAAAAAAAAAGTAAATTTGGTCTCCAAATTACATAGGGTGTTTCTTCCAAACTGACTGTTTTAATGTATTTTACTGTGTGTGCTGCTACCCTGGCTGTTACCCCAACACTGTATGCTGTACTTCTGCCATCCTCCCTCATTCTAGGTTCCTGAATACCATTCTCCTGTACCCAACTTCATGCTTTTGATATTGTCAATTGCTGAATTATCTTTGTTTTGCACTGCCTCAGTGGGACTGAATGTCTCCTCCCCATCCTTTAGCTTCTTCTTTGATGAAACTGTATGTAATTCTGTTTTATAAAATGTTTGGTAACAGCATGACAGAGAAACTGCATTGGTCACTTCTCAGCCTTGAATGCAAAGAAACTGGTTGTGGTTGCATGCTGTAAATGACCTTTACAATGTCTGAATGAAAGCATCTCCATGTATGTGTTTCTGGTCACTACAACTTTTATAAACTTCCCTCACCAAAATTAATTATTAGATCCTTATTCCACAGCTGTGCAACCCACAGACAGTATGATTAGGTTCTGCTTCTGGGGATCACATGGGACAGTCCAAATGTAACCAGTTTTGGTGAGCTTGATTTAAGTCTATTTCCTGTCTGTTGAAGACATGTGAAAATACCTCCCCTCACCATTTTTTTTTCTTTTCCTTCTGCAATTCAAAATTTATTAAGGATGACCATACTTAAAGCTCACTTTGACCCTGCCTCCCCAACAGTGGCCATGGTCTTGGCTTCTCACTTTATCTCTCAGTCTTTTCCAGATATCAGAAAAAAATTTATAAAGCTGAGGATGGTCCCCAGACTCCTGTGCAGGATTTGAGGAGAATGGTTTTAAAGGTATTTAATGGCCGAGAGGAGGCAGCTGAGTCCTCCGGACAGGCTCTGCTTACAACAAAATGCCCAAGCCCTGGTAGCTGCCCTGAGGCAAATGACATTCCTGCAGTAGGACATGTGGGGCTCCGTCAAGCCCCATCCCGAAGGGGCCCAGGTCCATTCTGCCAGGAGCCCATGAAGTGTGGCAAAGAAGGTCACTGGGCCCAAACCCCAAGCCATCCACCATGCTGTCCTCTCTGCACCAGAGCTCTGCCAGCAACCTGGCCATTCAAAGTCTGAGTGCCTGGATGTGGCTTGTCCTTTTGCCATGCCACAGTGGTCCAGCCCCATTGCTCTGGGCACCCCAATTCCCTCTACCCTTTGAATTCCTCAGTCTGGCAGAGGACTGATGGCTGGCAGCCAGATTCAGAGACCCCAACTGACCCTTGTCCAGCCCAGGCTAATGCTCCAGGTAGCGGGTAAGTCCATCTCCTCCTGTTGGACAGCTGGGCTACCTTTCTGTACTGACCTCACACTCTGGCCCTAGAGTTCCCTCATCAATTTCTGTCATGGGAGTGGGCAGGACCCCCTCTTTCCTGAGAAGGACTCTACCCTCTATGTCCTCACAGGTCATTTTTTCACCTGTTCCTTCTTAATCACATCTGTCTGTCCAGTGCCCCTCCTGAGCCATGACATCTTTAGTCACTTCTGGATTATCTAGCCCCTGCTCTCCCTGATCCTGTTGACCCTCAGGTCTGGGACATTCCCACTCTAGTAATCACTTCTCACCATCCCTCAGTCCTAATATGCCTCGAGAACCCTGCCTCTTTTCCTTCCAGGCCTCAGTTTTCTATTTCTGAAACCCACCACCATGGGCTCAAGTCTACCATTACCTGCTTCCTATCTCCACTAATTAGCCTTGCAACACCCCCCATTCTTCCGGTTCATAAGCCTCCTATCTCCACTAATTAGCCTTGCAACACCCCCATTCTTCCAGTTCATAAGCCTCCTATCTCCACTAATTAGCCTTGCAACACCCCCATTCTTCCAGTTCATAAGCCTCCTATCTCCACTAACTAACCCTGCAACACCCCCATTCTTCCAGTTCGTAAGCCCTCTGGCACCTACCATCTAGTTCAGGGCCTCCGTCCTAAAGCCTAAACCTCAGTCTCCTATTTCACTGTCTGGGCCTTCTTTACTACTGTGCCCTTCACACTTCCTTTTGCCTTCACATGGGAGGATCTGAAAACTAGGTCGGTAGCCAAGCCTTGGCCTGAGATCTCTCCTTTGAGTCTGGTCCTAACGTCCCCTTCCAGTACGCTCAGGTCGGATTGAGCCAACGCCATATGAGACCTACAGCCTCCAGAGACAGCAGACCGCATCCTCTCTTTTCTAGGATTGGTGGGCTTCTTCCATTACTGGATCCCTAATTTTGCTGTTACAGTTGAACCCTTGTACCAGGCAGCTAAGGAGACCCCCACAGGGCCTCTCTCCTGTCCCACCATTGTCCACGTCTCTCTCCTTAGGACACCCTCCTGGCTTCCCTACTTTGGCTCTATCCCACCATCGTCCACCTCTCTCTCCTTAGGATCCCTCCTGGCTCCCCTACTTTGGCTCTCCCAGATTCTTCATGCCCTTTCTACCCCTTTACAGACAGAAAGTTGGGAGTAGCCACAGGGGCCTTAGCCTAACCCGTTGAGCCCTCATACTGGGCAGTAGCATTTCTCTCCAAACAGCTTGACCCCACTGTCTTCCTCTTCCCCTCCCTGCTCCTACCTCAGTGGAGTCCACAACCACTGACCTGCCCTCTCACACCAGGGGACAGTGTTCTCCTTAAAACTTTATCTCCTGGGGCTGGAGAGATGGCCTAGCGGTTAAGAGCACCGACCGCTCTTACAAAGGACCCGGGTTCGAACCCCAGCACCCACATGGCGGCCAAGAACCGTCTGAGACTCCAATTCCAGGAGAACTCCAGTTCCAGGGGAATCTGACACCCTCTTCTGACCTCCGCGGCATTGCACGACACGGGTGCACAAACCTGCATGCAGACAGTACATTCATACACATACAGAAATAAATAAAATTAAAAAAAAACAAAACTTTATCTCCTAAGTCTCTTGATCCCAGGTGGACTGGACACCACATTGTCATCCTTACTATGGCCATCAGCAGCCAAACTTCTAGGCCAGCCACATGCGTACCATTTGTCCAGACTCAAGAGGGCCCCAACCCAGGATGAATGGTCTGTCAAACAGCTGGGACCCATGACTCTCAGGTTTTCCAGAGACTCTCAAAGACAGGTCTGAATGGTCAGGCATGGCAGCCTTTGCCCTCTGTACCTTCACCCTCGTCTCCTTCTTTTCCTGGGTCATTGTTTTCCTCTGCTGTCCCTGGTGCCACAGGTACCAGACTCTGTGACACCCCTGCCCAGTTGCCCTTGGTCTTTTTAATTGTCTCAGTCTTCACCTGACCAGGTGATGCTGTGCCAGGTTCGACATACTGCTGGCATGTCCATGCTCGGGATACCTGGACAGATGAAACTGGCGGGCCCACGTTTAGACCCTGTCCTCCAACCAAGACCATCCAACAGTAAGAGGAGCCTCTCCAACCTCAACCAGGAGACTCCTGATCTCCTCAACTTCTTGCAGGAACACATCCAGGAAGTCTCCAGAGTGGCTGCTAATCAGATGCTTCTACAATCTTACTCTCCATTGTCTATGTGCCCCCTACTCCCGACCACTCCCCCCCACATTGCCCCTTTCAGCAGGAAGTAGTAAGAGTTGAGTTGGTGCCCATATACCCAAAGAGGTTGGGATGTTAGGCAGGGCCTGGGCTTGGAGATCTAAAGGTGACACCTACCACCCTTCTCTTCCGGTCAAAAGCCTACCTCATCTCAAACAGCTGATGCAGCTTCCCTTTCTGATGCGAGCACAGCCTAAGACCATATATGGTTATATTCCAGCTTCATGACGATGAACACTAAAAATCCACTTTGTCCCCCCCCACTGCACCAGTTTTGCCCTTACAAGTACATGGTCTGTCTCACCATCATTACCTCATGTTCCTCTCCCAGAACTTATAAAAGCCCTCATCCCCAGCCCAAGCATGCGACTCCCCTGACCTCCCTCTCTGAGACCAGTGGACCTGCCCAGGAGCGTGTCCTAATAAACCTCCTTTTATACTTTGTTAATTTGGTTTGATCTGGCCTGTTTTGAGTTGGGAAAAAGCCTTTCAGGAATGTGTTGGCTCTCTTTTTCTGTTATATCTTGGAGTAAGAAATTACCATATGGAGGGGGCTATTTATTGGTAATAACTGACTTGATAATCCTCTGAATTAGTCCCCTAGCACATGAGATGATATAGCAGGCAAACAGGAACAGGACACCCACTACAATCTCTAAGGAGGTTAGTATAGAGAAGATAAGAGTCTTCCATTTTTCCAAACCCTCCTTCAAGAAGATTGGGTCTCTCTCTTTCTTTCTCTCTCTCTGTCTTTTTAAGACAGATGTCCTGAAACTCACTATGTAGACCAAGCTGGCCTTGAACTCTCAGAGATACACCTGCTTCTGCCTACCAAGTGCTGGGATTAAAGACATACACAACCACACCAACTATATAAATACTTCTAAAAGAAAGTGAGAACACATACCAGGACAGTGTAGTGGATAGTGAATACTCTACCAACAGAGTGAGTTGAATTTTTAGGAAGCAGCTATTTGTCTTTTTTTTTTTAATTATTCATGTTTTTGACACAGGGTCTCCCTGTAGCCCAGCTGTCCTGGAACTTACTTTGTAGATAAGGGTGGCCTTGATCCCACAGTAATCTGCCTGTCTCTGCCTCCCAAGTGCCACCATGCCTGGTTAGCTATTTGTCTTTTTAAGGTCAGTTTAAAGGCTGGCTGGGACCCTCCAGTGTTATACAGGTAGTTGGTTTAGCCTCTGCAGGGAGGGGAGCCTTTTTGACCCAGGTGTGTGTCAGGGTGTGGATTCTGAGAAGACCAGGGAGTCCATTTGAAATGCAGAGGCATCCAAGGCCAGAAGTGCTGAGGAACCTGCTCAACCAGCCTGCCTTTTGTTATGGAAAAATGGGCCATCACAGAATACTCAGGAAACTTCTGCCCCTTTGAAAAGCCAGAGCTTCTGCTAAATGCCCTTCCCCCCACCTCATACCTGAGCCCTCACCCTATCTCCTCCTTTAAATTCCTGGGCCAGACACAATTCAGTGCTGGCCCTTTCTTTCCTTTGAGCTTAGCCCTGGCTACCCTGATGTAAACTCTAGCCCAGAGAGCCTAAACCTTGTGGTCTCTTATTTTGTCTGGGGGAGCCCACAATAACCTAAAAGTGTGATGTAACCAGCCTTGTTTAGTGGTGTGGACAGCCAACTTGGTGACCTGCAGAACTTGGAAGGGTCCTTCCCAGCTGGTCTCAAGTCTCTCCTCCTTCCAGACTTGATGAGAATGTAATCAGCAGGTTGATGTTGGTGTACAGGAAATTTAAGTGGTGGAGTGCACAGAGCTTAGATCGGGGATTTCCCAGGACCACCGGAAGCACAGAGTAAATAGGCATAACAACCCCGCCCCCCCCAACTGGAATTGCAGAGAGAGTGTCCAAGTGGATTCTTTGGAGAACCTTCAGAACAGAAAGGGAAGAGTGAGTTAGATTTCCAATAGAAAGCTTAAAACTTAGACAAGTCAACACTCCATAAGCAAGGAGAAAAACAAATCAATCAAACAAACAAATGAACAAACCAAGAAGGCATATGAAGGAGGCAAGCAAAGCAAGCCTTCAACACAGTGAAGAGGCATTTGGGATTCACATTGGAATACAGGCAAAGAGAAACCCACATGCCAGGGACACCACAAAGGGACAACATGGAAAAGGTACAGGATAATTCCACACCAAGCTCTACCAACCCTTTGGGAGATTTCTACAGTGGGATACCCCTGGGGATGGCCCAGGACACAGATCTTAGAGGAACAATTGCGAACATATTCAAGGAAATCAAAGAACATAAAGAACAAGTCAGAGAACTAAGGAGAGAGAATTAAAAACTCAAGAAGGACCTAGAGAGAGAGAATGACAAACTCCAGAAGGAAGTAGAAACACTGAAAAGATCCCATGTTGAAAAAGAAAAGGAAACAAACCAGCAAAGCAAAGAGCTACAGAAAGAGATTGAGAAGCTCCAAAAGGAAGTAGAAATAATAAATGTATTAGTCAGGGTTCTCTAAAGAAACAGAAGCAACAGGACGAATATATAACTATATACAATTTATTGATTTGCTCACATGACAGAGTTCAAGGAGTCCAACAGTAGCTGCGCTGCACTGGAGAGGCTGAGAATCCAGGGAACTGCTCAGTCCGCAAGCCTGGATGTCTCAGTAGTTCCAATCTGGTGCTGAAGTCCCGATGGATTCCAGGAGATCTGCTGGTCTCAGTACATGCTGGGATCCGTAGGGTTGATCACAGCAGCAACACAAACTCACCAGTGAGAGAGAGGCAAGCCACAGGAAAAAAGGGACCAGCTCCCTCTGCCGTGGCCTTTTATACTGCCTGCCGGCAGAAGGCAATGCCCACATTTGGGGTGGGCCATCTGGGTTGAGGTGGTCCAATCCGAACATCTTTTTTCTCTTATTTGTTCCTTAGTCCAGTCAAGTTGACACCCAGGATTAGCCATCACAAGTCCACCCCTTGTCAATTTAACACCCAATAAATAGCCTTTCCTTATGTTATGCTTAAATGTCAATTGCAAACAATGGCAAGGTCATAATTCCACCTAACATGTTATAAGTGTCTCATGTGCAATAGCAAAGCATTATATCTTAGAGTAGGTGGTAATGTCCTTGAGGAATACTTAGTCCTTCAGTATCTAATAACCTAAATATGACAATACTTAACACTTATCTCAGTTGCACATTCAAAAGGGAACAACACAAGTACCTGCTTAATATATATATATATATATATATATATATGAACAAGCACATTCTTAACCAAATAGGACAAAAGTTAATATCTATTATAATCCACGTTTCTGTAACTGGTCCCATGACTCAGCTGATATTTATGACTACCTTCTTCTACTACCCATTCTGTATTTTCTCCGCCATCAGCAAGCACCTCTGCAGGTCTTGGCTCTTTCCCTGGAAGAGTGACCCATACCTTCATTCCTGAAGGGTCTGGGCCATTTATTGTCCTGTCTGGTTTGTGTTGTTAGAGTTTCCCATTGACCTTAATCATAGGACATGGCAGCACCAGAAGGCACCCTACAGCATCTCCTGCCTTACAGACATAATCTTCCTTGCCCCCATTGTGGAGAAAAAGTCCAATTTTCCCCTGGTAGTCTGGATCAATCACTCCTCCTCCTACTGTTATTCCTTCCTTAGCCTGTTGGCTTAAGGGCAGTAGAAGCCCAAAGTGGCCAGGGGGAAGTCTTAGCTTCCAGTTCAATGGAACGTTTGCTGTATCTCCTGGCAAAAGCACTCCCCCCTTTGGAGCCAAAACTTCTAGACCAGCAGAATGCAAGGTCGTGGGTACAGGAAGCAAAAATTTTCCTACTGGTCACTAGAGGTGATAGTGAGTGGAATCATTCCCACTTCCACCCCTTAGTTCCTGGACCCATGAATTCTGGCTATAGGAGAAACAGTAACATATAGTGGACGCTGATTCAAAGCATATGCTGCTTGCTGGAGAACCTTGCCCCAGCCCTCCAGGGTATTGCTACCTAATTGGCACTGTAACTGTGTCTTCAAGAGGCCATTCCATCGTTCTATCAAGCCAGCTGCTTCTGGGTGGTGGGGAACATGGTAAGACCAGTGGATACCATGACCATGGGCCCACAGTCGCACTTCTTTGGCTGTGAAGTGAGTTCCTTGGTCAGAAGCAATGCTGTGAGGAATACCATGACAGTGGATAAGGCATTCTGTAAGTCCCTGGATGGTAGTTTTGGCAGAAGCATTACGTGCAGGAAAGTCAGATCCATAACCAGAATAAGTATCTATTCCTGTAAGGACAAAATGCTGTCCCCTCCATGATGGAAGTGGTCCAATGTAGTCAACCTGCCACCAGGTTGCTGGTTGGTCACCCTGGGGAATAGCACCATCAGGGGCTCAATGTTGGTCTCTGCTGTTGGCAAATCTGGCACTCGGCAGCAGCTGTAGCCATATCAGCCTTGGTGAGTGGAAGTCCAGGCTGTCGAGCCCATGCATAACCTCCATCTCTGCCACCATGACCACTTTGTTCATGGGTCCATTGAGCAACAACAGGGACATCTGGAGAAAGAGGCTATCCACAGAATGAGTCATCTGATCTACTTGATTATTAAACTCATCCTCTGCTGAGATCACCTTTTGATGAGCATTTACATGAGACACAAGTATCTTCACATCCTTTGACCATTCAGAGAGCTCTATCCACATACTTCTTCCCCAAATGTCTTTCTCATCAATTTTCCAATCATGCTCCTTCCAAGTCCCTGGCCATCCAGCCAAACCATTGGCTACAGCCCATGAATCAGTATATAATCGAACCTCTGGCCATTTCTCCTTCCAGGCAAAATGCACAACCATGTGCACTGCCCAAAGCTCTGCCCACTGTGAAGACTTTCCTTCAACAGTGTCCTTTAGGGCTGTTTCAGAAATAGGCTGTAATGCTGCAGCTGTCCACCTCTGGGTGGTGCCTGCATAGCATGCAGAACCATCAGTAAACCAGGCCCTCGTCTTCTCTTCCTCAGTCAACTGATCATAGGGCAAACCCCATGAAGCCGTAGGTGCATTGTTTAAGCACTGGAGGCATTGTAACAGGAGTGGGAACCATAGACATTTGGGCAACTTCTTCATGTAACTTGCTCGTGCCCTCAGGGCCTGCCCGAGCCCTGTCACGTATGTACCACTTCCATTTGATAATGGACTGTTGCTGTGCACATCCTACTTTATGGTCTGGTGGGTCAGATAACACCCAGCTCATGATGGGCAGCTTAGGTCACATGGTGACTTGGTGGCCCATTGTCAAATGTTCAGTTTCCACTAAGGCCCAATAGCAGGCTAAGAGCTGTCTTTCAAAAAGAGAATAGTTGTTTGCAGAAGAAGGTAGAGCCTTATTCCAAAATCCCAAGGGCCTCCTCTGTGATTCCCTTATAGGAGCCTGCTACAGACTCCAGACAGCATCTCTATCTGCCACTGATACCTCAAGCACCATTGGGTGTGCTGGATCATATGGCCCTAGGGGCAGAGCAGCCCGCACTGCAGCGTGGACCTGTTGAAGAGCCTTTTCCTGTTCCAAGCCCCACTCGAAGTTTGCTGCCTTCCGAGTCACCTGATATATGGGTCATAGTAACACACCCAGATGAGGAATGTGCTGCCTCCAGAATCCAAAAAGGCCCACTAAACGTTGTGCTTCTTTCTTGGTGGAGGGAGGGGCCAGGTGCAACAACTTATTCTTTACCTTAGAAGGAATGTCTCTGCATGCTCCACACCACTGAACTCCTAGAAACTTCACCGAGGTAGATGGCCCTTGAATTTTAGTTGGATTTATTTCCCATCCTCTCATGCGCATATGCTTTACCAACAAGTCTAGACTAGCTGCTACCTCCTGTTCACTGGGTCCAATCAACATAACATCATCAATATAGTGGACCAGTGTGATATTTTGTGGAAGAGTCAGGCGATCAAGATCCCTTCTAACTAAGTTATGGCACAACGCTGGAGAGTTAACATACCCCTGAGGTAAGACAGTAAAGGTATACTGTTGGCCTTGCCAGCTGAAAGCAAATTGCTTCTGGTGGTCCTTATGAACCGGTATTGAGAAGAAAGCATTGGCCAGATCAATAGCTGCATACCAGGTACCAGGAGACATATTAATCTGCTCAAGTAAGGACACCACATCTGGTACAGCGGCTGCAATTGGTGTCACTACTTGGTTGAGTTTTCGATAGTCAACTGTCATTCTCCATGATCCATCTGTCTTTTGCACAGGCCAAATTGGAGAGTTAAATGGAGATGTGGTAGGAATCACCACCCCTGCATCTTTCAAATCCTTGATAGTGGCATTAATCTCTGCAATCCCTCCAGGGATACGATACTGTTTTTGGTTCACTATTTTCCCTGGTAGAGGCAACACCAATGGTTTCCATTTGGCCTTTCCAACCATAATAGCCCTCACTCCACAGATCAGGGAACCAATGTGGGGATTCTGCCAATTTCTAATTATATCTATCCCAATTATACATTCTGGGACTGGGGAAATAACTACGGGATGCGTTCTGGGACCCACTGGGCCCACTGTGAGTCGGACTTCAGCCAAAACTCCATTTATCACCTGACCTCCATAGGCCCCTACTTTAACCGGAGGGCCACAATGCTTTTTAGGGTCTCCTGGGATCAGTGTCAACTCAGAACCAGTATCCAATAGGCCTCGAAAAGTCTGATTATTTCCTTTTCCCCAGTGTACAGTTACCCTAGTAAAAGGCCTCAGGTCCCTCTGGGGAAGGACAGGAGGAAGGCAAACAGCATAACTCTTTGGTATTGTGACAAGGTCCTTCCTCATCAGAACCCAGCCACCCCTTCATTCAAGGGGTTCTGGGTCTGTGAACTGTCTCAAGTCTGGAAACTGGTTAATTGGATGGAATTCGCTACTGCTGAACTCAAATGTTCACTTCCTGTCATTTGTTCTAGAGCTTTTCTGCTTATACAGATCAAACAAAAACTTAGTAGGCTTCTTATGTATTTGGTTCCTGGGAACACCATGATTAATTAGCCAGTTCCAAAGATCATTTCGGTTCATGCATTATAGGTATTGTTTTGCCTTTGCCACCCATTATGATAATTACGGTAACTACGCTCATCTGGCCTTCTTCGATTCAGTGCTGCCACCTGACTCCTACCCTGAGATCCTGTCAAACCTATTATGTGTACATTTAATTTATGCAAGTGAGCAACAACTTCTCTAACTGTAAAATCTGGCATAAGAAATAGAGCAAAAACAAAGCTCTTCAAATGTTCTGGTGTCTCTCTCAGTACTTTCCATCTTATAAACTCAGTGAAAGGCATGTCCTCTGGGTCCTCATATTGTGGAGAATGTGGTTTTACACTTTGAATCCACTCGAGCATGCCCATCTGCCTGACCCTCACAATCCCTTCATCAATACTAAGCCAAAGAATATAAGGCATCTCTAACTCACTGTTAGTAGGCCATGTTTTAATAAATACGTCAGCCAACCATTCAAATAAAATTTTAACAGCTTTTTTAACTGCTCGAGTTTCTATGTTAAACCTAGAATCTCTACTCAGTGTGATCCAATTTTATATTCCTTTCACCATTATCCCACACCCTTAAAATCCATTTCCACACATATTCCTTAGGCTTTTGCCGGAATGAATCAGCAAACTCATTAATTTCTTTAGTGGTGTAGTGCATCTCCTCCTGGACCACAGTTACTATCTCACCATGAGGGGCTTGCTTAGCCTTCAATCTGGTTATAGGTCTAGAGGCAACAATTGTTGGGCCCTGAGGGACATTAGGGATCTGCGGGTGTGGATTCTCTGCTGAGGGTGGGGAGATTAATTCCTCAGATAAAGAAAATCCCTCAGAATCTGATGGTTCAAAATCCTCATCATCGTGGTTCTCCCACACATCTCCATCCCAAGTTTCAGGGTTCCACCCTTTCCCCACCAGTGCTCTCATTTTGACTGCTGACACTCTTCGTGGCTGGGAATTAAATTTGCGTTGTAAATCAGCCAAACATATAATAATGGCTCCAGCTTGATTTTCTGCCATTTTAGCTCTTTGGCTGCTGGAGAGAAGATGCTCTTCCAGGGCACAATTGGAAACTTTTAAACTGTTGTTTGAATCTGGAGCTGGTTATATTTTATCACTGAGCTTCTTATTTTCCTCTATCACTTTATCCAGAGATGCTAGAAGCAACCAGGCAACATCATTATTTTTCTTATTTTTCTGCAATTTCTCAAACATTTTATATATAGAGTCAGTAAATTCCTTGCTTCTCACAAGAGGCGAGTTAGGTGAGTCAAATGGATCTATCTTCATAATTACATCAAATAGTCTGCACCAGGATTATCATTCCTCTTCATGCCACCAGAGAGCCTTCAGTAACTCTAGGCTTCATTGGGTTGGAGAGCTGGCTCGAGAGACTACCAAGACCACTAAAGAAATTCATCCTTTCAATTCTGTTTCTCTGGAACCACTCCTGGTACCAAAATCTGTATTAGTCAGGATTCTCTAAAGAAACAGAAGCAACAGGACGAATATATAGCTATATACAATTTATTGATTTGCTCACTGACAGAGTTCAAGGAGTCCAACAGTAGCTGCACTGCACTGGAGAGGCTGAGAATCCAGGGAACTGCTCAGTCCGCAAGCCTGGATGTCTCAGTAGTCCCAATCTGGTGCTGAAGGCCCGATAGATTCCAGGAGATCTGCTGGTCTCAGTACACGCTGGGATCCATAGGGTTGATCACAGCAGCAACACAAACTCACCAGTGAGAGAGAGGCAAGCCGCAGGATAAAAGGGACCAGCTCCCTCTGCCATGGCCTTTTATACTGCCTGCTGGCAGAAGGCAATGCCCACATTTGGGGTGGGCCATCTGGGTTGAGGTGGTCCAATCCGAACATCTTTTTTCTCTTATTTGTTCCTTAGTCCAGTCAAGTTGACACCCAGGATACACCTCAACAGCCTGGAGATACTGTGCAACAGTGGCAGCCAAGTGTCTATATATATCCCAAATCTATTTGGCTATTAGCTCTCTCCTTGGAGGAATAACTCACAGCGGATGCCACAAGCTTATGTCCTCTAGTGGTTAGGTGATGTTATAAGCCACAATAAGAACTTGTCACCCTTTATAGAGAAACCACAGTTTGNATCTCTATCTGCCACTGTAACCTCAAGCACCATTGGGTCGCTGGATCATATGGCCCTAGGGCAGAGCAGACTACACTGCAGCCTGGACCTGTTGAAGGCCTTTTCGTGTTCCAAGCCCCACTCGAAAATTTGCTGCCTTCCCGAGTCCACCTGATTATGGGCCATAGTAACACACCCAGATGAGGGAATGTGTGCCTCCAGAATCCAAAAAGGCCCACAAAAGTTGTGCTTCTTCTTGGTGAGGGAGGGGCAAGGTGCAACAACTTATTCTTTACCTTAAAGAATGTCTCTGCATGCTCTCACACCACTGAACCCCTAGAAACTACACTCGAGGTAGATGGGCCCGTTAAGATTTAGTGGATTATTTCCCATCCTCTCATGACATTATGCTTACCAACAATCTAGACTAGCTGCTACCTCCTTTACTGGGTCCAATCAGCACTAACATCATCATATAGTGGACCAGTGTGATATTTTGTGGAAGACGTCAGGCGATCAAGTCCCTTCTAACTAAGTTATGGCACAGAGCTGAGAGTTAACATACCCTGAGGTAAGACAAGTAAAGGTATACTGTTGTCTTGTCAGCGAAAGGCAAATTGTTTCTTCTGGTGGTCCTATGAACCAGTATTGAGGAAGAAACATTTGGCCAGATCAATAGACTGCATACCTGGTACCAGGAACATATTAATCTGTCAAGTAAGGACACCACTATCATGGTACAGTGGCTGCAATTGGTGTCACTACTTGGTTGAGTTTTACAATAGTCAACTGTCATTCTCCATGATCCATCTGTCTTTTGCAGCCAAATTGGAGAGTTAATGGAGATGTGTGGAATCACCACCCCTGCATCTTTCACAATCCTTGATGGTGGCACTAATTTCTGGCAATCCCCCAGGGATTATGATACTGTTTATCATATCAGCTATTTTCCCTGGTAGAGGCAACACCAATGGTTTCCATTGGCCCTTACAACCATAATAGCCCTACTCCACAGGTCAGGGGAACCAATGTGGGGATTTGCTAATTTCTAATTATATCTGTCCCCAATTATAACATTCTGGGACTGGGGGAATAACCACAGGATGAGTTCGCGGGACCCACTGGGCCCACCGTGAGTCAAACTTCAGCCAAAACTCCATTCTCACCACTGACCTCCATAGGTCCCTAACTTTAACCGGAGGGCCTCAGTGCTTTTTAGGGTCTCTCTGGGTCAGTGTCAACTCAGAACCATATCCAAGTAGCCTCAAAAAAGTCTGATTATTCACTTTTCCCCAGTGTAAGTTACTCGTAGAAAGGCCTCAGGTCCCATCTGTGGGGGAGAGGACAGGAGGAAGGCAAAAGCAGCATAGACTCTTTGGTGATTGTGACAAGGTCCTTCCTCTTGAACCAGGCCACCCCTTCATCAAGGGTTTGGTTCTGTGAACTGTCTCAATCTGGAAACTGGTTAATTGGATGGAATTCGCTACTGCTGAATCCAAATGTTGACTTCTGTCATTTGTTCTAGAGCTTTTCTTGCTTTATACAGATCAAACACCAGATTAGTAGGCTCTTATGTTTTGGTTTCCTGGGAACACCATGATTAATTAGCCAGTTCCCAAAGATCATATTCAGGTCATGCCATTATAGGTGTTTGTTTTGCCTTTGCCACCCATGATATAATTACGGTAACTACTGCTCATCTGGCTCTTCTGTGATTCATGCTGCCACCTGACCCTACCCTGAGATCCTGTCAAACCTATTATCTGTACATTAAATTATGCAAGGAGTCACAACTTCTCTAACTGTAAAATCTGTGGCAATAAGATAGGAGCAAAACATAAGCTCTTCAAATGTTCTGGTGTCTCTCTCATACTTTCCATCTTATAAACTCAGGGAAAGGAATGTCCTCTGGTCTCGTCATTGGTGGAGAATGGGGTTTTACACTTTGAATCCCCCCCCCCACTGAGCATGCCCATTGCCTGACCCTCACATCCCTTCTCCATACTAAGCCAACGGACATATCAGGTCATCTCTACTCACTGTTACGTGGCCATGTTTAATAAAATACGTCAGCCAACATTCAAATAAAATTTTTAAACGCTTTTTTAAATGCTCGAGTTTCTATGTTAAACCTAGAATCTCTACTCGATGGATTCAATTTATATTCCTTTCACCTATTATCCCAACCCTTAAATCCATTCCCACAATATTCACTCAGGCTTTTTTGCGGAAGAATCGGAAAACTCATTAGATTTTTTAGTGGTGTAGTGCATCTCCTCCTGGACCACAGTTACTATCTCACCATGAGGGGCTTGCTTAGCTTAAATCTGGTTATTAGGTCTAGAGGCAACAATTTTGGGGCCCTGAGGGACATTAGGATCTGCAGGGTGTGGATTCTCTGCGGAGGGTGGGGGAGATTAAATCGCTCATGATAAAGAAAATCCCTCAGAATCTGAGTGGTTCAAAATCCTCATCATCGTTGGTTCTCCCACACATCTCCATCCCAAGTTTCATGGTTCCACCCTTTCCCCACCAGTGCTCTCACTTTGACTCTGATCACCTTCGTGGCTGGGACGTAAATTTGCGTTGTAAATCGCAAACTGTATAATAAGTGCTGCCAGTTTGATTTTCTGCCATTTTAGCTCTTTGGCTGCTGGAGAGAAGACTCTCTTCCAGGCAACACATGGAAACGTTTAAACTGTTGTTTGAATCTGGAGCTGGTTATATTTTATCACTGAGCTTCTTATTTTCCTCTATCACTTTTATCCAGAATGCTAAGAGCAACAGGGCAATCCCAATCATTATTTTCTTATTTTTTCTTCAATTTCTCAAACATTTTATATATAGAGTCAGTAAATTCCTTGCTTCTCACAGAGGCGAGTTTAGGTGAGTCAAATGGATCTATCTTCGTAATTACATCAAATAGTCTGCACCAGAGGATTACATTCCTCTTTCATGCCACCAGGTGAGCCTTCAGTAACTCTAGGCTTCATTGGGTTGGGAGAGCTGGCTCGAAGAGACTACCAAGCCCCTAAAAATTCATGCCTTTCAATTCTGTTTCTCATGGAACCACTCCTGGTACAAAATCTGTATTAGTAGGATTCTCTAAAGAAAACAGAAGCCAACAGGACGAGATATATCTCTATATATCAATTTATTGATTTGCTCACTGACGAGTCTCAAGAGTGCCAACAGTCGCTGCCTGCAACTGGACGAGGCTGATGAATCCAGGAAGTCTGCTCATTCATGAGCAGCTGATGTCTCAAGTCAGGCGGATGCTACAGTCCAATCTGGGCTGAGGCCGATAGATTCCAGGAGATCTGCTGGTCTCAGTCAGCCTGGGATCATTAGGGTTGATCACGGCAGCAACACAACTCACCAGATGAGAGGGAGGCAAGCCGTCAGGATAAAAAGGGACACCAGCTCCTTCTGCCAGGTGCCTTTTATACTGCCTGCTGAGAAAGTAAGCATGCCCACAGTGGGGTGGCCATCTTTGGGTTGAGGTTGGTCAATCAGAACATCTTTTTTCCTCTTATTTGTTCTTTAGTCACAGTCAAGTTGACACCCAGGCATTACCCTCAACGGCCGGAGATATGTGCAACATGGAAGCCAAGTGTCTATATATATCCCAAAATCTATTGGCTATTAGCTCTCTCCACATGGAGGAGTAACATCACCAGCGGATGCCACACGCTTATGTTCTTAGTGGTTAGGTGATGTTATAACCCACAATAAGAACTTGTCACCCTTTATAGAGAAACCACAGTTTGCAGATTAGCATACCATCCAAGCATTTGTGTCTATGCTCACACTTAGCTTGACATAATAAGTGGTACTGCTTAAATGCCTGTACATCAATAGCTTGTGCTTTTTAGTATGACTAAAAAGGTATTGCTGGGAAAGCTGTCAAATGCCATGAAGGGAAACAACCTGAACAGACTGGATCCAAATGACAACTCCAAAGAAATTGACTGTTTTCTTCTCACCCACTTGTGCCCCTTTCAAAGCCCGTGGAACAAACTGCGGAAGAGGAGGCATGGTAGATTGTAAGAGGCTGTGTGGAGAGATAGGGGTGAATCATGAGACTACAGAATATGAATCTGGACTCCTGTCTGCTCCAGCTTGTGCATAACAAGTACTTCTACACTGGACTCTGGAAACCTATGGGTGTTCAAAATTTGGAATAGATACATTGCAAAATGCACCAACTTACCAAATGGTAATGACATACTGGAGTAAACATCAATGTGTCTTGGATCCTGTGGGCGCAACGCCTTAAAAATCCTAGACACTTGAGGCAGAGGCAGGCGGATTCTTTTGCAGTTCAAGGAACCACCTCGTCATACAGATGAGTTCCAGTACAGCTGGGCGTACAGGGAGACCCTGCTCAAAAAGCACCAAAAAAAAAAAAAAAAAAAAAAAAGAAAAGAAAAGATCAAACCTCTGCATCATAGGGATACAGGAAGAAGAAGAATCCCAAGAGAATGGTATTGATCAGATCTTCAACAGAATTCCCCAAACTAAAAAAAGACAAACTAATACAAATACAAGAAACACATAGAACTCCAAACAGACAAGATCAGAGAAGAAACTCTCCACGCCATATCATAGTTAAAAACGTCAGACACCCAAAACAAAGACAAATTCCTTAAAGCCACAAGAGAAAAACAAGTGACCTGTAAGGGGAAAACTATCAGAATTACAACTGACTTCTCAACGCAAACTATGAAAGCAAGAAGAATGTGGAGCAAAGCATTCCCAGTGTTAAAGGACTATAGATGCCAACCCAGGTTACTATACCCAATAAAAAGGTTGATTATAGTTAAAGGAGAGAGAAAAATCTTCCATGACATGAACAAGATGAAAGAATACATGTCTGGAAAACCAACACTTCAGAGAATACTTGATGCAATTCAAAGGACAGAAGAAAGGAGCAACTATCCCCAGGTACCTAGAAAGAGAAATCAATAAAAACATAACTGCAGAAGTAGGAAATTTAAGTGGTGATGTTTGGGCTAAGAACCCATATTGTCTGAGAGAAGACAGAGTAGAAGACAATCCAAACACAGAGTTCCTAAGAAATTAATCGTTAGTTTCAAAGGATGGGGTGCTTTAAGCATAGCTTAAATAGGGCAACCCATAGAGCAACTCATATGGCGTTAGCCCTGTATCCTTTCAAAGAGTAGTTATAATCCTCAGGAAGGCAGTTAGTCCAGAGAAGTTTGGTTTCATGCATCAGTTCTTTAAGGTCCTATTCATCTTTTCTACCCTACCAGAAGAGGGAGAGTACCAGAGAGCATGGTAATCTGAAGGACTTGAATGAGCCCCCAGAAAATAAGGCATAAATGACTTCCATTATGTGAGTCAGTATTTTCAGTTAGGCTAAATATGGGTATTATATTCTCCAAGAGTACCTTGATTACATTAGCAGTAGCTCAAGGCAGGGGCACAGCTTCAACCCAGTGAGTTACATAGTCAACTATTACAATTAGGTACTTTAAATAACCAATCTTTGGCATCTCTGTGTAATCTATTTGTATATTTTGAAAAGGTCTCAATCCTGGATTCCTGCTCCAGGGAGCTGTCACCTCAAGGCTTGTCTGTTAATCTTGGAGCAAATCGAACATCCTTGAATGACCTGTTTGGCCATTATAAATCCCTGGACATCCATAAGCCCTGAGGATTATATCACACATAGCTTGGTAGCCCCAATGACTGCCCTGATGTAAATGGAAAATGAATTCATGCATAAGAGGCTTAGGTAGCATCTCATGCACACTCAGGAGAACCCATTTTCCATCTTCCTTCTGGGATGTCCCTTCTTTTACCAGTTGTTTTTCCTCTTCTAAAATAAATAGTGGGACACTCAGGATAGGCAGAAGGGTAGGTATGAGATAGAGAAGAGAAGCCTTCCCTTAGGACAGCCCTTTTCACTGCTTCATCTGCCAGATTTTTATCTCTAACTTCAAAGCTACATGTCCTCTAATGCCTAGGGACATGCACTTTTACAATTTCCTTAGGCAATACCAAATTGTCTAGAATTTGGGTGAAGAGTTCCTTGTGGGTAAAATCTTGCCCCTTATTATTAATTATACCTTAGAGGTGTGTAAGTGCGTCTGTGTTTGCAGTGCTCATGCAGTCAAAAGAAGGCATTGGATTCCCCTGGAACTGGACTTATAGATGGTTGTTAGCCACCAAGTGGGTACTGGGAATGGAAGCCAGGTCCTCTGCAAGAGTAGCCAGTGCACTTAACTGCTGAGCCATCTCTACAGCTGTTTGATGCAATAACTTTATTTTATTTTTTGGTCTTTCTGAGACAGGGTCTCCCTGTAGCCCCAGATGTCCTGGAACTCGGTCTGTAGACCAGGCTGGCCTTGAACTCACAAAGATCCACCTGCCTCTGCCTCACAAGTGCTAGGATTAAAGGCATGCGTCACCATGCCTGGCAAGATGCAATAACTTTAAAGCATGCTGCATCCACCAGAGCATATCCATTATGTCTTTTGCCTTTCATTAGCCTTGAAGACCCATCTATGAAAAATTTAAATCCAGTCTCAAAAGGAGTTTCTCTTAAATCAGTCCCGACCTCAGTGTGGTAGTCTATGATGTCCAGATACTGGTGTCAAATGCCCTGTATACTACTGGGGACTCCAATTAAGAATTCAGCTGGGGGCTGGAGAGATAGCCTAGCAGTCAAGAGCACCGACTGTTCTTGCAGAGGACCCGGGTTTGATCCCCAGCACCCACATGGTGACTAAGAACCATCTGTAACTCCAATTCCAGGAGAACTCCAGTTCCAGGGGAATCCGAGACCCTCTTCTGACCTCTGTGGCATTGCACAACACGGGTGCACAAACCTACATGTAGATAGTACATTCATACACATATAAAAATAAATAAAATAAAAAAAAGAATTCAGCTGGGTTCAAAGATTCATCAGTAATTAGGTTTTGTCAGGTCTGAAAATGGCACAGAAACACTCTCAAGCCCAGAATTCAGTCTTTAAAAAATTTATTTAATTTGCTGGTGTACCAGGAGGCCAACTGAGAAAACTGGTACACCAGGAAGCCAACTGAGAATTGGTGCACCAGGGCCACTACTCAACCCATGCACGGAAGAGTGAGACTTCAACTATCTGCTGCAGAGAGTTTAAAAAGAGAAAAACCACAAACTACGGGAATCTTGCAGTTGCTTGGGAAACACAAAGCAAACAATGGTGACCTTTAAGCTGATTGGTTATGTTTAGCAGTGTGAAGTTCCTTGGGGAGTGAATTCACTCCCTCAGGACTGGGAAAGTTCATTCTGACCTCAGGTAACTCTGGGAACTGGGATGTCAGGGGCAAAATGTGCTCTTTCTGATAAGGTAATCATGGAACCAGGCTTGCTTTAACTAACTCAATTTTACAGTTAACTCCTTCCTTCTGATTAACTCCTTCTAATCTGTTCCCAACATGTTAAATCATTTCTTTCTAGTAGAAGAGCTCCATACTTTGGAATTCAAGAATCTGTGAGCCATCTTCCCTTTTTTGGTACAGGATGGCTTGTAGTTGGTGAGGAGTGCTGACTATAAACTTCCTCCAAATGTCAGTTTTCTATTTTCCTCAGTCAACAGGTGGTAGTGGCCACTGACTTCACATTCTGACAAACCCTGCCTGACTGGATCAAGTAGCTTGGATAAGTATGCCACTCACTAGGTGTTGGTTCTCTCCACATTCCTGAGTTAGGACTCTGAGTGTTGTCCCCTTATTAACACTAACAAATAAATGAAAGAGCTTTTCTAGGGAGGGCATTGCCAGTAATGAGGTAGTGTTGAGAGCCTGTTTTAGGTTTTCAATGAGTTTTTCCTGGCTTCCAGATTAAGGAGTCTGGCTTTCCTTCTACTAGTTTCAAGTATAATTATTTTGTCTTTAAGGCATAGGAATTAATCCATAACCCATAACCGACAGTACCCTTTTAGCCCCAGAAATTTCCCAAGCTCCTTTTTTGTGTGGGGTAAGGGAAACCCAGCGATGCCCTCTATTTTTTCTGGTCCTAACCTTCTTTGACCTTGACTAACTAAATGCCACAAATATCTAACCTCATTTTCTACCAACTGTAAATTTTTTTTGAGACAGTCTCCCTGTAGCCCCAGCTTGCCTAAAACTCACTATGTAGACCAGGCTGGCCTTGAACTCAGAGATCCTCAATGAACTCATTGAGTCTTGTAATCCTTGACTACTAAGAAAGTTAAGGAAGCTAATGGTGGTACTGATGACCTCACTCTGGTGGTCCCCAGATAGGAGCAGATTATCCACATATTGGAGTAGTCACGTATGGGCAGGGAGACTCAATGTTTCCAAAATTTGTTCCAGTATCTAGCCAAAAAAATTTGGAAAACCAGTAAAGCTTTAATGGGGTAATTTCACCAGAGAAGACCACTCAGACACATAGTTATGTTAATACAAAGTCTTTAGTCAGCTAACAATATATACCAGACATTCAGTCTCTTGTGTAGCAAGGAGCTGTGGTTGGGAGCTGTTTTATATAGAAAAACCATATCCATGGGTAGGAAGTTTAAGTTCCCAAGCTTAGGGGTGGGAAGGCCTTCTAACAATTTCTATTCTCTAAAAGCAACTCAAGCACAAAGTACAGAAGCTCAGAACCCAAGTTAGTAGAATAAATTTCCAAGGAACCAGGAACACGGTGACCTCTTTTCAACTTCTGCCCTGGTTCAGCTGTCTCTTCTCACACTTTGAGTTAAGTTTTGACCTGATATAGTCCCTTTGGAACTCAAAAAAAAAAAGAAAAAAAAAAAAAAAAACAAAAAAAAAAAACATAAAAAAAAAAAAAAAAAAAAAAAAAAAAACAAGAAAAAACATGCTGACTAACATCCCCATACCGCTCATTAACCATTACAGTGTACCATGAAAAAAGGGGGTTGGGTGGCTGGAGAGATGGCCTAGTGTTAAGAGCCTGACTGCTCTGCAGAGGACTTCAGGTTTCCGCCCCAGCACCCACATGGTGGCTGAACCATCTTTTAACTCCCGTTCCAGGGGAATCCGACACCCTTCTTCTGACCTCTGCGGGTTCCAGGACATGGGTGCCATCACTAAATGCAGACAGTACATTCATACACATAAATAAATAAATAAATAAATAAATTAATTAATTAATAAAAAGAGGGTTGTTTCACAACCAATAAGGCAAAAGGCTGAGATGGGGTGGCATTCATACAGTTGGACAAAGTGCATCTGTGGCAACAAACCAGGAATCTGGTAGAATTTGACTTTATCAGCATATGATTAATACCAGAATCATTAAATGGGGCAGTACTATTAATAAAAACAGTAATAGTTGGTTTATCTTAGTTAGTTAGTTGCAGGGTAAGTCAAAGGAGGCTCTGCAAGGAAAGCTCAATAAGTCCCCCCTTTCACTAGAATGGGTTAGTGTCCCAGTTTGTCTTCCATTGCTGTGACAAAACACTCTGACCGACACCAACTTGGGGAGGAAAGGGTTTATTCAGCTTACATCTCCTGGGTCACAGTTGATCACTCAGGGAGCCCAAGGTAAGAACTCAGGGCAGGAACCTGGAGGCAGGAGCTGAAGCACAGGCCATGGAGGAATGCTGGTTACTGGCTTGCTCCTGGCTTGCTCTCTGGCTCATGCCCAGCCTGCCTTCTTATACTGTCACTGCTCAACAATCAAGACAATACACCACAGATGTAGCCACAGGCCAATCCAATGGAGCCAATTCCCCAACCGAGGCTCCCTCAACCCAGGTGTGTCAAGTTGACACCAAAGCTATCCAGCACAGTTAGAATAGCCAAAAGAGTCACAAATAGGGTGGCTGGAGCAAACCTCCTTCCTGTCTATGAAGTTCCTGTGTTCCCTGGTAGCAAAGAGCTTTGATCTGTCCTCAGGTTGGCATGCTGTCTCCCATGGTACTCTGGAGTGGAATCCAGCTTTTAATTTTTGTTGTTTGAGACAGGGTCTCCCTGAAGGCACAGCTAAGCCTGGAACTCACTGTGTAGACCAGGCTGGCTTTGAACTCACAGAGATCTATGCCTGCCTCTGCCTCCCGAGTGCTGGGATTAAAGGTGTGCACTACCATGCTGGACTTGGAATCCAGCTTAAAAATTTTTTTCTTGATGGAGAGGTGTTGTCCTTTTGTTGTTTTTTGTTGAGCCTCACATTGTTGGATGGAGCATTAAGGCAGCCATCAGGGGCCACTGATATTCTGTGGAAAAAACACAAGCATAGCCTGTTCCCAAACTGACACCAAAGTGGGAGGATGTCATTTTTCTGCCAAGAGATCCCTTCAGGGAGCCTGTCCACAAGGACAGTCTGATTCCCACCCCCAGTGCCTTTCAGCTGCAGAGAGACCATGTGAAAAAGGAATGTCAGTGAGGAAGGGTCACTTACATCTGCAGTAGTTGAAGAGATCACCTATATGCTGTAAGGAGAATCTAAAACAGGAAGTGGGAAGAAAGAAATATTTTAAATCATGTTGTTCCTACCAAGGCTATGCCCTTCCCTCAGGACACCATTGCATTATATTTAGAAGGCTCAGATAGCAATACATAGCTTAGAGGAAATAACCCAGACCTTGAAGTTGTGCTCAACCCCTGAGTTAGCTGTACTTCTACCTTCCAGAAACTCCTTAGGAAGTACCAGAAACAAAAGATCAGCAGATGACCTAACTGCAACTGCACCCATGGGATATCTTACACCATCCACCAGTGCCATGTGGACAAACTACAGATGTCAGGTGCTGAATGAGAGAAGGTGGCCCCATCATCAGAATAATACTGTATTTCAATGTTTAGAAAGGACAGGTGAGGATATCTGGATTTCCTTTGTTTAGTAGCTTCAGAATTTAAGGCTGGTAGATGCCGTCCTCTCATAACCAAAGGCACACTCACAAAAGCTCCTGCAGATCAATGCAGCCAAAGCCACCCTAAGGATAAGTTTTGTCTCACCATAGGTCTCCCCCAAGAAATGTGCAAACTACTCTGTCACAACAGACAGCATAATGAGATGTACTAAAGTGTCAGGTGTCTGGCTGGGTGCTGAAGCCCAGAATGGGTTAATTCAGAATAATAGGGAATTCATGAGTTTCTGAGGTAGCAACTCATCCCAGGCAGGGAAATGGGCCACTAAAACAGAGCTCACTTACAGCCCAGTAATTGGAAAACCAGATTGGGATGCAGGGGCGAAGCCCTAAATTACTTTTCTGTGGAATAAACATGCTGGGACCATCTCCATTTGGTTCATGTTATTGCTGAATTTTCTTCCTTGATTTTATCTTTTTTTTTTTTAACGTATGCCCTTAATCTGTTTAGCACCTTTCTCCAAGGTTGTCATTTCACCTAAGTCTTATCTCTTGGAGTTATCTCTCCCCTCACTTCCTGTATGTGAAGCCCATCCCTTAGAATCTTAGCTCTTTTCAAGTGCTCTCTGAGTCATATGTTTCACCCTTCATAGAAACTTGTTACAAAGACAGTAAAAAGAGACAGGGTCTCCCTGTTGCCCAAGGCTTGCCTTGAACTCACAGAGATCCACCTGCTTCTGCCTCCCAAGTGCTAGAATTACAGGTGTGCACCACCACATCTGGCTAACCTTAAATTTTTTTACACCAAATGATCAAGGAATATCTCCTATGGCTAAGCATTGTCAGGAACTTACAGTCCCACAACCTTTACCACAAGTGCTCTAGAGAGACCCAGAGTTAGGACTTTGGAGTAAACTCCAATCCCTTTGCTAACAATGGGAAGAGGCTACGCTTGTGGCTTTCCAGACAATGAACCTTCCCCCAGATGGGTACCGCTCAGATTCATCAGAGCACTCAGTTGATCACCCCACGTTGAAAATGGTGATGCTGACCTTGGGAAAGAGGAAAAAGAGACCAGAAGAAGAAGCTACAGAATCATGTGACCTGGAAATGATTAAGGCCTTGATGCACAAGACCTGGGAAAGAGCCAAGCCAGAGATACAACTCAGCCTAAAATACTCCTTGTCTGTATCCTAGCCATGTTAACTGTAAACAGTGTAAAGGCAGAAAAATGTGTAATTATTACTTCTATCCAGGGTGTGCCTGTTGTTGGATCAAACCTGGTACTTCAGGGTATTGCTTAGGGTTGTATGGAACCATGTGGACCCATTGTCTGGGAAAGAAGAGGAAAAGTTGTATATAGTCAAAGCAATGGAGGAAAGTTTAATAGGACAAATACTACTGATCAAAGACTAAAAGACCAAAATGATTTTAGTATTTTTCAGGAAGCAATAAATTTAGAGGACATGGTTATAGCTGTAAAAAAATATCATTTTGCTATAGATAGAAATGTGGTTTGCCCCACTGTATCTTTATTTATTTTTTCTCCAAGCGGATTGTTGGATAATCCACTGCATCTTTAAAAGTTAGACCAACCATGCCTTTGCTCAGGGAAAATTTATGGCTCCAACTTGCACAATAAGGTTATAATACATCAACTTTCTATGTCCAAATGTAGGGATTCTGTTTGAAACCTGCCTGGCACCAACTGTCTTTGATGCTTTGGGCAAAGCATTGTTACATTCTTGTAGTGATCCGGAATATATGGTGTGAATTCCTGTATTCCCCAACCCCCACAAAGTCCTGTATAAAAACCCTGAATTACAGCAATAAACTGTGTTATTTCCTCATAGAATTTCTCCCAGTCACTTTTTTTAGTCTGTCCCTTCTTTTATTTTTTTCTTCCTTTATATGTTTATTTTTTTTTAAGGGATTCTACAATATAAGAGCACAGTTGTTTTCAGATCACATTGACGTTGCTCAGTTTGCCATAGGAATAGTTAATTGGTGCTAGCATCCACAGATGAAGGATACCATTCATTGTTTTCCTGGGACTGTGTTACTTCACTCAGCATATCTTCTAGCTTCAACCATTTATTTACAAAGTTCATGATGTCATCTTTCTTCACTGCTGCATAGAACTCCATTGTACAGCTGTACCACATTTTCTCTATCCACTCGTTAGTTGAGGGGCACTTGGGTTGGTTCCAGCTCCTTGCTATTGTGAAGAGAGCTGCAGTAAACATGGCTGTGCATGTATCTCTGTAATAAGATGAGTCTTGTTGGTACATACCCAGGAGGTATGACTGGGTTAGGTGGCAAGCTCATTTTGAGTCTTCCAAGGGTTCTCCACACTGCTTTCCATAGTGGCTGTACCAGTTTACATTTCCAGTGGTTGAGTGTTCCCCTTTCCCCACAACCTCTCCAGCACTTTATATCATTTGTTTTCTTGATCCTAGCCAGTCTTATTGGAGTAAGATGATATCTTAAGGTGGTTTTAATTTGCATTTCCTTAATTACTAGCAATGTTGAGCACTTCTTAAGATATTTCTCAGCCATCTCTAATTCCTCACTGGTGAAGTCTCTGTTCAGCTCTTTGCTCCATCTATTGAGTGGGTCATTTGTTTTCTTTCTCCTTTGTTTTTTGAGTAGTTTATATATTCTGGAAATCAATGCTTTGTCAGATGTTTCTGCGGAAGGTTTCCTCCCACTCTGTGGGTTTTCTCTTCACTTCCTTCATTGTTTCTTTTGATGTACAGAAGCTTTTGACTTTAATGAGGTCCCATTTGTCAAATGTCGGCCTTAATTCTTGCACAGCTGCTGTCTGATTTAGAAAGTCTTTTCCTACGCCTATGTCTTGTAGGCTGCTGCCAACTTTTTCTTCTATCACCTTTAGAGTTTGGGGTTTCACATTGAGGTCTCTAATCCATCTGGATTTGACTTTTGTACAGGGCGATAGGTAGGGGTTTAATTTCATTCTTCTACAAGTGGTTTTGCCAACACCACTTGCTGAAGATGCTGTCTTTCCTCCATTGTGTCTTCTTGGACCCCTTGTCAAATATGAGGTGGATGAAATTGTATGTGTTAAGTTGGATCTTTGGTTTTGTTCCATTGGTCAACAGGTCTGTTTTTGTGCCAGTACCAAGTTGTTTTTATGATGATAGCCTTGAAATATAGTTTGAAGTCTGGTATAGAGATTCCCCCTGCATTGCTCTTTTCACTCAGAGTTGCTTTGGCTATTCGGGGTCTTTTGTTTTTCTAAATGAAATTAAGGACTTTTTTCTCCAAGCCTGTGAAGAAACTCTTGGGGATTTTAATTGGAATTGCATTAAATCTACACAAGTGTTTGGGTAGAATGGACATTTTTAGTATATTAATTTTCCCAGTCCATGAGCATGGAAGGTTTTTCCATCTTCTGAAGTCTTCTTCAAGGGTTTAAAATTTTTTGTTGTAGAGATCTTTGGTGTTTTTGGTTAGGTTTGTTCCTAGGTATTTTATTGTTTTTGAGGCTATTGTGAGTGGGAAAGTCTCCTTGAATTCCTTCTTCAGTAGCTTGTTGTTGGTGTAAAGAAAGGCTACTGATTTTTCTAGGTTAATTTTGTATCCTGCCACTTTACTGAAGCTCTTAATCGTTCCTAGATTTCCGGTGGAGTTTTTTATCATCCCTTAACTAAACAATCATACCATCAGCAAAAAAGTATAGCTTGACTTCTTCTTTTCCAACTAGGACTCCTTTAATTTCCTTTTCTTGCCTTATTGCCCTAGCAAGTGTTTCAAGCACTATATTTGAAGAGGTGTGGTGACAGGGGGCAGCCTTGCCTAGTTCCTACCTTTAAAGGGAATGTTTCTGTCATTTCCTCATTTAGGATGATATTGGCTGTGGATTTCCTGTATATGGCTTTGATTACATTGAGGAATGATCCCTCCAATCCAATTCCCTCTAGGACTTTAAACATGAAGGGATGCTGGATTTTGTCAAAGGCTTTTTCAGCATCAATTGAGATGATGGTGTGGTTTTTGTCTTTAATTCCATTTATGTGTTTGATGTTGTTTATTGATTTTCGTATGTTGAACCATCCCTGCATCTCTGGTATGAATCCAACTTGGTCATGATGGATGATGTGGGTCTGTATGCGATTTGCCAGTATCCTGTTTAGAATTTTGGCATCTGTGTTCATTAGGGAGATGGGTCTATAATTCTCCTTTTTAGTTGTATCTTTGCCTGGTTTTGGTAATAGAGTGATGCTGGCTTCATAGAAGGAGTTTGGGAGCATTCCCTCTGATTGTATCCTTCTAAACAGTTTCAGCAATAATGGTTGTAGGCCTTTTTGAAATGTTTTATAGAATTCTGCCATGAAACCGTGTGGGCCTGGGCTTTTTTTCGTTGGGAGGTTTCTTACTACGACCTCAATTTCTTCATATATTATGGGTCTGTGCTTCAGGTGGTCTTGGGAAATCCTCAATCTCTGATTCTGCCCCTTCTTTTTTCTCTGTCTCTCTTTTTTCTTTCACCAGGCATCACTTCCAATCTCCCCCCTCCCTCTCTACCAGGGCTAAGACCCTGGTTGTTAGCCAGCTGGCCAGAACAATCCAGGGACTTGCAGTCCTAGGAACTGTGGGCCCTGATCCAGAGAGGAAGAACACCTCGTGGAAGGCTGGATGCACGATGTCATCCAAGGGACCTCATAATATCAAGACTATTAAGGAAAAATTTAATTGGTGTAGGGTTACATGTCGACTCTTATAAACAAATAACTAAAGATAATATGAATTTCCAGACAACATATTGTTACAGCAGTTGGAGATATACCTGTGACTTATGTGTTTGGTAACCATTCTTTATGTTTTGATTGTAAATTTATTCCTCCACATTGTGCTTCTAGTTTTTCCTTTTTTTTTTTTTTTTTTTTTTGGTCTTTTCGACACAGGGTCTCCCTGTAGCCCCAGCTGTCCTGGAACTCTCTCTGTAGACCAGGCTGGCCTTGAACTCACAGAGATCCACCTGCCTCTGCCTCCCAAGTGCTAGGATTAAAGGCGTGCGCCACCACGCCCAGCTGTGCTTCCAGTTCTAATCATTCATTGAGCAAAGGAAAAAGTTTACCCATAGGGTGAACTTTTTTTTTGTAATAATGACACTTTTAGGGCTCTATCCACTATCCATGTGGGGCATATAGTCCCTCTGTTGTCAACTCCACATATGACTAGAACTAGAAGGTCTCTGTCAAAAATATGTGATGACTTGTTAAAATTGTTAGATTCAATGGCAGTAACAGCTATATTGGCCTTTCTGCTTCCCCTACCTGGCTTAGTAGCTGAGACACAAAGAGAAATTTCTCAACTCACTCATATAACTAGTAAAACTACCAATATGGCTGCTAAAATATTGGAGGAGATGAACCAAGAAATGGGTAAATTAAGGACTGCAATCTTTCCTTTAATCCCAGCACTTTGGAGGCAGAGGCAGGAGGATCTCTGTAAGTTCAAGGCCAGCTTAGCTTGGTTTACATAGCTCCAGGCCAGCTGGGGCTAAAGGGAGACCCTGTCTCAAAAAGACCAAAAAAAAAAAAAAAAGACTGCAGTCTGAGAAAATATAGCTACAGTTTATTACTTGCTGTTAAAGAATTATGTGTTGTTTTAATATACCTGATTTCTCCCATACAGTAGTCAATCAAAATAATGAATTACAAAAGGAAATTGACAAAATTTCTTACTCTTCGATGTCCTGGCCTAAAATGGCTTTTGTGGATCACTCCTTTTTTGGAACCTATATTAATTGGTTTACTTCTTCTCCTTACTGGAGCACCAATTCTTTGTGTGTGTGTGTGTGTGTGTGTGTGTGTGTGTGTGTGTGTGTGTAGATGTACCACATTTTATCTATCCACTTGTCAGTTGAGGGGCATTTCATTTGGTTCCAGCTCTTCACTATTGTGAAGAGAGCTGCCATGAACAAGTCTATACATGTATCTCTGTGGTATGAAGAGTCTGATGGATATATTCTCAGAAGTGGTATGGCTGGGTCTGGTGGAAAGCTCATTTTGAGTCTTTTAAGGGATCTCCATGCTGCTTTCCATAGTGGTTGTACAAGTTTGCATTCCCACCAGCAGTGGATGAGTGTTCCCCTTTCTCCACACCCTCTCCAGCATTTAGTATCATTTGTTTTCTTGATACTTGCCAGCCTTATGGGGTGAGATGGTATCTTAAAGTGGTTTTAATTTGCATTTCCTTAATTATTAGCAATGTTGAACACTTTATTTGGTTTGTTTTCTTTTTATTTTATTTTATTCACATAAATTTATTTTTATTTTTTTAACAAATCTAGACCTGTGTTCCCGCCCATTCCCCCACCCCGCCAGAGCTCATGCATTCTGCCAAACATGCTTTTCATCTCTTTCTCAGTCTTTCTCAATATTCTCCATGAGGAAGTTGACTGTTTTGAGCAGAAGTTCACTGTTTCAGCCAGTTCTTTGATGCAGTCCTTTCTGTTGCTGTTGTTGTTGTTGTTGTTGTTGTTTCCAATATGCATCACTCCCAACTGCTTTGGACAAAAGCTCAGGGGGCCCTACACAAGAAATACTTACAACTAGGGAATTGGCACTAGCATCCACAGATGAGGGATACCATTCATTGTTTTGTTTTTCTGGGACTGTGTTACTTCACTCAGCATGATGTCCTCTAGCTCCAGCCATTTTCCTGCAAAGCTGGTAATGTTGTCTTTTTTTTTAGTCTTTTCGAGACAGGGTCTCCCTGAAGTCCTAGCTGTCCTGGAACTCACTCTGTAGACCAGGCTGGCCTTGAACTCACAAAGATCCACCTGCCTCTGCCTCCCAAGTGTTAGGATTAAAGACGTGTGCCACCACACCTGGCAATGTCGTCTTTCTTTACTGCTGCATAGAACTCCATTGTGTAGATGTACCACATTTTCTCTATCCACNAGTGGATGCTGACCTTGCTTTGATGTTGCTGTTTAGCTATAGTTTTACTGATATTAAAAGTGAAAACAAACACATTTGAATCTCAACACAATTTTTGCCGTCTTATATGGATGAGTCTGAATTAAATCTTAAAGCTGATAGTATTTCGAAGACATATTTCCCCAAAAATTAGGGAAAATAATTGTTAGTGGAAAATATGAGTTGATTAAGATTTTTCTTTTTGTTTTTAAACAAGAACGATTTCCAAGGATCAGTTTGAAAAAAAGAAAAATGATACCTTAGATCCTGAACCGTGAGTATATATCCATTTCTTTTTTACTTAATTCTAATTTCAGATGAGGAGTTACTCTTTGTGATTGGATTTTGGGAGAAAACACTTAAAAATGGGATATCATGTGGGACATTATCTTCTAAGATAGCAAGTCTTTTTCGAGATAAGGTCTCCCTGTAGCCCCCAGCTGTCCTGGAACTCACTCTGTAGACCAGGCTGGCTTTGAACTCATAAAGATCCACCTGCCTCTGCCTTCCAAGTGCTAGGATTAAAGGCGTGTGCCACTATGGCTTTTATCTATTTTTAATGTATGCCCTTAATCAATTTAGTACCTTTCTTCAAGATTGTTAATTCACCTAATTTTTTTTTTTTTTGGCCCTTTTGAGATAGGATCTCTTTAATCCTAGCTGGCCTGGAGCTTGCTCTGTACACCAGGCTGGTCTTGAACTCACAGAGATCCGCCTGCCTCTGCCTCCTTAGTGCTGGGATTAAAGGCATGCACCACCACACCTGGCTCACCCATCTTATCTCTTGGAGTTATCTCTCCCCTCACTTCCTTTATGTGAAGCACATCCCTTAGAATCCTAGTCCTTTTCATGCATTTTCTGAGAGCCACATGTTTCACCCTATATATAAGCTTGTAACAAAGTAAGAAGAGATTCGTGGTAGAAGAGATTTGCACAAGAGAAACTTAGAGTAGAGAGATTTATGTTAGAATATAGATATAGATGTTAGAATATAGAAATAGATATCTGCTATAGACAGATTTTTGCCATGGAGATTTTGCCATCAAATAAAGAGGTTTACTTGAAACTTATACAGGACTTGTGTGATGCTTGTTTAGAGAGACTTTACAGCAAAGGCAAATCTCCTGGGACCTGGCCTAGTGGGTCTTCCTGTTGCTCTCACTGGTACTCGTGGGAACCTCACAGGTGTGGGCCTGGGCCCCTGTAGCTGGGTACCTCCCTGCTTACAGGAAACATCTTTTCTACAAATTACTCAAGAAATCACTTCCCAGAAGCAATTGTTATGCCAACTGCCATTTAATGTTTTTTAAATGTGGACATGAGACAAAGGTTCTGGAAGTACTTCTAGGCCTCTTGCTAACTGGCCCAGTTCTGAGGCTGGCCATAATTCTCAAGAGTCAGGGAGCTTAGAGGTGGTTTAATATTCAACAACTTAAGTCTCTGTCAAGAGACTTCAAAGGACAGCAAAAGACAGCACAGCAGATGAAGACATCTCCCTAGCCTCAAGCAAAAGACAAAGAATAAACTTAAAATGCCAAAATCCTTAACAAGGAAGTCCGAATTCACAAGATCAGTCCCTCTCTTTGCCTGCCTGTCTGCCTCAGCTTTTAAAAGAATTTGGCTGAAGGACTCTACTCAGGAATGTCACACACATAAAAGCACACTTTCTTGGAAAGTTTCACAGTATTTGGAGCATAACAAATTGTTCAGCTGTGCAATAGATACTGGCTCAAGTTTTGTTCTTAATTTTACCAAAACTAACTGTTGTTGAAAATAACAACCTCTGACAGTTTATCACTGTTTATACACCCAGATTTTTATGTATAGGTGACCTCTACCATCTGTAGATTCAATAGTTGAGGCAGACAGTTTTAAAACAGGCACAAAATGAATTGTTTCTTGATAGTAAGAAGGAGGACAGTTATATAGAACATAATGTGCCTTGTGCAAAGTCAGAAGTGTAGGTCAAGTTGGAGAACCATAAAATAGTAGCTGCCTGCATGTCAGTGAAACATCTTAATCAGCCAATTGCTGATATAATTTCAGGTTACATTGGTGAAGTTTTCTTTAAGAAATTCTGAAAAGGAAGTAGATATGGGAGATAGCAGTGCCTCCAAAGAGCAGTCTCATGAGAACACCAGGAAGGCCCTGGGCACAGAATCTGTAAGATTGCCAGTCTCTTGAGAACCAGACTTCCATCTGCTCTGGACTATATAGCAGCTCAGCTCAGATGATACCTTTATCAGAACCCCAAGAATATTATTATACCCTGAGGACTTTGTTGCAAAGGGCAGCCCCTACCAGAGGTAGCCCCACTAGTAAGAATGGACTGAGGTGGTTACCATATGAGGTGGTGCCAAAACACAGGCAAGAATGATAACATGTCAGGGTGGAGAGGCAGGACAGAAAGAAGTTGAGGCTGGTCCCATCTTCACTGCTCTCCCTGGCAGCCCTGGGCTTGGGTGCCCAATTCAGTGCTGAGGGTACAGCAGAGGAGCTGCCAGATGGGACAGGGATTGGATGGGTGAAGGGGACAGGAGCTGGCAGGCTGGAGAAGACATTTGAGTAGAGAGAGCAGGGTGGGTATTGGGAGCCCACATCCCCTCCATCTCCAGTGAGGCATGCAAGTTTGCCAGGTAATGCACAACACAGTGCTAGCCAACCCCAGCAGCGGCCACCACAAGCTGCATGGAGCTGCAAGAGGTAGACACTGAAGAAGTGACACAGCTGACGCAGGTGCCTGCTGTGTATGCAAATAGCTGGGCTCCACCTCAATGGCCCAGGGGGCTCCAAGGTGGCCCACAACAGGTGTGAGCATGGGCCAGGGAGCAAGAGGAGACCTGTGCCAAGGCCAGGGGCTGGGTAGCAAGGAGACCCAGGCAGGCTTTGAGAGGCCCAAGAGAACATGGCCCTGCCACCCTAAGGGGTCTGACTACTCCAGAGGAGGTTTTAAAATTTTTTATTTATGTGTATTTATGTGTATGAATGGGGCTGTCTGCATGTGGGTTTGTGCACTTGT
Organism: Rhizomys pruinosus; assembly: GCA_009823505.1. Lineage (NCBI taxonomy): Eukaryota > Metazoa > Chordata > Mammalia > Rodentia > Spalacidae > Rhizomys > Rhizomys pruinosus. The sequence goes on along the minus strand of VZQC01011170.1, from coordinate 209,509 downwards.
GTCGTGCAATGCCACGGAGGTCAGAAGAGGGTGTTGTATTCCCCTGGAACTGGGGTTCTACTGGAATTTGAGATGCAGATGGTTCTCAGCCACCATGTGGGTGCTGGGGATCAAACCCCGGTCCTCTGCAAGAGCAGTCAGGGCTCTTAACCACTAGGCCATCTCTCCAGCCCCCAGAGGAGGTTTTAGGCTCAAACCAAGCTGAGTGTCAAGGGAGAGGAAGAGAATACACCAGTTTAAGCCAAAAAATTTTTTTTGTCTTTTTGAGACAGAGTCTTCCTGTAGCACCAGCTGTCCTGGAACTCACTATGTAGACCAGGCTGGCTTTGGATTCACAGAGATCATCTACCTCTACCTCCTAAGTGCTGGGATTAAAGGCATGCACCATCACACCCAGTGAGCCAACATTTTAAGAACCTCCCAGAATCCTGGAATTTGAGCTCTATGCTTTCCAGAAACCTAAAGAGAAAAGTCAGTCTGAGCAGAACTATGAGGAGGGGAGCCTCTCTTTGTTGGTGGGAGGAGAAATTTTCTGTTTCCTTCACACAGTGTAACACAAACCAACTGGTTCCCCAGGAAATAGTGGCTTTCTCTGAGGTGTCGGGTTTCTCCCTCTTGATCCCCTCTCCAGGTTGAGGGGAGTGAGGGAGCCCATTATGCAATTTGAAAAGCCTCAGGGCAGAGAGAAATGCAAGTTGGACTAGAAATAAAATATGTGGGTTGTTTACTAATAATCTGATGGTCCTTTAGTCATGCATGGCCACAATCCATAGGATATTCTTCCCTCCTAGAACCAGGACTACGAGCTTCAAGGCTGTCTCCTGCCTGCAGGCAGACAGTCTCTAGGCTTAGCTCTGGCAAGAAGTAGGGGAGGGGACCTCAAGAAAGTTACCTGATGGAATAGAAACACAAAGAAAGAGAGACAAGCACTCAGAGAAAATCCAGGGCATAAAACTCTCTCTCCTTTATTCATGCCAGTAGTGTGTTTATATACCAAAGGTTACTGTGCTCTGTGGGAGTGGGAGTGGGAGGCAGGTGGAAGGGAGGGGCGAGCCACCTTGGATCTTACCAGGGGGCTTCAGAGCTCCTGTTTGTGCAACTGGTAAACTAGAGTTGTGACATTCTTCCCGATACCTCAAGGGAAGGGGCCATCTGGTTCTGGAACTTTGCAGAGACAGGTGAGGCAAGAAAACACTGCAATATCCCAGACCTTCCAGAGCTATAGATAACTCACAGAGACAACTGAATGCCCAAAGAGATACAGATAACTCTCGGAGGTTTTGTGGGACAGGTCTTACAGTTTCTTCCTTGAGCAGGCAAAGTTTCATTCCTACACAAATACATTTTTTTGGCCATTTGAGACAGGGTTTCCCTGTAGCCCCAGTTCCCAGCTCTCCTGAAACTCACTATGTAGACCAAGCTGGCCTTGAACTCATGGAAATTTGCCTGCCTCTGCCTCTCAAGTGGTGGAATTAGATGACAAAATGAGAGATAAAACAGTACAGAAAGTGACATAGCAAACACACAGAAAGAATGACAAGGCAAACACATACAGCGTCCACTACACACACCCAGATCACCAAATCCCAAACTTTTATGATGCTTAAAAATCTTTTGGGTGGGGTGTTGGAGGCTGCAGGTTAACAAGGGCAGCAGAGAAGCAGAACCTCCTTGGTTCCCAGACCTTCTCAGGCAGCACTTCCCCTAGGAGTCTGTCTAAATCTACTCCCCTCCACCCTGATTGGGAACTGAGACACCCTGGGGTCTGGGGTCTAAATCTCTGGGATTTCCCAGTAAGGGAACCAAATGGCACGGGGTAATTCCATCAGAAAAGACCACTCAGGCACAAAATGATGCCAATAGAAAGTCTTTAGTCAGCCGGCTAAATTCAGTCTCATGTGCAGCAAGGAGGCATTTTATATAGAAAAACCATATCCAGGTGAGAAGATTAAGTTCCTAAGCTTATGGGTGGAAAGCCCCTCTAACAATTCCTATTCTCTAAAAGCAAGCCAAGCATAAAGTACAGAAGCCATGAATCTAAGTTAGTAAAATAAATTTCCAAGCAACCAGATACATGCTAACCTGTTCCCAACTTCTGCCCTGGTTCAGTCATCTGGTCCCATATTTTGATTTAAGTTCTGAGTTAAGTTTTGACTACTGGGCTCAGCTGTGGCTGGTAAGATGGCGTAGCTATGGACAGTCTTGAGGTGCACCACCACAAAACCCTGAGGCAAATACTCTATTTTGTTGTTTTCTCCTGGAATGGGGGTATTCCCATTAAAAAAGATTCCTGCTTTCAGCTGCCAGGGGCCAAGCCCAAAAGGCCTACTTCAAATGATTTATTGCTTGATGCAAATCATTTTTATAAGCAAAATGATGTCAACTCCCAGAGCCAATCACAGACTCCCAGTTTTGCATCATTGTATATTGCTGCTCTGCCTCACATCATGTGACTGGGGCATATTGCTCCCTCTTGGAGTGGGGTCAGAGGAATCTCATGACTCCCACATTGTGCCCTGAGGGATGCTAGCTGAGACCTAGCCCATAATTCAAACTGGATCTTCCAAGATCCCTCCCTTTTATTTTATTTTTTTCTGAGAGGCAGATGAGCCCATGGGAGAGGTTGGCACCATGAAGGAACCCGGGTCTTGAATAGTCAGGTGCTTAAACCTGTCTTGAGCACCAGGCAGGGGGCAGACCAGACCTAAGCTTTTAGTTTTTACACTAAAACCAATTTATGCCCCCCCAAAACCAGCAATGAGTTAAACTAACTGTTAAATACAAGTAACAAATGCAAGCAACCTTCATGTAAAACCAATTTGTAAGTAGCTATGTCCAAATTTGTACAACCCGACTCCCCATTGTCCAGTTTTAGAGGATTATATGCACAAGCATGTTGATCAAATAAGAGTCTAGTCTATATCACTGTAGTCTCACAATTTACTCCAATCTTCTCAGCCCTTACATTCTACCACATCTCCTCTTCTGCACGTTGTTCCCCAGGCTTTGGGAAAGGGACACAGTGGGTGAGAAGCAAAACAGTCTATTTTCTCTTGAGATGTCATTTCAGACTCTGGTCTGTTCAGGCTGTTTCCTTTCTTTTTTTTTTTAATTTAATTTTTATTGATGGTTTGTGCATTTCGTACATCATTTTCCAATTCAGATCAGGCATATTTCCCTTTCCCTTCCCCCCCACCCCCACCCCATCCCAGATCATGTATTCTGCCATAACTGTCCTGCATCTTTCAGGTTTTTTTTTTCTTTCATTTTTTAGCTATAAGTGATAATCCATGAGTATAAGCATCCTT
>VZQC01011170.1:183845-204440 GCA_009823505.1 Rhizomys pruinosus | reverse complement strand
TTTTTTTTGGTCTTTTTGAAACAGGGTCTCCCTGTAGCCCCAGCTATCCTGAAACTCGCTCTGTAGATGGTTTTGAATAGAGAATTTTCTTTTCACAGTTCTTATGCCTATTAGTCAATTAAAGCAAGCAGTTATACCTGTTCTATAAAGAATTACTACTATAACAGTTGGCTCTCACTTACAGCTAGGGAATGACTTCATCACTAACATGTTTTTCTTTTTTTCTATAAAAAGGAAAGGTAGGAAGTTTCTCATATTAAAACTTAGCAGCACCTGGAAAACAAGTTTAATTGGGACACATTATAAAAAGTTATTTTAAATTGAATCCAGAGAGATTGGTGTCTGCGACTCAGGCAGTCTGAGGTTTTTTCTTCCTTTTAGTGCTCAGATGGGCCAGCTTCTCTGCTGGTATTTCTTGATCCATCCTTCACAGCCCAAAGTCATACCTTTTTCAGACATTTAAGCTGGTGGTGATTTTACCTGTGGGAACATGCAAGCCTTCTCTCATAGTTAAAGATTTAAAATTCAAAAATTTGACAAGTTTTAGTGAGTTTTCTATTTAACTATATCACAGAGGGAGCCTTATTTCCCCATCTCTATTTTAGGTTTTTATTATTTGACCCATAACTCTCTAAAAGGCAGTTGTATTACATATACCTATAGACAGGAATCAAGGTATAAAATTCTCTTAAATTTACCTAAACTCCACACTTATCTACATAGAAAGTTCCAAGCCTGCTGAGGCTATAGGGAGACTATCTCTAAGAAAAGAAAAGGATATCAAAACCAACTTATTTTTCAGATATAGTCACTTAATTAATTTTTAATATATTCAGGAATCTGTAAGAAGAAAATGCATAAGCATATCATAAAATGATTTTCTTTGCGTAGATATAATCAATATATAATTTTCTGTGTATTTTATGAGGGACCTCTGACAAGAATAGTTCTCATGTACCTACAAAAAAGCCTCCTTTGTGGATTGTTCAGTTTATAATTAACCATAAGCCACAAGGGGGTTTCTTCTGTGTCCACGTAGACATACAGGGAAAGGTTCTAGTCGAGGAAGAACTGTCATCAGCAATAATTGCATTTTTTTTTCTTTTTGGTCTTTTTGAGACAGGGTCTCCCTGTAGCCCCAGCTGTCCTGGAAGTCACTCTGCAGACAAGGCTGGCCTTGAACTCACAAAGATCCACCTGCCTCTGCCTCCCAAGTGCTAGGATTAAAGGTGTGCGCCACCACACCTGACAACTTGCATTTCTTTAACTGTGAAAATGTTCTTTAGTGTAAAGAATGTTCTCAAAAGGTTTTCTGAAAGATAATCATCAATAGATGTTTATTTGAAGATATAAATGTTATGAAGTTGTTATTCTATAGACTACTTACTGCAGGTTTACTATGGAACACATAAATAGTCAGGGAAAGAAACAGGAAAATAAGCAAACATCTTGGACCTGGAGTGCAATTGGATATGTCTTTTTTCCAAAACTGAGATCATGTATTTCTTGCAAATAAGATGGCTATACAGAAGTACATTTCTAAATTTATAACTATTTTTTTGTTTTGTTTGTTTTTAATTTACATTTTTTATTGATGCTTTGTGTATTTCATACATCATTTTCCAATTCAGTTCAGGCATATTTCCCTTTCCCTTCCCCCCACCCCACCCCACCCCATCCCAGATCATGCATTCTGCCATAACTGTACTGCATCTTTCTCTCAGGTTTTTTTCATTTTTTAACAATAAGTAATAATTTATGAGTACAAGCATCCTTCATGTAAAACCAATTTGCAAGCAGTTGTGCCCCAACCCACACAGCCCATGGGTCCCACCATCCATCGGGGGGGGCTTGTATGTTCAATCAAGTTGATCAAATGAGTTTCCAGTCTATATTGCTGTAGTTTCACCATTCACCCCAATCACAGCCCTTACATTCTACCACGCCCGCTCTTCCACAGATTGTTCCCTAAGCTTGGAAAAGGGGCACAGGTAGATGAGAAGCAAAACAGTCTACTTTCTCTGGAGCTGTTGTCTTGGCCTCTGGTCAATTCTTGCTGTTTCCTTTCATGGGCTCACAGTTTGTCCAGGAATAACCTTTCGATCCTACTAATGAAGCACAAGCAATTAGATATATAGGTATTTAAACAGTAATAATTGTTATGGTAGGTTACTTTGGTATAGACACAGATGTTTGGATGGTATGTTAATCCATGAATTACATTTTTTTCCTGTAAAATATGATAGGGTCTTACTGTGGCTTATAACATGTCCTAACCATTAGAGGATGTAAGCTTGTTGCATCAGCCATGTGTTATGCCTCCAAGGAGAGAGCTAATAGCCAATTAGATTTGGGATATACAGGCATATGGCTGCCACTTCTGCACAGTATTTCCAGGCAGGTGAGGTGTAGCTGGTGCTGACTCTTGCTGAGTCTTGCTTGACTCAAGGAAACCTATATTTGCTTTATTGGTTTAGTGGCCTTTGATAACACTCTGGTATTCCAGAGACCATCTGTACACTTGCAAGTGTGGTCTCAATACATCTTTCCCATGTTCACATCAGGTCTTTGACAGGAGGGCTTTATCGCCTCTCTTCTTGCAGATATTCCAGTTTAGAGGCAAGGAGACTTTATCTTTTGTGGGGGCTTGGATCCCTTGGCCAACATCTCCTTGGTAGAATAATCCATTGCTGATGTTAGAGCTCCTGTATTAATATATTTTGCTTAAGTGCATAGCTTAAGGAGACTTTAGTATTATATTTGGTTCTGAATAGAGAATAATCCTTTTCACAGTTCTTATGTCTATTAGTCAATTAAAGAAGGCCTAACTTTACAACTCTTAATTTTCTGGTTAAGTTACTATGCATTATCAAAGAAAAAGTAATCTTTTTCTTTTTTTTCTTGGCTTTTTCAAGACAGGGTCTCCCTGTAGCCCCAGCTGTCCTGGAATTCACTCTATAGACCAGGCTGGCCTCGAACTCACAAAGATCTGCCTGCCTCTGCTTCCTGAGTGCTAGGATTAAAGGCGTGCGCCACGACGCCTAGCAAAAGTAATCTTTATTACAACTCATTCAACATACTTTTCATGATATTCTTGTATTTTGATGATGTATGTAATATTTTAGTGCCTTAATAGTATTTTGAATGCAATATTTTGCTAGTGGTTAAAGAACTGTTCTCTTAAGGATGAAATAGTGTTTGTTAAAGAGGTCTATGAAATAATTTACACTTGTTATAAAATGATTACATGTGGGAAAAAATTTACGCAAATTGTTTATCAGTAGACTATATACTGTTAATTTGGGAAGTAAACTTAGTTCCTTTAGTCAAATTATCCTGTAGGTAGAGGAAATGTGACAGGTGATACTGTACAATACAAAAAAATATCGAGAACATTTGTGTACATTAACGTCAAAGTTATTGTTGGAAATTCAATGCAAATTATAAATAAAATATTATTAACATTTTTATATTCTCATTTAGTTTAAATGTATTACCATTTTTATTAAAACTTTAACCAATTTTAATTAATATAGGCATTTTTACTAAGTCTTAAAATATCATACAATATGTAGACAAAGCTTGGGCAAAATTAAATACCTGTAAAATAAATTTTGACCAAATATACATTTTGCTCTTTAAAACTATATGACTAGCATTTTGACTATGATATGGCATGGGGAATTTCTTTTCTGATCTTGTCTATTTGGAGTCCTATGTGCTTCTTGTATTTGAATGGGTTTGTCTACTTTTAATTTGGGGAAGTTTTCATCTATTATTCTGTTGAAGATCTGATCTATACTTTTCTCTTGAGATTCTTCTCCTTCCTCTATTCCTATGATGCGGAGGTTTGATCTTTTCATAGTGTCCCATATTTCCTGGTTGTTCCACTTTTGTGTATTTAAAAATTTTTCATAATCTTTATTTGAGTTTTTTAGTTGCTCTGTGTTATCTTCCAGATCTGATATTCTTTGTTCTGCTTCCTCCATTCTATTTCTGAGGCTTTTTCCTTTCCTTTCTTCCTAGTGGGATGAGTGTTCTATTTCCTTTTTCATTTCATTCTGTGATTTCTTTAATATATCCATTTCCTTTTTGAGTTTCTCAATCTCATCTTGGTACTCCTTACTTCGTTGGTTGGCTTCCTTTTTCAGTGTTTCTACTTCCTTAAGGTGTTTGTTTTTCTCTCTCTATACTTCTTTCCGGAGTTTGTCAATCTCTCTCTTTACTTCTCTGAATTCTTCTTTATGTTCTTTAATTTCTCTGCATGTCTGCAATTATTCCTCTAAGGTCTGTTTCTGGGGTCACCTCCAGGGGCATCCGACTGTAGCTATCTCCTACGGGTTGGTAGAGCTTGGTGTGGAATTATCCTGCACCTTTCCCATGTTGTTCCTTCGTTGTGTCCCTGGCATGTGGGTTACCCTTTTGTGATTCAAATCTTAAATGCCTTTTCAGTGTGTTGAAGGCTGAAAGCTTGTTTTATTTTGCTTGCCTCCTTCCGATGCTTTCCCCCCTTCTTTCTTCCCTCCTCCTTGTTTATGGAGTGTTGACTTGTCTAGATTTCAGGCTTTCACTTTTGTTTATATATTGGATATTGGAAGTCTCTTCCTTTCCTGTTCTGAAGGTTCTCTTAATCCATTGGATACTCTCTCCTCAATTCCAGTTGTTGGCAGGGGGGGTATTCCTGACTTAGCCCGTACCCTGGTATGTGCCTGGAGCAGTGGCAGGCTGCTCCTGCGCCCTGATACAGGACCCCACTATGGCCCCTGAGCCAGGCCCCCAAACCCAGGACCACTTCCCACTTCCGCCTACGAGGGGGGCAGGGCCACCCAGCTGGGCAGCCACCCTCTGCTGGGGCTTAGGGGTCTGTATTAGTCACTTTTCTGTTGCTGTGATAAAACACCATGACCAAAGGAGCTTATAAAAGGAAGAGTTTATTTGAGCTTATGATTGATGGTTTCAGGGAATTAGAGTCCATTGTGGCAGGAGGCATGGCAGCTGGATCTGGAGCAGCAAGCCAAGGGTCACATCTCACAAAGAGCACAGGAAGCAGAGAGAGAGACTGGAGACCACGAGGCTTGTTAAACTCAGTAAGCCTTCCCCCAATAACGTACTTCCTCTAGCAAGGCCACACCTTCTAAGACCTCCAAAAACAGTGCCACCAACTGGAGACAAATATCTGAATACATACAGCCTATGGGGGACACTCATTCAAACCACCACAGGGTCCAATCTAGATCCGCCAGCCACTGGCCCCTCTGCCACAACTCAGCAAATCAATTGTCCAGCACCCCATGGGTCNAGGCTTTCACTTTTGTTTCTATATTGGATATTGGAAGTCTCTTCCTTTCCTGTTCTGAAGGTTCTCTTAATCCACTGGATACTCTCTCCTCAATTCCAGTTGTTGGGGGGGTATTCCTGACTTAGCCCACGCCCCAGTACCTGCCTGGAGCAGTGGCAGGCTGCTCCTGTGCCCTGAGACAGGACTCCACTATGGCCCCTGAGCCAGGCCCCCAAACCCAGGACCACTTCCCACTTCCGCCTACTAGGGGGGCAGGGCCACCCAGCTGCGCAGCCACCCTCTGCCAAGGCTTAGGGGTCCAATCTAGATCCTCCAGCCACTGGCCCCTCTGCCACAACTCAACAAATCATTTGTCCAGCACCCTGTGGGTCAATGCCCAAAGTTTTTACCTGCCTGGAGCAGTGGCGGGCTGCTCCTGTGCCCTGACACAGGACCCCACTATGGCCCCTGAGCCAGGCCCCCAAACCCCAATTCTCCATTTCTATGCTAGGATTTCATGTGGCTTCAGCTTGCATGGGACTTGAGCAAGCTGCTAACCATTGTTTTGAGTTCATACAACTAAACTTCTGAGCTCTCTGGAAAACTGTTTCCTTGTGGTCATCAATTATCTCTGGTTCTTACAATCTTTCCTCCGCCTCTTCCACAATGATCCCTGAGCAATAGATGGCAGAGGTTGCATAAAGCTGTCTTATTCAAGGATAAGGTCTCTGCAGTCTCGTATTCTCTACAGTTCAGCCAGTCATGCCTTTCTTTTAATATTTTATTGAAATTTTATGCATTTCATATATCACCTCTCAGTCAATCCAGACTCATTTCCCCCTCCATGGCCCCTGCCCCTCCCAAGTCCATGCAGTCTGATATACATGTCCTGTATCCCCTTGTGAATCTTTTCAGTGTTTCAAACCAGAGGATTATTTATTTTGCTGAGGGGAAGAAATCTACTGCTTCAGTCAGTTCCCTGTCCCAGTTCTTTGGTTGTTGTTGTTCCCTCCAATCCATATTGTTTCAACATATGCATTTATATATGTCACACATGTACTAAAATCATGTTAGCTGAAAATAAACTATGTTCTTTCCAAATCATATTTCAGGATTAACATTTTCCTTTTAATTTTATATTGCTCTAAAATATGCCTCCACCCTTGTACCAAAATTATAAAGTCTGAAAATAAATAGTAGGTTAATTCTAGAGCCCATTAAGAGATTCACATTCTAAGAGCACAGTTGCTTTTTGATAAAGAAAATATAACATTAATGTTACTCAGTTTGCCTTACAAGTAAATACTTGGGGCTAGCATCCATAAATGAGGGATACAAATTGTCGTTGGTTTTTCTGGGACCATGTTACTTCACTTAGCATAATATTTTCTAGTTCCATCCTTTTACTGCAAAGTTCATAATGTCATGTTTCTTTTTTAAAAAATAGTTTTATTGGTTCTTTGAGAATTTTATACAACATATCATCCATTATTATTCTTTTCTATAATACTTTTATTGATGTTTTTGTGTATTTCAGACATCATTTTTTAGTTCAATTTAGACATATTCCACTTTCCCTTTCCCCCACCCCACCCCAGATCATGCATTCTGCCATACATGTCCTGCATCTTTCCCTCAGTCTTTTTAAAGATTTTATCTGCAAAGTTTTATTGTTTTGGGCAGAATTTAACTATTTCAGTCTGTTCTTTGACCCAGTCCTTATGTTGTTGTGGCTCCCTCCCTATTTTATTGCTCTAAAATATGCCCATATAAACATCATATATGTACCAGAATTATGTCTTCCAGGAATAAACTGTATGTTAACTCCAATATATGTTTAGGAGTTAATATTTTTTACCTTTAATTTTATATTACTCTAAAATATGAATATATAATTTCCACCCATATACATTAATTACCATGTCTGAAAGTAAGTGGTAAGTTAATTCTAGGGCTCCTTAAAAGATTCACATTATAATATCACAGTTGCTTTCAGATTGAAAGAAATATAACAATAAAACTGCTATGCTTGCCTTTCAATTGGACAATTTAATCCTAGCATCTACAAATAAGGGGAACCATTTCCCATTTGTTTTCTGGGGACTGTTACTTCATTTAGCACAATGGCTTCGAGTTCCATCCATTTACCTGCAAAGTTCACAATGTCATCTTTCTTTACCGCTGCATAGAACTCCATTGTGTAGATGTACCACATGTTCTCTATCCACTCGTGGGTTGAGGGACACTTGGGTTGGTTCCAGCCCTTTGCTATTGTGAAGAGAGCTGCAATAAACATGGCTGTGCATGTATCCTTGGAGTAGGATGAGTCTTGTGGGTATATCCCCAGGAGTGGTATGGCTGGGTCAGGTGGTAGGCTCATTGTAAGTTTTTTAAGGGCTCCCCACACAGCTTTCCACAGTGGTTGTACGAGTTTACATTTCCACCAGCAGTGGATGAGTGTTCCCGTTTCCCCACAACATCTCCAGCATTTGGTATCATTTGTTTTCTTGATGCTAGCCAGTCTTTTTGGAGTGAGATGATATCTTTAAGTGGTTTTAATTTGCATTTCCTTAATTATTAACGATGATGAACACTTTTAAAAAGATGTTTCTCAGCCACCTTTATTTATTCACTTGTGAAGTCTCTATTCGGCTCTTTACTCCATCTTTTAAGCGAGTCATTTGTTATCTTGCTTCTTTGTTTTTTGGGTAGTTTATATATTCTGTGAATTAATACACTGTCAGATGTATCAGTGGTGAAGGTATTCTCCCACTCTGTGGGTTTTCTCTTCACTTCACTGATTGTTTCTTTTGCTGTACAGAAGCTTTTGAGTTTAATGAGGTCCCACTGGTCAATTGTGGACATTATTTCCTGCACAGCTGCTGTCTGATTTAGGAAGTATTTTCTTATGCCTATGTCTTATAGGTTGCTGCCAACATTTTCTTCTATCACCTCAGAGTTTCAGGTTTCACGTTGAGGTATTTGATCCATTTGGAATTGATTTTTATACAGGGTGAGAGGTAGGGGTTTAATTTCATTCTTGTACAAGTGGTGATCCAGTTTTGCCCACACCATTTGCTGAAGATGCTGTCTTTCCTCCATTGTGTCTTCTTGGCCCATTTGTCAAATATGAGTTGGCTGAAATTGTATGAGCTCAAGTTTGGATCTTTAATTTTGTTCCATTGGTGTACAGGTCTGTTTTGGTGCCAGTACCAGGTTGTTTTTATGACTATAGCCCTGTAATATAGTTTGAAGTCTGGTATAGAAATCCCCCTTGTATTGCTCTTTTTGCTCAGTGTTGCTTTGGCTATTCGGGGTCTTTTGTTTTTCCATATGAATTTTAGGATTTTTTCCCAAGTCTGTGAAGAAACTCTTGGGGGTTTTAATTGGGATTGCATTAAATCTGTATATTAATTTGGGTAGAATGAACATTTTTACTATATTAATTTTTCCAACCCATGAGCATGGGAGGTCGTTCCAACTTCTGATGACTTCTTCAGTCTCCTTCAGGGGTTTAAGATTTTTGTCGTAGAGATCTTTGGTGTCTTTGGTTAGGTTTGTTCATAGGTATTTTCTTTTTTTTTTCGAGGCTATTGTGAGTGGGAAGTTCTCCTTATATTCCTTTTTCTGTTGCTTGTTGCTGGTGTAAAGAAAGGCTACTGGGGCTGGAGAGATAGCCTAGCGGTTAGGAACATCGACTGCTCTTGCAGAGGACCCGGGTTCGATCCCAGCACCCACATGGTGGCTAAGAACCGTCTGTAATGCCAATTCCAGGAGAACTCCAGTTACAGGGGAATCCGAGACCCTCTTCTGACCTCCGTGGCATTGCACGACACAGGTGCACAAACCTATATGCAGACAGTACATTTATACACATACGAAAATAAAAAAAAAAGATATTTAAGAAAGGCTACTGATTTTTCCTGGTTAATTTTGTATCCTTCCACATTACAGAAACTCTTAATCGTTTCTAGGAGTTTTCTGGTGGAGTTTTTAGTATCCCTTAGATAAAATATCATGCCATCTGCAGAAAGGGTTGCCTTGATTTCCTCTTTTCCAACTAGTACTCTTTTAATTGCCCTGGGCAGTGTTTCAAGCACTATATTGAAGAGGAGTGGCGATAGGGAGCAGCCTTGCTGGGTTCCTGCCTTTAAGGGGAATGCTTCTAACTTTTCTCCATTTAGGGTGATGTTGGCTGTGGGTTTGTTGTATATGGCTCTGATTATATTGAGGAAAGTTCCCTCCAGTCCAATTCCCTCTAGAACTTTAAACATGACAGGATGCTGGATTTTGTCAAAGGCTTTTTGTGCATCAATTTAGATGATCCAGTGGTTTTTGTCTTTCAGTCCAAGTATGTGTTTTATATTTATTGATTTATGTATGTTGAACCAATCCTGCATCTCTGGTATGAATCCAACTTGATCATGATGGATGATCTTTTTGATGTGGGTCTTCATGCAGTTTGCAAGAATTTTGTTGAGTATTTTTGTGCCTACGGTCATTAATAAGATGGGCCTATAATTTTCTTTTTTGTTGTATCTTTGCCTGGTTTTGGTATTAGAGTGTTGCTGGCTTCATTGAAGGAATTTGGGAGATTTCCCTCTGTTTGTATACTTCCTTTTTTTTTTTTTTTTTTTTTTTTTTTTTTTTTTTTTTTTGGTCTTTTCAGACAGGGTCTCTCTTAGCCCCAGCTGCCCTGGAACTCACTCTGTAGATGCAGGGCTGGCCTTGAACTCACAAAGAATTCCGCCTGCTCTGCCTCCCAAGTCGCTAGGGATGAAAGGTGTTGCAACACACACTCCCGGCTGTTTGTATTCTTGAACGTTTGAATTTAGTAATGGTTGTTAGTAACTCCTCTTTAAATGGTTTTGTTGTAGATTCTTGCTGTGAAAACCCATCTGGGGCCGGGGATTTATTTTTTTTTGGTTTTTTTGTTGGGAGGTTTTTTTTTTAATTACAATTTTTCAATTTCCCATCAAATATTTCTCTAAAAAAAAATAAGCTGTCAATCTCTTCTTGGTTAAACTTTGATGATTCCCAGGATTTCAGAATCATCCTAGTTTCTGTTTCAAACTTTAGTACTAGTATAAATTTTTGAAATAAATCTTGTATGATCTTTCATTGTCTGTTGTGTAATGTTCACTTTCATCCATGAATTTCGATGTGAGTTTGGAGTTGTTCTTTTTCTTTTTTGGCTAACTTGGCCTTGATTCTGTCTATCTTGTTTATCTTTTCAAAGAACACACTTTTGGATTCATTGATTCTGCATTTGTTTCTTTGTTTCTATTTTATTGAAGTTATGCTTCTGATTTGTTATTTCTTCATGTCTGTTGGGTTTGGGTTCTATTGTTGTTGTTTACTCAAGTGTTTTCAGCTACAGTGTTAGATCTTTGTATTCTTTCTGCTTTTTAAATGTAAGACCCAAGGCTATACATTTCCCCCATATGGAATGCTTTAACGTATCCCATAAGGTCCTTTTGGTTTATTTTTTCATTTTTCGTTTGAGGTTTCAGGAATGCTTCTTTCTTTCTTTTCTATTTTCTTTCCTTTCTTTTCTTTCTTCTTTCTTTCTTTTTCTTTCTTTCTTTTTTCTTTCTTTGCTTTCTTCTTTCTTCTTTCTTTTCTTTCTTTCTTTTTCTTTATTTCTTTATTTCTCCTTGACCAAATTCATTATTCAGGAGTTGTTATTTAGTCTTCCATGTGTTCTTATCGATTAATGGGCTTATCCCTGGTGTGCTGTTGTTGAGGTTTATGCACTGTGGTCTACAGGAATGCCTGAAGATATTCCATCTTTGATTTATTGAGGTTTTTTTGTCTGTGTTCAGTAGGTCATTGATTTCGGAGAATGTTCTGTGAGGTGATGAGGAGACACGTCTATTCTCCTTGTTTGGGTGGAATATTCAGTAGATGTCTGTGAGGTCCATTTGGAGTAATGTATGGTTCAGTTCAGATATCTCTCTGTTTATTCTTTGTCCAGTTGATCTATTAAATGGGCTCAGTGGGGGTACTGAAGTCCCCCACTATTAGCATGCTGGGATTAATCTGTGCATTAAGGTCTTGAAGAATTGTGTTTATAAAGTTCAGTGCACCAGAGTTTGGTGTGTATATATTTCTGATTATGAAATCTTCATGATTAATTGTTCCTTTGATTAAGGTGTAATGACCCTATTTGTATTTTCTGATTAGTTTTACTTTGAGGTCTGTTTAGTCTGATATTATAATGGCAAATCCTGCTTGATTATTGGTACCATTTGCTTGGAATATCTTTTTCCATCCTTTCACTTTAAGTTGGTACCTGTCATTGAGAGTGAGATGGGTTTCTTGTAGATAGCATATAGGATGCTGTGATGGTTAATCCTGGGTGTCAACTTGACTGGACTAAGGAACAAATAAGAGAAAAAGGGTCTTCTGATTGGACCACCTCAACCCAGATGGCCCACCGCAAATGTGGGCGTTACCTTCTGCCGGCAGGCAGTATAAAGGGCCACGGCAGAGGGAGCTGGTCCCTTTTCTCCTGCGACTTGCCTCTCTCATCTGGTGAGTTTGTCTTGCTGCTGTGATCAACCTTTCGGATCCCAGAGTGTACTGAGACCGGCAGATCTCCTGGAATCCATTCGGGCCTTCAGCACTAGATTGGGACTACTGAGACATCCAGCCTTGCAGACTGAGAAGTTGCCTGGATTCTCGGCCCTTCCAGTGTGTTGCAGCTACTGTTGGACTCCTTGAATTCTGTCACATGAGCAAATCAATAAATCATATATAGTTATATATTCGTCCTGTTGCTTCTGTTTCTTTAGAGAACCCTGACTGATATAGATGCATTCTGTTTCCTAATCCATTCTCCCAGTCTATCTCTTTTGATTGGGGAGTTTAGACCATTAATCTTTAAGATTATTATTGAGAGCTGTGTGCTTTTTCTTTTCTCCTTATTTTCTGTTTGCATTCTTAGTCTAGATTTATATTTTCACAGTTACACTTTTATTACTTTTTCTCTCTAGCTCCTTGGGGATAGGTGCTCCTTTCCTCTGTCCTTTGAATTGCTTCAAGTATTTTCTGAGGGGTTGGTTTTTTGGACATGTATTCTTTCATCTTGTTTATGTTGTGAAAGATTTTTCTGTCTCCTTCAACTATAGTTGACATTTTTCCTGGGTATAGTAATCTGGGTTGGCATCTATAGTCATTTAGTACTGAGAATGCATTAGTCCATGTTCTTCTGTCTTTCATACTTTGCACTGAGAAGTCAGCTGTAATTCTGATTGGTTCTCCAGCAAGTTTGGGAAGATCCACCTTTACAGCTCTTCGGCTTGCAACACACATGAGCATTCTCTCTGGCCAGGCTCAATCAGTAGGGTTTCCTTGACAGAAATCCCATAATCTTGGCATCATCTGCATCCTAAAGTCTCCATTTCAACTTATGTTTTATTGTTATAGCTCCACACATTGGCCCTTATGGCTACTCCACAAAGAATCCAATATATTACCTGGTGTCTTCAGCTTTCTGGAACTTGGGATCAAGTCTCCTGTCTTACATTCTATGTGCCTGCAAAACAAGCACCACATAGGCATGTCAACTTCTGTTGCCAGTGCAAGGTGTAGTCTGCAGTCCCCTCCCTTATTTTCATGCCTGCAATAGGCCGAGTGCCTACACAGCTGTACTGTAGGAAAATTTTCCTTTATGTTTTCCACTCTGAGGAGGGGACTTCAGAGATTCTATCTTTTTAGCAAGTATATTTCCAGATGAAATATTTTTCTAAAAATATTTTTATTTTTACATCTGCATACAATATGTTATCTGTCATGAAATTTTGAACAAAGTATATTTTATGGCTCTCCTTCCCCTTCATGTCTCCTGTACCGTGATACCCCTGTTCATACCTTTTAATGTCCATCCAGATTCTCCTTTCAAGCCCTGTGTGTCCTTTTATGAACACTTCATCATTCCACATCATCGAATATGACTCCCACTTGTTCCCTTGTCTAGATTTTTAGATGTTACCCACATTTACACCTGTTTACATATGTACATGTGTATCATCTAGGATCTTTATATAAGGGAGAAACATGTAGTTTTTTTTTCTTTCTGAATTTGGGTCATAATATTATACTTTCTAGATCCATCCATCCATCCATTCCTGAAAATTACATGATTTACATTTTCTTCATAGCAGAATATATATATAATTTTCATTATCCGTTCATCTGTTGATTGGTGTCAAGGCTGAGTCCATTTCTTTGCTGTAATGAATACAGAAGCAGTAAGTTTTTCAAATAGATTGCATTTTTCCCACCTGAGAGCACCATTCTTATTTTCTTGTTCAAAGTGAAGCAATTTCTCTTTGATGCCCCTAACATATTTTTTAAAATTATTTTATTTATAATTACTTTGTACAATATGTGTTTTTCTGTATATATGTTATATAAGTGTGTATGCATGTATGCCACAGCATACATGTAGGAGTCAGAGGATAACTTTTGGGAATTTGTTCTATCTTACCTTGTTAAGGCCAGGTCTCTTTCATTTTTTCTGCCATGATGCACATTCAAGGATAGTTGGCCCATGCTGTCTACCTTTCTGATTGTATATTTATTTAAAGCCTTAAATTTTGATTCCTTTTTAGTCATTAATGTTTTGTTTCGTGGATATCATGAGGCTTAGGTGCAGCTATTTTATGATGCTATCAACTTAATTCCTGTTACACACACTCTCCTTCATTCACTATATTTTGATGTTAGTTTTCCCCTTTATATTGCATGTTCCTTAGCCAATTTTTGTAGCTTTAGTTATTTTTGACCATTTTGACTTTAACTTTCAGATACTACAGTTATGTGTGATTTATATATTACACAAGATGGGAATGGTTTAAATATGTTTATGTATTTCTATCAGGAAGTTTTATGATCTCATATGCATTTGTGAGAGTAAATGTTGTTTTTTTATTTCCTCTGGAGAAATTCATTGAAACATTTGTTGCAGGAAGTTCTACTCATGCTGAATTCCTTCGGTTTTGCTCAATGTAGGAAAGATTTTACTTTTTTTATTCCAAAGGGTAGTATTCCTGATTGGCAGTGCTTTCTTTTAAGTACTCTCAATATATCATCTCGTTTTCTCCTGGCCTACCACATTTCACTTGAGAATCTGCAGATATTCTAATGATGATTCCATTACATGTGTATTTATGCTCTCTTCTTTCCTTTTACAATTCCCTCTTTATCTTTGGTATTTGATAGTCTTTGTAAGAACTTCCTTGAGTTGCAAATTCTTGGGGACTTTTGAGCTTTATTTGTGTGGCTATCCATCTGTATTCTTAGACTTGGGTAAATTTTTGTAATGATTTTATTAGATATTCTACCATTTTTCCTGTTTCTTCTCCACAATGCAAGTATTTGTTCTTTCGGTTGTATTTAGTAAACCCTGTATTTTTCCTTCACTTTTTTTTTCTCATTTTTTCATTGAATGAGTAACTTCAAAATGCCCTTAAATTCAGATTCCTTTCTTTCAGCTTGTCGGAATTGGATGTTACATATTTGCATTGTATTTACTTTCATTCATTAAAGTCAGTTCCTTTTTAATGATGTCTATCTTTTTGTTAAATTTATAGTTTAGGTCATGAATCACTTTCTTGATTTTTCTGAATTGTCTATTTGTATTCTTTTATATCGAGCTCACTGTCCTTAATATAATTATTTTTATCAAAAGTCCTTTTCAGGCAGTTTATAAATTTCCACTTTTTAGGTTCAGTTTCTGGGAAATTATTTTGGATTTGATGGTGTCATATTTCCTTCTTTCATGATTTATTTAAATTTCAGCATTAATATCTGTGCACTTGGCAGAAGATTTCTGTCTTCCAAACTATAAAAAGTGGCTTTTATAGGAGCATTTGACTTGCAGATGGAAATGAGTGTTCTGGTTACACAAGAGGCAATTCTTCAAGTTTGATGTGGGGCTAGCAGAGTAGTGTCCATGAAGCCTTTTCAGCTGTTATCAATGTCTGTGAAGACTGAGGGTAGTTCAGTACTGTAGGCCTCAGGAGTTTGGGGCAATGATGGTTTCTATGGTAGTTATGGCAAAATTTCAGTGTGCCTGCTATTGTTTTGTTTTTCTTTCCTATAGAGTGATTCTTATAGCTGAGGGCATTTCTCTTGATGTTGAGTCAGTAACTGCCTACAGTCAGCCACTCAAGTACTAGAAAACTCGGCACAGGAAGGAGCTTAGAACCAATGTGGAACTGGGGTCCAGTGGAAGGAGACAAGTGTAGCAAGACTCCACCCCTAAGCACTTCTTCAGATCAGCCCATAGCAGTCCACGTAGGTGAGGCATTACCATATTTTGACCTGGAGGGCAGGATGGAACAGCTCATCCAGGGCTTCAATTATCTGAAATGCAGGGCACATCTTACTGACTCCAGAAGGTATAGCATTATAGGTTGTCAGAACCTCTAGACTAGCAAGTGATGACCATGTTGAGAGGTGCCACTTGTTCCATTGTGTCAAAAGCCTGAATTTCTAATGGTTTAGGTACTACCTCAGTTGTGGTGCCAGTGGACTTTTCTCTGACCATTCTCATTGCAGAGGTGAGCTGAGAGGAATGCCTTTGTGTTAGTTTCTGTTGTACTTGCTTAAGATAGATGAATTAGACCTGACGTTAACATGGGAGGGATGTATTGAGACCACACATGCAAGTGTACAGATGGCCTCTGGAATGCCAGAGAGTGTTACCAAAGGCCACTAAACCAATAAAGCAAATATGGGTCTCCCTGAGTCAAGCAAGACTCCACCGTCAGCACCAGCTACACCTCACCTGCCTGGAAATACTGTGCAGCAGAGGCAGCCATGTGCCTGTATATCCCAAATCTAATTGGCTATTGGCTCTCCCCTTGGAGAAATAACCCATGGCTGATGCCACAAGCTTACATCCTCTACAGGTTAGGAGATGTTATAAGCCACAGTAAGACCCTGTCATATTTAACAGGGGGGAAAATTGTAATTCATGGATTAACATATCCAAACATGTGTCTATGCTAAAGTAACCTACCATAACTATTAGTGCTGCTTAAATACCTATATATCTAATTGCTTGTTCTTCATTAGTAGGATCGAAAGGTTATTCCTGGACAAACTGTCAGCCCATGAAAGGAAACAGCCAGAATTGACCAGAGTCCAAGTCAACAGCTCCAGAGAGAGTGGACTGTTTTACCTCTCATCCACCTGTGCCCCTTTTCTAAGCCTAGGGAACAACCTGCGGAAGAGGGGGCGTGGTAGAATGTAAGGGCTGCGATTGGGGTGAATGGTGAAACTACAGCAATGTAGTCTGGACACTCATTTGATCAACTTGATTGAACAAACAACCTGTCACCCCCCACTGGATGGTGGGGCTGTAGGTGTTTGGGCACAACAGCCTGCAGATAGGTTTTGCATGAAGGATGCTTGTACTCATGGATTATCACTTATAGCTAAAAATGAAAAAAAAAAAAACTGAGAGAAAGATGCAGGACAGTTATGGCAGAATGCATGATCTGGGATGGGGTGGGGGTGGGGGGGAGGGAAAGGGAAATAAGCCTGAACTGAATTGGAAAAAATGTATGAAATGCACAAAGCATCAATAAAAATTAATTAAAAAAAATCTAGTATACAAAAAAAAAAAAAGATAGATGAATTAGGAACTGTTGCACAGTGGAATGATGCTTTAATTTTCCACTAGCTACTAACAGAAGCTGTAAGCAGCCCCTGTTGCACCTTTTGTTTATTAATTATTCAGGGAAGATTTCCTTTGGAAAAAATTCAATGGTTTTAAATATTTTGAAAAATTGGAGCCTGGGAAGATAAATCTGACTCAATTGCTTCTTATACAAGCATAAGGACCCGGATTCACATCTCCAGCACTCATGTAGAAGCTGGATATAGTACCACATGGATTGTTCATCCCTGCTCTTCCGAGGGAAGATGAGAGGTATTCAAGGCTTTCTTCAAGCTCACCTTTATAGTGAGAATGGTTAGATAAAGGTGCTAGGATACACAGACAGTAGTATATTAATTTTATCCCTTTTTCCTTTTCTAATATATTCCTCCAATATTAAGTATTTCTATCTAAGGACTTATTTTGCTGCATCACATACATTTTACTAAGTTAAATCAAAATAATTTTGAAGTTTCTCATGAGACATCATCGTCTTATGTGTTATTTAGAAATGTGTTTGATAATCTGTTTCTGGGGGATTTTCCAATGCTTCTCTGTTACTGATTTGTGGTTTAATTCTATTGTGGTCTGATATCATGTTTTGTATCATTAATATTCATTTAAATTTATTA
The DNA here is from genome assembly GCA_009823505.1 of Rhizomys pruinosus. Taxonomy (NCBI): domain Eukaryota; kingdom Metazoa; phylum Chordata; class Mammalia; order Rodentia; family Spalacidae; genus Rhizomys; species Rhizomys pruinosus. The sequence goes on along the minus strand of VZQC01011170.1, from coordinate 186,856 downwards.
AAGTATATTTAATGTTCTTTGTGAGCATGAGAAAAATCTGTCTTCTGCCATTGTTGGATGAATTATTCTATAAATAATGTTTAGATCTTGTCTACTGATGGGGCTATTTGGTTCAACAGTGACATTACTGGTTTTCTAAATGCTAGATCTATTAATTATTCATATGATTGTATTTAAAATCCATCTACATCATCAGAGTCATCTATTTCTTCTCATGTTTTACCCAGTTTTTGTTTCATATATTTTGCTATACTGTCTGTGAAGACATATACAGTAGAGATAGTTATATCTCCCCAGAACATTGATTCCTTAATTATATGATACCCATCTTTATTCCTGATAATTTCTTTTGCTTTTAGTCTGCTTTGTATGACATTAATAGGACCATGGCAGCTTTCTTTTCATTGGTATTAGTATGGTATATCTTTGTATATTTCTTTAGTTAAATTCAGGCTTTCTTAAAAATATTTCTTTTTCTTTTTTAATTGAATTTTTGCGTATTTCACACAGAACAACTCAATCATCTCTATAGCCCCTTCTTGCATTAGCATCCTCTCACAGCCACCCCCACAGGAATTCATATATTCTATAATCTGTTAAGGCCCATCATGTCAAGCTAGTGTTGATGTGCTAAAGAAATGCTGCTGAATGAATCAAGGGAAGATTTCATTTATCTACACAGTAGGACTTAACACAAGTGACTTCTAAGAACTCTTCTAACTGATTCTTAAGTGATACCCTTTTGAAGTCATGAAGAAGGTTGATTATCTCATCTAGCATCTTAATAATCAATTACTGAATTGAACACATTTTTCAGTCAAGAAGATTGGTACTACTATGGAAACATGAAGAACAAGGTGATGATTAAATCTACCAGACAGCTTGTAATTCTTGGAGAAAACTGTTAATTTATAGAACATACTCTTCCTTTGGGGGTTTATATATAATTAGTACAGAAAACAAACATGATACAAATATTGGACAAAAATGGGAGAAACCTTGTACTTAAGTATTTAAAATTCATTAAATTTAGACATATTATAAAATTCATATGATACATTTACCTATATAAATTTAATTTAGAGACAATAACAGAAACCAAACTTACAGTTCATACAGCTCTAATGTGAATTTTGTTGGCGATGCTTTACAATTTGGGTACATACAAATACTTTACTAATTATTCTCACATTTATTGTCATAGTACATATGTTATGCATGATACAGTTTTTCAGTAGCTTTGAGAATGTATTAATAATGTATAACTTATTTTCAAGTATTGTGAAAACTGTTAATACATTTGTAAGTATATATTGGTGTGATTACATGAATAACATGTATCTTTAGAGCCACTTTTCATCTGTTCAAAAGCCAACAGATGTTGTTTATTTCTCTTTGTACTCATACACATTAGTAGGTTTCATTGGCAGCTTGTCTGGTAAAAGAAAAGTGTATTTTATGATGATGAAAGGAGATTTTAGAAAAATGAAGTAAGAATTTTGTTCTTTGTTTTATAAAAATGTATAATACATTTATTTATTATTTTAAAAACTTTATTGAGCTTTTGTACATTTATACAACCGTTCTTAGTCAAATTTAGACCCCTGTCCCATTCATGCCTCCTGCAAACCCCCCACCAAGCCTCATGTATTCTGCCATAAATGTTAAGTCCTATTCAATCTTAGGCAATTGTACCCAGATGTCCTTCAGTGAAAATTCATCCACTCAAGTCTAGTCAGCTTATCTAGAAATCATAAGTAAGTCATGCTCTCCCTTACCGTGTAGTAATCAGTCTCAAAAAGTTCTCCCTGCAGTCTGCATAAGTATCTTTCAGCACTATGAAAGCTAGCTAAGAAAGATCAAACGTCCAAGTACCAGCTTGATTTCTCCTGTCCTGTGACTAAAGTATATTGGGTCTTTAGCAATAACATCTTACCATGAAGTTCTGGTAGGCAGCCAACAGGAATGGCAATCGCCTATATTGTTTTCTTTTCGGGGGGGGGTCTCTGAGACCTTCTTCAACTGTGCAAAGGGATGTATGCCATCCTGGGACTAGGGTTTTTGTTTAATGGTCTATGGCTTTGGGAGGAACATTATACATCTGTGTAGAATACCTCCATTCAAACTCTTTTTGAATTATATTTCTAGGCAATTTATAGAATAGTGGGTTTCCACAGGACTTTTTCAAGCATCCTTAGCATTTGTTGTCCTTCTCTGAGCCCTTCCTCTTCCTCGCCCTCCCATCCTGCTCCCAATTTAAACTTACCCCTCTCATTGTTGACCTTTCCCCTTTCATACATGTCTTATGCTATCATTCCCCCCCTAAAATTTTTTTCATACCTGTTCCTTATTCTACCAAGGAGATGTTGGCCAGGGGATACAAACCCCCACAAAAGGTAAAGTCTCCTTGCCTCCAAACTGGGATATCTGCAGGAAGAGAGGCGATAAGGCCCTGCTGTTGAAGACCTGATATAAACATGGGAAAGATGTATGGAGACCACACTTGCAAGTATAGAGATGGTCTCTGGAATACCAGAGAGTGTTACCAAAGGCCACTAAACCAATAAAGCAAATATAGGTCTCCTTGAGTCAAGCAAGGCTCCACCGTCAGCACCAGCTACACCTCATCTGCCTGGAAATACTGCGAAGCAGTGGCAGCCATATGTCTGTATATCCCAAATCTAATTGGCTATTAGCTCTCTCCTTGGAGGAATAGCCCACAGCTGATGCCACAAGCTTACATCCTCAAAGGCCCCTTTCTATTTTCTTTGCTCTGACAGTTACTTCCAAGTTAAACACACAGATCTAAAATCTAGAAGTTAGCATATATAAATGAAAGAGGACACATGACATTTGACTTTCTGGTTCTGGGCCACTTCACCCAGTTTATTTTTCTCTCTATTTCTTTTTTTTTCTTTTTTTTTTTTTATCAATGCTTTGTGTATTTCATACATCATTTTCCAATTCAGTTCAGGCATATATCCCCTTCCCTTCCCCCCACCCCACCCCAA
>VZQC01011170.1:95032-171083 GCA_009823505.1 Rhizomys pruinosus | reverse complement strand
GGTGGGACCCATGAGCTGTGTAGGTTTGGGCACAACTGCTTGCAATTGGTTTTACATGAAGGATGCTTGTACTCACAAATTATCACTTATTGTTAAAAAAAATGAAAACAAAACAAAACAAAAAAAGCAGAGAAAGATGCAGAAAACTTGTGGCAGAATGCATGATCTGGGATGGGTAGGGGTGGGGTGGGGGGAAGGGAAGGGGATATATGCCTGAACTGAATTGGAAAATGATGTATGAAATACACAAAGCATCAATAAAAAAAAATACTTGCAAACCACATACAGACCCACATCAAGAAGATCATCCATCATGACCAATTTGGATTCATACCAGAGATGCAGGGATGGTTAACATATGAAAATCAATAAATATCATAAAACATATAAATGGACTGAAAGACAAAAATCACAGGATCATCTCAATCAATGTACAAAATCCTTTGACAAAATCCAGCATCCCTTCATGCTTAAACTCCTAGAGGGAATTGGATTGGAGTGATCATTCCTCAATGTAATCAAAGCCATATACAGGAAACCAACAGCCAATATCATCCTAAATGGAGAAAGGGCAGAAGCATTCCCTTTAACTGTAGAAACTTTGCAAGGCTGCCCCCTGTCATCACTCCTCTTCAATATAGTGCTTGAAACACTAGGGCAATAAGGCAAGAAAAGGAAATTAAAGGAGTACTAATTGGAAAAGAGGAAGTCAATATATCCCCTCTTGCTGATGATATGATTGGTTACTTATGGGATGCTAAAAACTCCATCAGAAACTTCTAGAAACGATTAAGAGTGTCATTAAAGTGGCAGGATACAAAATTAACCTAGAAAAATCAGTAACCTTTCTTTTCACCAACAACAAGCAACTGAAGAAGGAATACAAGGAGATCTTCCCACTCACAATAGCCTCAAAAACAGTAAAATACCTAGGAACAAACCTAACCAAAGACACTAAAGAGCTCTACAAAAAAAAAAAAATTAAACCCCTGAAGAAGGACTTCTACCTAAACTCTTGTATAGATTTAATGCAATCCCAATTAAAATCCCCAAGAGTTTCTTCACAGGCTTGGAAAAAAAGTCCTTACTTTCGTTTGGAAAAACAAAAAAACCCGAATAGCCAAAGCAACCCTGAATGAAGAGAGCAATACAGGGGGGATCTCTATACCAGGCTTCAAACTATACTACAGGGCTATAGTCATATAAACAGCTTGGTACTGGCACAAAAACAGACCTGTTGACCAATGGAACAAAACTGAAGATCCCAACTTGAGCACACACAATTTCAGCCACCTCATATTTGACAAGGGGTCCAAGAAGACACAATGAAGGAAAGACAGCATCTTCAGCAAGTAGTATTGGCAAAACTGGATCCCCACTTGTAGATGAATGAAATTAAACTCCTACCTCTTGCCTTGTACAAAAGTCAACTCCAGATGGATCAAAGACCTCAATGTGAAACACAAAACTCTGAAGGTGATAGAAGAAAAAGTTGGCAGCAGCCACAAGACAGGCATAGGAAAAGACTTCCTAAATCAGACAGCAGCTGCGCAAGAATTAAGGTCGACAATTGACAAATGGGACCTCATTAAACTCAAAAGCTTCTGTACATCAAAAGAAACAATCAAGGAAGTGAAGAGAAAACCCACAGAGTGGGAGTAAACCTTCACTGCAGATACATCTGACAAAGCATTGATTTCCAGAATATATAAACTACTCAAAAAACAAAGAAGAAAGAAAACATATGACCCACTCAAAAGATGGAGCAAAGGTCTGAACAGAGACTTCACAGAGGAGGAATTAGCGATGGCTGAGAAACGTCTTAAGAAGTGTTCAACATCATTAATCATTAAGGAAATGCAAATCAAAACCACTTTAAGATATCATCTTACTCCAATAAGACTGGCTAGGATCAAGAAAACAAATGATACCAAGTGCTGGAGAGATTATGGGGAAAGAGGAACACTCATCCACTGCTGGTGGGGATGTAAACTTGTACAGCCACTATGGAAAGCAGTGTGGAGAACCCTTGGAAGACTTGGAATGAACTTGCCACCTGACCCAGCCATACCACTCCTGGGCATGTACATACAAGACTCATCTTCTGGCAGTGATACATGCGTGGCCATGTTTATTTTACCTCTCCTCACAATAGCAAGGAGCTGGAACCAGCCCAAGTGCCCCTCAACTGATGAGTGGATAGAGAAAATGTGGTACATGTACACAATGGAGTTCTATGCAGCAGTAAAGAAAGATGACATCATGAACTTTGCAGGTAAACGGATGGAGCTAGAAGATATTCACTAAGTGAAGTAACACAGTCCCAGAAAAATAAATGACGAATGGCATCCCTCATCTGTGGATGCTAGCACCAATTAACTAATTTTATGGCAAACTGAGCAATGTTAATGTGATCTGAAAGCAACTGCGCTCTTATGTTGTGAATCCCTTAAAAATAAATAAAAATTAATAAAAGAAAATATAAAATTATACTTCTTTTTACCTGCATGCAACTTTACTGTTAAAATGTGAATCTCTAAATACGCTTTAGAACTAACCTGTAGTTTATTTTCAGATTTTGTAATTTCGATTTATGTGTGGAGTGTATATATGCATATTTTGGAATAATATAAAATCAAGGGAACATAAAAAGAGAGAAAAACCATATTCAAAGAAATGACCAAAACAGTAAACTTGTGAATTAAACTTGTTATAAAAGACTGAGAAAAAGATGCAAGACAGGACGTAACGTGTATGACACAATCCATGAGCTCTGTGGGGCATGAGGGGTAGGTATGGATGGGGGAATGAGTCTAAATTTGATTATGAAATGTTGCATGAAATGTGCTCAATAAAAATTAAAAAGATAAAAATTAACTTAAAAAACAAAACAAAACAAAACAAAACAAAAATTAGGTATTTTCCTATGCCTATGTCTTGTAGGTTGCTGCCAGCTTTTTCTTCTATCACCTTCAGAGTTTCTGGTTTCATGTTGAAATATTTGATCCATTTGGAGTTGATTTTGCACAGGGAGAGAGGTAGGGTTTTAATTTTGTTCTACAAATGGTGATCCAGTTTTGCCAGCACCATTTGCTGAAGATGCTATCTTTCCTCCAATGAGCTTTTTTGTCCCCTTTATCGAATATGAGGTGGCTGAAATTGTATGAGTTCAAGTTAGGATCTTCAATTTTGTTCCATAGGTTAACTAGCCTGTTTTTGTGCCAGCACCAAGGTTATCTTTATGACTATAGCCCGGTAGTATAGATTGAAGTCCGGTAAGTTGACACACCCTGTATTGCATTTTTCACTCAGGGTTGCTTTAGCTATTCAGGGTTTTTTGTTTTTCCATATGAATTTAAGAATTTTTTTTCCAAGAAAACAAATGATTCACTCAAAAGATGGAGTAAAGAGCTCATCAGAGACTTCATAAGTGAAGAAGTAAAGATGCCTGAGCAAACATCTCAAAAAGTGCTCAACATCGTTGATAATTAAGGAAATGCAAAATAAAACCACTCTAAGATACCATCTCACTCCAATATGACTGGCTAAGATCAAGAAAACAAAATACACAAAATGCTGGAGAGGTTGTGGGGAAAGGAGAACACTTATCCACTGCTGGTGGGAATGGTAAACTCGTACAACCACTGTGGAAAGCTGTGTGGAGAACCCTTAAAAACTCACAATGAGCCTACCACCTGACCCAGCCATATCACTCCTAGGTATATAACCACAAGACTCATCCCACTGCAGGGATACATGCAGAGCCATGCTTATTGCTGCTGTCTTCACAATAGCAAAGAGCTGGAACCACCCCAAGTGTCCCTCAACCCACGAGTGGATAGAGAACATGTGGTACATCTACACAATGGAGTTCTATGCAGCGGTAAAGAAAGATGACATCATGAATTTTGCAGGTAAATGGATGGAACTCAAAGCCATTATGCTAAGTGAAGTAACACAATCCCAGAAAAACAAATGGGCAATGGTTTCCCCCATTTGTGCATGCTAGTACCAAATCCCCCAATTGAAAGACAAGCTGAGCAAATTATTGTTATATTTCTTTCTATCTGGATGCAACTGTGATGTTATTATGTGAATCTCTTAATGGGCCCCAGAATTAACTTACCACATACTTTCAGACATGTCAATTAACATATATGAGTGGAAGGTGTATATTCATATTTTAGAGTAATATAAAATTAAAGAGAATAAATGTGAACTCCTAAACATATATCGGAGTTAACATACAGTTTATTCCTGGAGGACATAATTCTCATACATATATGATGTTTATATGGGCATATTTTGGAGCAATACAATTTGGAGGGAACCACAAAAACATAAGGACTGGATCATAGAACAGTCTGATATAGCTAAATTCTGCCCAAACCAATAAACGTTTACAGAGAAAATCTTTAAAAATACTGAGAGAAAGATGCAGAACATGTATGGCAGAATGCATGAACTGGGGTGGGGTGGGGTGAAGGGAAAGGGGAATATGTCTAAATTGAACTGAAAAATGATGTCTGAAATACACAAAAAATCAATAAAAGTATTATAAAAAAATAAGTGCACCCATGTTGTGCAATGCCCACAAAGGACAGAAGGGGGGTCAGATCCCCTGAAACTGCAGTTATACACAGTAGTTAGCTGCCATGTGGATGTTGGGTATTGAACCTGGATCCTCTGCAAGAGGAGAGCTCCTGCTCTTAACCACTGAGCCATTTCTCCAGCCCCTTAAGCATTTCGTAATCCAGGTTGATTGATGAATTTCATCAATTTGTTTTTTGGAGGAAAATAGTGTTATTTTTCCTCCATTTCTGAGGCAAGCTTATATATATATATTATAATATATATGTATATATATATATTAGAATTTGTAATTCAGATCATGATTTTTTTATTTCATTGAGCTGTCTTTTATTGTATTTGAAAACATTTCCCCATTATTTTAGATTATTTTTCAGGTAGTTTATAAATTTCCATTTGTTTGGGTTCAATTACTGTAGAATGATTGTCTTTTCTTGGTGTCAAGATTCCTTGCTTTACTTTTTGTTTCCATTCCTTGATATCTGTCAATCTGGAGAGACAGTTACTCCTAAATGTTTCAAAGTTACTTTCTTAGGAAACCACTTTCACATGTGGATGAGAGCCAGAGAGCCAACTGGGTATGGCACAGATAATCTTACTTTGAGGGGGAACAGTTGTATAGTCTCTCCTTGCAACTTACTCAGATATGTTCAATGGCAGCTCTTCCACTGGATACCTAAGACACCTAGGCTGTAGGGCCTGTGTAAAATAAGCTCTTATTGCTTTATGTCAGCAGCTTTTGGATAATTCTCTTCTTGTTTTCTGCACAATAGAGAGTTTTAACTAAGGGTGCTCTTTTTGACCCTGAGTCTGATCTAACAGAAAGGAAGCCACAGCAGCATTGTATTGTAGGGTGCAGGTGCAGGTGCAGGTGCTCACAGTGGTTGTAGGGCAAGGTTTTGAGTTTTTTTTTTTTTTTTAACTACTGCAACACCTGGATCTTGAGTTAAGTGTTGACTCTCTGGAATACATATGAATGTATATAAGCCACAAAACCAATGTTTTTGATTCTGAGTCATACCCTAGCATCTTATATTAAGAAGGTAAAGATGTAACTGTGGCTTTGAGTTTTTGAGATAACACGGTACTGTCACACTGTTTGGGAACATAAAATGTACTAGAAGTCTGGGCCCTACAGGATAATTTACACCTGTAACTTAGGTCCTAGAACCAGTTGTTCACAGTGGCAACTCAAGTCCCTAGTGGTGACTCAAGACACTAGAATGCTGTGGCATGGTAGTAGTCTGTGTCTTTGAAGCAACATAAAGTGGTAATAGGGACCTAAGAATGACAGAATGCACCTTTGGATTGGGTGCTAAGAGATAGGCAACAGCACAGTGATGACATTCTGTGGCAAGGGAGAGAACTTCAACCACTCAGGTTCTGGAAGCTATTTCGATTCTAGGGACACCAAGTACTGCAAACATTTGGCCCTGAAAGTAGGCTGATCCCATCATAGATAGTGGTTTGTTTGTTTCCCTGGGAGTTGAGACAAGGTGTCAAGTCACCTGTGAGAGGTAAATTGTTCATCTTGGCAATACAACAGTTTTCTGAGATACAGATTACTGTGTCATCTCAAGCATCAATTCAATGGCTGCTCTGATTAACACTGGCTCCTCGGAATGTCGGTTATTGCATCTGTTCAGTTGATTGGGCTTTGGGTCTGTTGCCTCTTTATAAATTATAAAAAAATACTTGCATTTTATCAACGTTTGTTACAAATATTAATGAGATTAAATGTAATAACACATGCATGTACAGAACATGAACTAATTAAATCTAGTATCCATTTATCTACTCTAGCCAGCACTGTCACAATTGTCTAGTAATCATTATTTTACAGCTAGGTTATTTTCTTTTAGCTTCTTTCCATGAGTCAGAAAATGCAGCAGTTATCTTTCTGTGACTGCTTATTTTGGTTAGTATAATGTCTGATTCCATCTATTTTGCTGCAAATAACAGCATTACTTTCTTCCTTGTGTCTAAATCATACTCCATTGTGTACATATGTCATGCCTTCTTTGTGTGTGTATGTATGTGTAAGTTGTCATGTGCATGCACATCTGTAATATATTAGGACACTATAGGTCAACCTCGGGTATATTTCTCTATTGTTCTCCACCTTAATTTAAAAAATTATTATTTATTTATTTTTGTATGTGTATGAATGTACTGTCTGCATGTAGGCTTGTGCACCCATGTCATGCAATGCCGCTGAGGTCAGAAGAGGGTGTCAGAGTCCCCTGGAACTGGAGTTCTCCTGGAATTGGAGTTACAGACGGTTCTTAGCCGCCATGTGGGTGCTGGGGATCAAACCCGGGTCCTCTGCAAGAGCAGTCAGTACTCTTAACCGCTAGGCTATCTCTCCAGCCCCTCCACCTTAATTTTTGAGTCAGGGTCTCTCCCTGAAACTGGAACTCACCAATTTGGCAAAAATAGCTAGCCAGCAAGCTCCAAGGATCCTCTGGTTGTGCTTTCCCAGTACGAGGATTCCAGCCACACACTACATAGTCCAGCTTTTTTTTTACATATATATTAGTTTGAAGTCTGGTATAGCAATAACCCCTGTATGACATATTTCACTCAGGATTGCTTTAGCTATTCGGGGGTCTTTTGTTTTTCCATATGAATTTAAGGATGTTTTTTCAAGTCTATGAAGAAGCTCATGGGAATTTTGATTGGGATTGCATGGAATCTGTATATCAATTTGGGTAAAATGGATTATTTTTACTATATTAATTTTCCCAATCCATGAGCATGGGAGGTCTTTCCATCTTTTGATGTAATTTTCAATCTCCTTCTTCAGGGGTTTAAAATTTTTGTTGTAGAGTTCTTTGGTATATTTGGTTAGATTTGTTCCCAGGTATTTTAATATTTTTGATGCTATTGGAAGTGGGAAGGCCTTCTTATATTCCTTCTCCACTTGTTTATTTTTGGTGTAAAGAATTTTTCTAGGGTAATTTTGTAGCCTGCCACTTTACTGAAACTCTTAATCATTTCTAGAAGCTTTCTGGTGGAGTTTTTAGCATCCTTTAGGTAAACTATCATATCATCTGCAAAAAGGGATAACTTAACTTCTTCTTTTCCTATTAGTACTCCTTTAATTTCCTTCTCTTGTCTTATTGCCCTAGCAAGTGTTTCAAGTTCTTTGTTGAGGTGGAGTGGCAATAAGGGGCAGCTTTGCTACGTTCCCACCTTTAAGGGAAATGGTTCCAATTTTTCTCCATTTAGGATGATGTTGGCAGTGGGTTTGCTAGATATAGCTTTGATCATGTTGAGGAGTGTTCCCTTCAGTACAATTCCCTCTAGGACTTTAAGCATGAAGGGATGCTGGATCTTCTCAAAGACTTTTTCTGCATTAATTGAGATGATTGTGTGGTTTTTGTCTTTCAGTCCATTTATTTGTTTTATGATATTTATTGATTTATGTATGTTTAACCATCCCTGTATTTCTGGTATGAATCCAACTTGATCATGATGGATGATCTTTTGTGTGCAATTTGCAGTATTTTGTTGTGAATTTTTTCATCTATGTTCATTAGTGAGATGGGTCTATCATTTACCTTTTTTGCTTGCATCTTTGCCTGGTTTTGGTATTAGAGTGATGCTGGCTTCATAGAAGGAATTTGGGAAAATTCCCTCTGCTTGTATCCTTCTGAACAGTTTGAGTAGCAATGGTTGTAGGACCTCTTTAAATGTTTTATAGAATTCTGCCATGAAACCATCTGGACCCAGGCATTTTTTAGTTGGGAGGTTTTTGATTACAATCAATTTCCTCAAATATTATGGGTCCGTTTAAGCAGTCAATCTCTTCTTGGTTAAGATTTGTTGGTTCCCAGGATTTCAAATATTCATCCATTTCTCTTAGGTTTTCAAATTTAGTGGAGTATAAGTTTTTGAAGTATTCCCATATTATTATCTCAATCTTTTCTTTGTTGGTTGTGATGTTTCCCCTTTCATCATGAATACTATTGATTTGGAGTTGCTCTTTCTTTCTTTTGGTTAACTGGGCTAGAGGTCTGTCTATTTTGTTTATATTTTCAAAGAACCAGCTTTTAGAGCCATTGATTTTATGTATTCTTTTCTTTGTTTCTATTTCATTGATTTCTCCTCTGATTTTTGTTATTTCTTACTGTCTGTTGGGTTTAGGGTTCATTTGTTGTTGTCTCCCAAATGTTTTTAGCTGCAGTGTTAGATCAGTTATTTGTTCTCTTTCTGGTTTTTTTGATGAGGGCACTTAGGGCTATACATTTCCCTCTCAAGACTGCTTTTAAAGTATCCCACAGGTTTTGTTGTGTTGTATTGTCTTTTTTTGTGAAGTTCCATGGATACTTTTATTTCATTATTTCTTCACTGACCCATTCATTATGCAGGATTGTGTTATTTAGTCTCCATGTGTTCTTGTAGCTAGTTGGGCTTATTCTGGTGTTCATATTGAGCTTTACTGCACTATGGTCTGATAGAATGCATGGAATAATCTCAATCCTTTGTATTTGTTGAGACTTCTTTTGTGCCCCAGTATGTGGTTGATTTTTGAGAATGTTCGGTAAGGTGCTGAGTAGAAAGTATATTCTTTGTGTTTGGATGGAATATTATGTAGATGTCTGTGAGGTCCATTTGGTATATTGTATTGTTCAGTTCTGATGTCTCTCTGTTTATTTTTCATCCTGTTGATTTTTTCAAGGGGCTCAATGGGGTGATGAAGTTCCCCACTATTAATGTGCTAAGATTAATCTGTGTCTTGAGGTCCTGCCAAGTAGTGTTTATAAAGTTAGGTGCGCCAGAGTTTGGTGCATAAACATTTAGGATTGTGAAGTCTTCATAGTTAATTGTTCCTTTGACAAGGATGCAATGGCTCTCTTTGTCTTTTCTGATTAATTTTACTTTGAGATCTATTTTGTCTGATATTAGAATAACCACTCTGGCTTGTTTCTTGGTACCATTCGCTTGGAATATTTTTTCCATCCTTTCACTCTAAGGTGATTGTCTGTCCTTGAGGGTGAGATTGGTTTCTTGTAGACACCATATAGACATATTCAGTTTCCTAATCCATTATCCCAGTCTATGCTTTTGAGTGGGGAGTTTAGACCATTAGTATTTCAAGTTATTATTGAGAGATGTGTGTTGCTTCCTTTTACCTTCCTTTTACCTTACTTTTTGTTTGCATTCTTGGTCTAGGTTTGTATTTACTCTGTTATCCTTTTCTTGCTTTCTCTCTTTAATTGCTTAGGGATCGTTGCTCCTTTCCTCTGTTCTTTGAATTGCTTTGAGGATTTTCTGAAGTGTTGGTTTCCTAGACATGTTTTCTTTCATCTTGTTCATGTCATGAAAGATTCTTGTTTCTCCTTCAACTACAATTGACATTTTTGCTGGGTATATTAGCCTGGGTTGGCATGTAAAGTCGTTTAGTACTGGGAATACATTGGTCCATGTTCTTCTAGCTTTCATAGATTGCGTTGAGAAGTCAGTTGTGATTCTGATGGGTTTCTCCTCATATATAACTTGCTGTTTTTCTCTTGTGGCTTTCAGTAATTCGTCTTCATTCTGAGCATCTAGAGTTTTAACAATTATATGGTGTGGGGAATTTCTTTTCTGGTCCTGTCCATTTGGTGTTCTATGGGCTTCTTGTATTTGTATGGTTTTGTCTTTTTTCAGTTTGGGGAAATTTTATTCTATTATTCTCTTGAAGATCCTGTCAGTAGTGTTGTCTTGGGATTCTTTTCCTTCTTCTATCCCTGTGATGCAGAGGTTTGGTCTTTTCATAGTGTCCCACATTTCCTGGTTGTTCCAATCTTGCGTTCTTTTAAATTTTTCATAATCTTTACTTGAGCATTCTAGTTGCTCCATGTTATCCTTCAGGTCTGATATTCTTTCTTCTGCTTCTTCCATTCTGCTTCTGAGGCTTTTTCCCATCCTTTCCCGTTGAGTGGATGAATGTTCAATTTCCTTTTCCATTTCATCCTGTGATTTCTTTAGTATTTCCACTTCGCCTGGAGCCTGTCTTTCTCATCTTGTAGGTCCTTGCTTTTTTGGTCATTTCCTTTTTCCATTTTGGCCTGGGATCTTTTCAGCATTTCCACTTTCTTCTAGAGTTTTTCATTTTCTCCCTTTAGTTCTTTCCAGTGTTTGTTGTTATGTCCCTCTATGTCCTTCTAGAGTTTTTCATTTTCTCCCTTTAGTTCTTTCCAGTGTTTGTTGTTATCTCCCTCTATGTCCTTCTTGAGTTTTTCATTTTCTCCCCTTAGTTCTCTAATTTCTTTGAATTGTTTTTCTAAGGTCCATGTCTTGGTTTCCTTCCAGGGAGATCTCGTTGTAGGAATCTTCTGATCTTTTGCACAGTAGTGTTGTGCAGGCCGCAGCTGAAGTTCGCTCATGCCACGCATTGCGGCTCAAGCTGGTGTTGTGCTGTGTGCATGTCTGACTCCGAACCCAACTGTCTTAAAGAAGACATTAAAGAGGTTTACAAAGATATGGAACAACATTCTTCATTATTTTTGTAAATTAGTTTTATTTCACAAAATGTTTTATTTTATGATCATGTTGTATATATTATTTTGGGTGAATTAATGACCTACTGTATAAAGCCTTTTATGGTAACTATCAATAGATATAACAGAGATAGATCAATGGATCATTTTGTTCTTAATTTTTTTGTCTTTTTGAGACAGGGTCTCCCTATTGCCCCAGCTGGCCTGGAACTCACTCTGTAGACCAGGCTGGCCTTGAATTGCCTGCCTCTGCCTCCTTAATGCTGGGATTAAAGGTGTGTGCCACCAGACCTGGCTTAAAGACGGTTCTTATCCACCATGTGGGTGCTGTGAATCAAACCAGGGTCCTCTTCAAGAGCAGTCAGTACTCTTAACCACTGAGCCATCTTAAGAGTGTGGACATGTGTAAATCCAAAAAATTCACTGACATAAGGACATGCTGATTTGTGCTGTATTCTGCTACTTGGCGGGAAAAATTTAGACACTTGAAATCCATTCTCTTGTATTGGCAGGGTCCTCTTTCTAAACATTCTTCCAGTTTTAGTATGAAAGGTCCATACATTTGATATTATTTTCTAATTTTTATATTATAATTTTATTACCATAGATTAGTTGTACAAAATAATGTGATCCATTTTCATATTTTTGGTCAAATTAACCTCATGCCTTTTGTTCTGGTCCCTTTTATCTTCCCAAATAGTCATGTATTTAAAAACATGTCTAGAATATATACATGAGCCAAAACATATGCTATTTGTCTTTGCATGTAAAACGATATTCTCTTTAAATAGCAGGGACACAGATGCCCTAGGAAAACATTATATTGTTTCAAAACAAAAATGTTTTTAATGGAAGATACTGCACAGATTTGCTCTTTACCTAGTTTATCATTTTCTCAATTATCAGTTTAGTTGGCATGCACGCTTTTATGAAGACTCATAGCAGGATACATAAAACAGAAAGTGAGACAACATGCAATTTTATTTTCCACATCCCCTGGCTTCTTGATCATTGTTTATGACTTTGGCTTACTGGGAACCAGTAAGATCATCCAGCACTTACTGAAATGTCACCATTATATATTTTTATAACATACACACCCTAATGGTCAGTTATTTAGTTGAATGAAATACTTTTGAAAATTATCTGAAATATATTTCTTTAGATGTTCATATCCTGTGAGACCTCTATGATAAGAGTTCCTCACAGGGGGCCTCACCTATGGGACTTAGGAAAATGAACCTCTTTTCTGACTAAAAATTATGTTTTTCTTTCTGAAAGAAGACACTTCAAGGTATGAGTAGAAAAAAATTTAATAGAAAATATGCAAAAATTGACTCCCTTCAAAGGGTGATTTATTCCTATTCATGAAGATTCATTTCCTCTTTAATTTTACTGATTACAGTTTTAAGAGCCCTTTAGAAAATAATGTTTTTTAATTACCCTTTAGTTTCATTGTTGCTGTTATCACTCTAATTCATGTTGTTATTATCTTATACTTAAATTACTAATATATCCGCTAAAAGAGTTTTAAGTAGCCTGTTTTGCCTTCTTCTGCAAGCCATTCAGAACAATGTTATCTCCATGATCTTTTAGAGAGTTGTAGAGGCAAATAATCTTGGGTCAGAATCTTGCCTCTCCTACTATTTTCTTTATCAAGTTAGAAAATTAATTACTTTTCTGAATTTCAATTCACTAATGGATGAGATAGAAGATAATATCAGTTCCTACTCCACAGGATTGTTTTAGATCTAGTGAGATGAAGTGTGTAAGCTGTTTATGCTGGTGACAGTACATAGAAATTATTAATACTCCTTTCCATTCCTCTTTTTTCACTTCTGTTTAAAACTTCATAATTTCCTGGTTCCAATCACTTCCATGCTCTAGGAATTTGTTTGCATATTTCTATCCTAAAATCTTCTTTTACACTGGTTCCTAACCTATCATGATTCAGAAAAAAATTCGTGCTCCATATTACACACTGATGTTCATGTTTATTATCTGTATACTTGATGATTTTCTATTTCTGGAATTACTTGCCAACTTTTCTCTCACGTGTTTGTTACACATCAGCAACTCTGAAGTTTATTCATGGTTTGGCTGTATTTGCTTACATTTTATACATTTGACAATGTGTTCTAGTGTGTTTATGTATCACAATTTTTAAACCCTAGCTACCTATCACAGCTTCAGCTAAAGAAATATTACCTATGAAATAACAAATTTGAATTCTAATTTTGATATATTTAAAGCCATAAGCTGGATAAATTTAAAAATGTTAAAACTATTCCTTGTACCACTGAAAATATGTAAACCTGGTAGGTTTCTAGGAAAACATGTTCTTCTCATTGGAAATCACAACTTAAGATAAACTTTGTTTGTTGAACATACAGGACTAATTTGCTTTCCCAAACAGATGAATCCTAAGGTGAATTACTATTCATTCCACATAACTTAATAGCAAGCCATATAGTATAGAATTCTTTCTAGTTATTTAATGAATGATCAAAATGTCATAACCTAACTCTTGGAGACTAGAAGTCATTTGTTATATTTCTGAATACCACAGTTTTCACTCAGCATTGGAAAAAGCTACTTGTTGTCATTGTTCATTATGTATTTGATGAGTGATGAATTCTAAAGGACCACACAGTAATATTCTATGGATATGTAGTTAGAAATGAGGGTTTTAAAAATGATCTTATGTTCAGGTAGATCGTCTTAGAAAATACAATACATGGCAATAATGTCTTCAACAATAGTTGCTATTATTTATCTAATACTACTCTTAACATGACCAAAAAGTCTTTGATATACTAAAGTGTAAACTTTCCCTGGACTAGGGAATATATGATGTATTAAGTAATATTTGAGGGAATACACAAGAAGAATGGAAATATTCAGGATGATGTGTAAAATGGAACAGCTGCAGTACATTTAGAATGCTATGGTTGGGACATTTACACCCAGAACATCAATTGCACTCAAAAACTAGAAAACTTTAATTGCAGATGACTGTTACCAGGTTATTTGTTTGTCCACAGCTCTGTTTTTTCTCAATAACCTACAAATTAACTTGAATTGAAGTGTTTCTACTGAATTGGGTCACTAACTTCTGATTTTTGTTTTTGTAGAGCCAATAATAGGTGAATCTACTTGCATTCAAGAAAAAAATGAGGTAAGTAGTCATGCTTTGTTCTAGTGATGTTAAGAAATTGTCTGTTTAATAAATGAGGAATGAGGTGATCATAGCCAATTGTAAGAAAAGGGTTTCTTTCTCCCTCTGTCCCAGGGTTTGGCTTCAGTGTTCAACAGGTCTGGAACTTCATTTGTTCAGAGAAGCATAATACCCTAGAAAACTGGCTCACAATGCTCAAACTCGCCAGGGATATATTTGTATCCCAACGCCAATTTCATAATTTATAGTAAAGAAGAGTACTGCCAAATGGACTGAGATGTGTGTTGGCCTGTCAGCTTATTCTCCTTTCAGTAGGGATGCCAAGTCAAAAAACTAAATTAACAGCAGATTGGAGCTGGATAAATGTATGAAATCAGAATTAAGAAGGGGACTGCAGGGTCAAGCTTGTTTCATTTGACATACTTGGGCCAGGATGAACAACCTATCCCTTTGCCAGTCTTCACAAGTCATGTCCTATCATCAATCAGCCCAAGCTCTTAGTTTCCAATGTTAAAACCATTTCTTTTCCATCATTTGATGCCCTTGTGATTTTTATTGGATATCCCTGAGTTGGGCCTTGTTCCATGTAGCTCTTTAATAGTTCTGGTTTTAAAAGATGAGCCTGTTGTAAAATGAGCTATTGCAGATCCAGGCTGCCCTCCTACAAGAATATCATCATCCACTTCCTTCTTTCATCAGTCTTATCTGTGAATCAAAATGCTACTCTTTGACCTAACCCACAATTTTTTTTTCTTCTTTACTATGGTTATTACCAAGAAAGTTCTTTGCAGCTCCAGGTTCTGAGTTCTGAGTGTGGTTGTCTGACATGCCTGTAGAGGTTTGTAATACGTTGTAATTCTTGTTTCTCAGAATTATTCTCCAATTTAGCTGAAACTGTTGTTTTTCAACTGTATGGTATTTAGTTGACTATTTGTGACAGTCCCATAGACACTGTACTTAATCATCAGAATATTATTAAATAGGACAGAGACTCTTAAGTCAATACTGTTTTTCATTTATTTGCATGTGCATTCTTTGACTACTTCTTTTTTTCATCCAGTTCCTTAGTTTTCATTCAGTCAATAGTCATGAAAATCCTCTGTGCTAGACTAGTTGGGAATGCAGATATATTCCAGACACAGTCTTTACTCTCAAGAAGTTTTCAACATAGTACAGTCATATCAAATATACAAAACAACTAAACAACACTTTAAAATGTGAATCTAGAGATGGATAGGTTGAGAGGAAGTTACTCTAGATAGAGTTGAAAGTTTAAGCAAATTTGGTCCTGTTGTTAGTTTTGACTTGTATTTTGGCATTTCCTCAGCCTTTTCCTCCCAGACATGAAAGAGCAGCAAATTTCCAGTTGTTAGGTAAACTTTCTTTTTCATATTTGGTTTAAAAATCTCCTCTTGTCACAAAAGCCACTGGGATGTAGTAAGAAAAAAACATTTGGGTCGTGGTGGAAAGATATAGGATATGGAGTGGTAAAGAAGACTGGGATGCATTTGTTGTTTGTTCTTAGGTCTTGACTCTCTCCTTTTAGCATTTCTGAGCACCAATGAAATGAAAAAAGAAATAAAATTTGACTAGCGTCATCTGCTGAAGGGACTTACCTTTGGTCTGTACAAATTCTGTGGTGAGACACCAATGTACTCAACTTCCTCTTTCAACATCGTTTTTCAGTTATCAGCAGCATATGTGCGTGCCACGGAGAACTGAGCTTTTACACTCCTAGCTTCTTGCAAAGATACAAGAGTGTTTATCCAGGCTCAGCATCAGGGTAAGTATAGCCTAGCACATGGAAATTTGTAGTTTGTTTAAAGTGGGTTGATGGAAATAGGAGGATCAGGATAGGGGCAGATGTCAGGCCAGTATTTGAAATGAAATGGTTGTGCTTTCTTATCTCAGAATTCTTACAGTAGGAAAAAAATGTGATTGCCTTTTAGTCCAGCAAGGGACCAAAGTTAAGGTTAGTGCCATCAGTCTACACCCTTACAATAAAAGCATGTGGTATAGCTCACTTCTTGCTAACAGCTCTTTTCAGAGTGACCAGGAATGATGGATGGCACAAAGTGGTAAGTAAGAATTAAATTAATTTAGTGAGTCTTATTTGGGATAATTTGACATTCTTAAGAGTAAAAGAAAATGTGAATTTCTGGTGTACATAATTTATCTAGTGACATAGGGAAGGGATTTTTAGATATAAGTTCTTGATTTGGTAAGTTTTGCTTGCTGGGATATTGAAACACATAACATCTTCCTCTAGTATAAGAAAAAAGCAAAATCAGAATATGTATTTTGGAGTTAAAAGGGCACTTCGAGATGAATATTTCTCACAATACAGATGTACAATCTTAGAGTCAGTGAGATGAAATCACTCAGGGCCATTCAGATACTTAGTGTCAGAATTAGAGCAAGGAACCAATTCTTTGACCGATGTTCCTGTTTCCCTAGAGAAGACTGTATCTTTCAGAGAATATTACAAATCTTTCTATGATATTTTTAATTGTTGTGTTAGGAAAATAGAAAATGTATCAGATGATTTCAGACCTTGTTCAGAATTATTTCCTGATTCTTTAAAAAAGTCAATTTTTGTCCTATCTTCAACTCTACTAGATAGCAGAGCCCAAATGTGAGACACTTATCTTTGTAGTGATTATTGTATTTGTTCTCAGTAGTATAGTACTTCTCATATGGAGCTAGTATGAGTAAATCAAAAGAGGCTTCTTGGGAAACCCTTCAATACTTTGAATTGTGTGAACTTAATTTATTCCAGGATTGGCCTAGGTAGAAAGATAATGATCTTTGCCATGCTTTTACTGGGTGATAGTCTCAGTTCTTAGAATTCTGCAAGTGAGGTTACTTTTATTTTGTTTACTTACATGGATGCAGGGAATAATTAATATTTACATTTATTAGGGAATGTAGGCAACTAAATTACAGTAAAATTATTCAGAAGTGAGGTATAGGCAAATATACTGAGGTTGCTAAGGGCCTAAATTATACTGAGAGAATCAGGTCATAAATTTAGGACAATTAATTTTGCAATAGTTTCTCTTGAATACAGATCTTTCTTTGGTCAAACACAGTTAATTTTAGGGGTTAACAGAGAAAGTTTTTCCCTCCAAGTTGTGTGGATTATTAAATCCTAGTAGGAGGAGTATAAAATGTTAGGTGAATGAGCACATTTTTGAAGAGTTTGGGGTGGTACTTGGTGGCCTATCTCTGAGGTGAGTTGGCATCCTATGAAGCCTTGTGTTATTTTCTATTTTTTAGTTTAGTTTTACATTTATTTTATGTATATGAATGTTATACTTGCATGTATGTAAGTGCACTTGCATCATGCAATGCCCATGGAGGCAAAAAGAAGGCATCAGATCACCCGAAACTTGAGTTAAGGACCATTAGCCATGGTGTGGGTGCTGGGATTCAAACCTGGGTCTTCTGCAAGAATAGTCAGTGCTCTTAACCACTGAGCTATCTCTCCAGTCCCTGTGCTATTTTTCTAACAAAGAAAACAGATACATTTGTTGTGAAATCACACTACAGAAGATTTTCCACAATCAAGGCAATGATGCGATGGGGAGTTAGTTCTTCATTTTATTTTAATTACATTACTCAAAAAGTTTACTAATAATCAAGCTTTGTCTTGAATAATTTCACCTGTTGCCCATTTATATGCTTCACAGGCAGAGAAAATAGGAAAGTCAATATGTAAGGAGTCATGTAAACTTAATCCATTTAAAACCAGCCAATGTTTCATTCTGTGGCCTCAAGACACGTGTTTTATTTATATGAATCATTCTTCTCACCTTTGATAATGGACGGAGGAGCTTAGGACAGATTACACTACACAGCAATATAAAGATTTGATTCTAGGCTACTAGATACCTAAGAGAAATTATATGTCATAAAATGGCAAGGGGAGGTGCTATAGAGTGGAAATATTAACTAGAAATGTAGCTCAGGTCTTCAAGAAAGCCCAATACTCTATTTTGAAGATCATTATATTTCTTTCACATGTCCCAATTTTCAGACCACATAAATGCCATTTATATATAACTTTAATTTTTAAAATATGATATAGCACAAATGCTAACCCCATAACAGCATTTAGTATGAATTTCTTTTTAATTGAATTTTTCAATGCTTGTTGTTTAATATGTGTTTATTGAATTTTTGTTCATTTTATACAAGCATCCTTATCTGTGATTTTTATTCAGTGTAATTTGATGGCATTTAGATTGCCCCTGTCTATTGTTCCTCTCCTTATTGCCCCTTCCCAATTAAAAAAATATACAGCTTATAGAGTCTAATCTAATTAGTGTGTCACCCATTTTTCCCTTTGAGAAATATAGTAATTTCACTAAAAACTTGTTGATTTTAGGAAGCAAATCCTGGACACAGAACAAGCTACTTCACACATTACATTGATAATTTTTAACTATTATGTACTCCCCACTCAGGAAGACTATAGGGATCTCTACTTTCAGCAGTTTCTTATAAGAACATTAGTTTGCTTTTCATATATATATTTTCCCCATTAAGTTTCTCTTCCTTTAAGATGATAATCCCACAGGCTATTAAGGAAAATAAGAGCAATTTTGATAAGCATGTTTGTTTAGTTCTGTTACTGAGAAGATTAAAAATTGGAGAACTAAGAGGTAGATCTGGGGCTAGGAAAGAACAGTGGCCTTAATCCAAAAACCCAAATTCCAACATTCTGACTCTGAAGATTAATAGTTTCAGGTAAATGGGATTACTTCTTTGAGCACTAATTCCCTCAACATCAAGTTAGAGAAAATAGTCTCTGATCATATTATTCGTAATATATCATTTCAACAATGAGTTTTGACAATTATATACATCCATCCATAGTGTTTTGTTAATTGTACACTCTCATGCCCAGTTATGGAGTAGAGGCTGCATTAGAGCCTGGCAGTAGCAGTAGTAGTGGTACTAGCAAAAATACCCATAAAGATGAGATAAGTGAGAGCTAGAGAGAACTTAAATTCATTCCAGTTCAATTGTCCTTTTTTTTTCTGAGTCAGGCCTTGAACTCTCTATGTAGACCAGGCTAGATTCCATAATGGTGTTCTACAATGTCCAAAGAACTATTATTTTTGATAATGAAAATGAAACCTACAGAAGGGAAGGGGTTTATTGTGGCATCACAAGGAATTAGTGTTTGACTAGGAAAATCCAACTGTCTTAGTTCCAAGTCTATTTCTTTTAAGTTCAAAAGCAAAACTTCACAAAGATCCTTGGTTTCGATATGACCCTCCCCTCACACCTGGTGGGCAGCCATTTGCTGTGTGTACAGAGTACATATAGGTAAAAATACTCCAACTAGAACCAAGAACCATAGCTTATTTATTTTTGAGGAGCAGTGTTTTCCATACAAACTCCACTTAAAATATTTTTCCTCCATGCAACTTGATGCATGGAAATGGAGAATTTCAACTTTCTCTACTTTATGAAGAGTCTTATCACAAATCAAATTATAGTAGCTGTTTGACTTTGGGAAAGTCATTTAATATTGCTAAGAATAAATTTCCTGATCTATAAAACATATAATAACTCTAATTTCTTATAAGGAATATATATATATCTTATATATCATTATATTAGTCTATATAATCTACTATATATGAATTATATTTAATGGCTGGTAGGAATGTTAGAGTTAGTGTTTCACTATACCTAGGGACAAAACACAGTGTCATATTATAGTATACTTACTTGAATTGTAATTTGTGAAAACTCAACATTTAAGCTGGTTTGTAAGATCAGGGGAGGAGCTGCTTTTTATGAAGATATTTTAGAACCTATTAGCATTTTGGATTTGGTGCTAATGAATCATATATATATATATATATGATTAATTATCAAATTAAGTATATGAGATTCCGGTTGGAAATCAAAAAGGAATTATAGGTCTTTTGAAAAATCTCAGGTGTACAGATTCTTTGGACTTCAACCTCATTATCCTTGTCTTTACCACACTCGCCTTAATATTCTCTGTGCATATCTGTTGTTAAAGGTGGGGGTGGAGCCGGTGCTTCGGGGCCCACTGCCTTTACTCCTAGCACTTGGAGCCGAGGCAGCGGGATCTTTGTGAGTTCAAGGCCCGCCTGGTCTACAGAGGTGAGTTCCAGGACAGCTGGGGCCTACAGGGGGACCCTGTCGTGGAAAAGACAAAAAAAAAAAGGTGGAGGGGGCGGTGGAGCAGAAGGAAAGAAGGAGACTCATACTAATCAGATGCATTGGAGTAAAGAAATTGAAATAAATAAATCTTAGACAAGAGATTATCAATATCTATTTGTGGTCTTCCAAAAGGTCCCCAGTATTATTAATAGGCACATTCTGTCATTTCATAGTGGGGAAGAAAATTGATTGTTCACTGTTCTGACAGACTGATGTAACAGAAGAATAGAGAAAAAGGAAAGATTTCAATTCTATTTGGGAAGTTTAAAACAAGTCAGAAAAAAAGGAGAAATTAAGAAGATGGAGGATAATAAGGTGGAGATAGAAGTCACGAGAGGATAGTATATTTATATCTCTATATATATATATATATATATATATGCTAGAGAGAAAAAAATCACTTGAAAAGCCACAAACTGTTTAAGCTTGACAAACAGTACAAATTTGAAAGGTACTGGTAGACGAATGAGGGAAATTTGTTCAGAAGGTCAGGAGAGGAGAATGCTTCTATCTCTTCAGTATGAAACTGCTTGTGAAAAACTTGTTTTTAAACAACATTTCATATGCTTTATAATGAAATTGTCTTTGACTCTCAAGACTTGGCCAATTCCCTGTCTGACTTTCAAATTATAATTTTCATGTCATACCAAATTTAGAACTTATTTTTTATCACACCAACTCTTGTAGTGGCTAGGAAAACAATTTTGCTGTTAATACAGACTATTGTGCTTTTGGTACTGAATATCCCATGTCCTAAAAATCTTTTGCAAACCAGAACTATTGATCAACCTTCTTATTCCAAAATTATTTGGACTCCCTGTATCCTATTTTCTGACCTAATTTCTTCACTGTTGCCACGTGATCATTCTGAACCTCAGGTGTGGTAATTTCACATCTCTTATCAGAATCTTTCAATGATTCCACCCTCCCTCACAAAAGGCCTTCAATAACTTTCATGTTATGTTACTGTATGCCTTAATCATCCCTTTCACTTAAGCTACTTTATTCTATTTCATCATTTCCACACTCTTGTCTTTATTCACTACCTTGGTTAGAATGGCTATTATCCCATTTTTATACTTTAGAAACTTTGAGTGTTATTCACTCATTACTGATTCCCTTTCCAGACTTTTCTTCTCCTACATCCTGCTCAACCCCAAACTGATTGCTGAAACTGGCTTATCCTTTGAGTTTCAATTCCAATTCTCTTCTTCTATGTGGGCTTTCTGTTTACATAGAAATGCCTTTGTTATGTTTTTCATAGCATGTTCGTAAAGGATATATTATGCTGAATAACTCTATGGCTCTTTCTCTTAAGTGACTAGAGAATTCTTGAGGGCAACTGTAAGTAAATTCTTCACCAGAATTTCTTACTCTTCTCCACTATCCTCAGTAATTAGCCTAATACTGCATGATAATAATTAGTATAGGTTGCATGCTGATGTAAGTCCCTTTTGAAGATATGGAACTAGATCCCAGCTTTCAAGATTGCTAAAATTTAAATTGAATAATCAATAATTGAGGCAAACTAAGATTAATATTGTGTTTTCCTCAGTATGTAACTTTATTCTTCTCTCCAACCTTGTCCCTACAAAGAACAATATGAAAATGTATATGGCTCAGTACAAGTGCCATTTTCACGCAAAGTACTATGTATACCTTAGAATTTAATAAAAACAGAATAAACAAGGTGCAAAGAGCAGTAAGATACCTACACAAATGAATTCTTATTCTAGTTCTACCATAAAATAGCCCTGTGACACTGAACAAGGTACTAAATCTTCCTTGACTTTATATCCTTATCAACTAAAACTGCTAGAGTATTACTAGCATTTTTCTTACTTACCTCACACAGATGATTCTTGTGCAAGCATTTAAAATTCTTTTTTTTTGAGACAGGGTCTCCCTTTTTAGTCCCTGCTGGCCTAGAGCTCGCCCTGTAGACCAGGTTGGCCTTGAACTCATAGAGATCCACCTGCTTCTGCCTCTGCCTCCCAAGTCAGCTTCTTTTTTTTTAAAATTTAGAATTCTTTTTTTTCTTTATTTTTTTCATTTTTTTAACAATAAGTAATAATTTATGAGTACAAGCATCCTTCATGTAAAACCAATTTGCAAGCAGTGGTTTCCAAACCCACACAGCCCAAGGGTCCCACCATCCAGCCGGGGGGGGGTCTTGTATGTACAATTAAGTTGATCAAATAAGTGTCCAGTCTATACTGCTGTAGTTTCACCATTCACCCCAATCACAGCCCTTACATTCTACCATGCCCCCTCTTCCACAGATTGTTCCCTAGGCTTAGAAAAGGTGCACAGGTGGACGAGAGGCAAAACAGTCTACTTTCTCTGGAGCTGTCATTTTGGACTCTGGTCAATTCTGGATCTTTCCTTTCATGGGCTGACAGTTTGTCCAGGAATAACTTTTCAACCCTACTAATGAAGGACAAGCAATTAGATATATAGATATTTAAACAGTACTAATTGTTATAGTAGGTTACTTTGGTATAGACACAGATCTTTGGATGGTATGTTAATCCATGAATTACGTTTTTTTCTGTAAAATATGACAGGCTCTCACTGTGGCTTATATCATCTCCTAACCACTAGAGGATGTAAGCTTGTGGCATCAGCGATGGGTTATTCCTCCAAGGAGAGAGCTACTAGCCAATTAGATTTGGGATATACAGACATATGGCTGCCACTGCTGCACAGTATTTCCAGGCAGGTGAGGTGTAGCTGGTGCTGACGGAGGAGTTTTGCTTGAATCAAGGAGACCTATGTTTGTTTTATTGGTTTAGTGGCCTTTGGTAACACTCTCTGGTATTCCAGAGACCAACTGTACACTTGCAAGTGCAGTCTCAATACATCTTTCCCATGCTTACATCAAGTCTTTGACAACAGGGCCTTATCACCTCTCTTCTTGCAAGTATCCTAGTTTACAGGCAAGAAGCCTCCTTTTTTTGGGGGGGGGAGGGGCTTGGATCCCCTGGCCAACATCTCCTTGGTAGAATAATCCATTGATGATATCAGAGCTCTCCTGTATTAATATATTTTGCTTAAATGCACAGTTTAAGGAGACTTTAGTATTATATTTGGTTCTAAATAGAGAATAATCCTTTTCACAGTTCCTATGTCTATTAGTCAATTAAAGAAGGCAGTTTTACCGGTTTTATAAGAGATTACCTCTATAATAGTTGTCTCCAATTTACAGTTGGGGAGCGACCTCATCATTGTCATATTTCTCCTTGTTCTATGGGTGGGAAGGCAAGGAAGTCTCTCATATCAGAACCTTTGTGGCACCTAGAAGGTAAGTTTCATTAGGACTCATTATAACTAGTTGTTACATGTAGGATCCACAGAGGGGTTCGATGTTTATGGCAATCTGAGGCTTTTCTTCCTTTGAATGTTCAGACGGGTCAGCCTTTCCGTTGCCACTTTTTGGTACATCCTACTCAATGCAAACCTGTATCTTTTCTTTCTCAGCCGTTAAGTTGGTGACGTTTTGTCCTGTTGGAACAAACAAATCTTTTCCCATAGTTAGTTTTAAGATTTGAATTGCAAGGGTTTGATGAAAAGGTTTCATGTCTTTCTGTATCCCCCCCCCTTTTTTTTAGCGTATGAGTCTCCAGAAGACAGTTGTATTATACATGACTATAGGGTGGAGTCAAGGCACAGATTTCATCAAATTCACCCATGTTGTTTTGGGTGACTATATATGATTAACTTGGGAAGCAAACTTAATTTTTACGTTAAATCATCTTAAAGAGAATGCTACAAGGTGATACTGTACAACAGAGAAATTATAGAGAACATTTGTATGTGTCAATCCCAAAGTTCTTGCTCTACAGATTTTATGTAAAGCAAATGTGGGCAACAGCGAATTATATCTCCATTTAATTCAGATGCATTACCATTTTTATCAGATTCTGTAAACCAATGTTGTTTAATATACACATGTTTACTTTTACTTTTACTAAGTCCTAAAACACCATGTGTCCTGTAGACAGTGTCTAGGCGAAACTGGGTACTTGCTGAGCTCACGTCAATTAAATATGCCTTAATCGAATATACACCCGTGTCCCTCTCCCACCCATCCCCCCTTTCCAATTCACCATTTCAGTCCATTTTCTGATGCAGTCTTTCTGTTGTTCTTTTACTATGCCTCCCTCTCCATGAGAAATATTTATATCTGGGTTGTTGGTACTAGCATCCACATATGAGGGACACCATTTGTCGTTTGTTTTTCTGGGACTGTGTTACTTCACTTAACATAATGTCTTCCAGCTCCATCCATTTACCTGCAAATTTCATGATGTTGTCCCTCTTTACTGCTGCATAGTATTCCATTGTATACATGTACCACATTTTCTCTATCCACTCGTCAGTTGAAGGGCACCTGGGCTGGTTCCAGCTTTTTGCTATTGTGAACAGAGCTGCAATAAACATAGCTGTGCATGTATCTTTGCAGTAAGTTGTGTCTTGTGGGTATATACCCAGGAGTGGTATGACTGGGTCAAATGGAAGGCTCATTTTGAGTCTTCTAAGGGTTCTCCACACTGCTTTCCATAGTGGCTGTACAAGTTTACATTCCCACCAGCAATGGATGAGTGTTCCCCTTTCCCCACAACCTCTCCAGCACTTGGTATCATTCATGTTCCTGATCCTAGCCAGTCTTATTGGAGTAAGGTGATATCTCAGAGTGGTTTTAATTTGCATTTCCTTAATTATCAGAGATGTTGAACACTTCTTAAGATGTTTCTCGGCCATCTCTAACTCCTCCTCTGTGAAGTCTCTATTCAGATCTTTGCTCCATCTTTTGAATGATTCATTTGTTTTCTTTCTTCTTTGTTTTTTGAGTAGCTTGTATACTCTGGAAATTAATGCTTTGTCAGATGTATCTGCTGTGAAGGTTTCCTCCCACTCTGTGGGTCTTCTCCTCACTTCCTTTATTGCTTCCTTTGATGTACAGAAGCTTTTGAGTTTAATGAGGTCCCATTTGTCAATTGTCGATCTTATTTCTTGTGCAGCTGCTGTCTGATTTAGGAAGTCTTTTCCTACACCTATGTCTTGTAGTCTGCTGCCAAGCTTCTCTTCTATCACCTCCAGAGTTTGGGGTTTCACGTTGAGGTCTTTGGTCCATCTGGAGTTGACCTTTGTACAAGGTGAGAGGTAGGGGTTTAATTTCATTCTTCTACAAGTGGTGATCCAGTTTTGCCAGCACCACTTGCTGAAGATGCTGTCTTTCCTCCATTGTGTCTTCTTGGCCCCCTTGTCAAATATGAGGTGACTGAAATTGTATGTGCTCAGGTTTGGATCTTCAGTTTTATTCCATTGGTCAACTGGTCTGTTTTTGTGCTGGTACCAAGCTGTTTTTATGACTGTAGCCCTGTAGTATAGTTTGATTCCTGGTATAGAGATCCCCTTGTATTGCTCTTTTTGCTCAGGGTTGTTTTGGCTATTCAGGGTCTTTTGTTTTTCCAAATGAAATTGAGGATTTTTTTGTTTTGTTTTGGGCATCTAGCATTTTAACTATGATATGGCATGGGGAGTTTCTTTTCTGATCTTGTCTATTTGGAGTCCTATGTGCTTCTTATATTTGTATGGGTTTGTCTATTTTTAGTTTGGGGAAATTTTCATCTATTATTCTGTTGAATATTCTGATCAATACTATTCTCTTGAGATTCTTCCTCTATTCCTATGATGCGGAAGTTTGATCTTTTCATAGTGTCCCATATTTCCTGGTTGTTCCACTTTTGTGTATTTTTAAAATTTTCATATTCTTTATTTGAAGGTTCTCCAAAAAAGTCCACTTGGATACTCTCCCATCAATTCCAGTTGGTGGAGGGGGGGTTATGCCTGACTTATCCCATGCCCCATACCTGTCTGGAGCGACTTCCAGGCTCCTGTGCTTCAGGGGTCCACCCGCACAAAGACACAGAAGCACCAAACCTGGCAGCACAGGCTGCAGAGGCAGAGGGTTCCCTTGTAGGGGGTGGCTGTGTGGGAAGAGCCAAGGAGGCAATCTACCCTAAAATCTACCTGTCTGGAGCAACTTCTGAGCTCCTGTGCTTCAGGGGCCCACCCGCACAAAGACACAAATGCCTAATTTAGAATTCTTATCACTGATACTATGCACCTCAATTCATGTGACACACGGATGGTGGCCTTAGAGATTTTTTAAATGTTTCCTCTAAAAGATAATGAAGCTTTATAAGGATAAATATTGTGATAATTCTGTATTTCCCACCGAATCCATTGTTGTGCTTACAGGATCCAGTCTTAGTCCTCAACTCTCGTCAATGAAGCTCCCTCATGTAACAGAGGGGAAGGAAGACAAAAGTCACAAATGTCCAAGGAAAAGAGAATAAGAGTCTTCAGAACGTGGGTCCTTGGAAAGGACTTCTATATTAAACTCCACCTACTCAGGGCTTAGAGACCATTGTAAGAGCTAGGGAGGAGGTGCACTGACCATATGGAGATAGAATCCTACAGGCTCCTAGGACCTTGCTCATAAGAACCTGCAGCAGTCGGGACATTAGGCACAAGACCCATGGAAACTCAAGCAGAAAACAACCCACCACAGGCCCCAATCATATTTGAAAAATTATTGGCAGCTGATAACTTTTGAGTGAGGAAGAGGTGATCTTTTATTTATTTATTTTTATTTCTTGTCTTTTTGAGACAGGGTCTCCCTTTAGTTCCAGCTGGCCCGAAGCTCGCTATGTAGACCAGTCTGGCCTTGAACTCATAAATCTGCCTGCCTCTGCCTCCCAAGTGCTGGGATTAAAGGTACGTGTCACCATGCCTAGCATGAGAGGTGATCTTTTAAAGGGAGGGACTCTAAATAGACTGACTAGACCTATTTGCACTGAGGGTCATCTGTGGACATTAACTTGATATGATAGCTCTTAACGCAAATGATGGAATGTATGAATTCCAATGGGGGGGCTATGCGAGGGTGGCAATAGGGAAAGGGTATACAGATGATTAAGATTGATAAACATGTTCTGTATGAAATACACAAAAATTCAATAAGAAATTTTCAAAAAAAAATTACATGGGAAAAAAGTAAAGGACAGGATACTTTCTTTTATTTTTATTTTTTTTTTTACTAATTTTATTTATTTCCATATGTGTATGAATGTACTGTTTGCATGCAAGTCTGTGCACCCGTGTCGTGCAATGCCGCGGAGGTCAGAAGAGGGTCTCGGATTCCCCTGGAACTGGAGTTCTCCTGGAATTGGAGTTTCAGACGGCTCTCGGCCGCCATGTGGGTGCTGGGGATCGAACCCAGGTCCTCTGTAAGAGCGGTCGGCGCTCTTAACCGCTAGGCCATCTCTCCAGCCCCGATACTTTCTTTTATATTTACTTCCTTAATGTGGAGAGCTTTGGGAACTACAGATTCAGTCTCCTCACTGTCATTCCAAGTCTGACCTGCAGGTAAGAAGGTATTTGCTGAGGAAATAAGGCAGGTATATTTATCTGTGATGCATATAATGACAATTAATAAAATAAGAGTTTAAGAAGCAATGGGAAACATATTACAAAGATATCCCTGTTCCTGATGGCAGGTAACAGCAATCAGATTCTTTGACTTTGGGATGCGTTGGCTTTTACTCAAAGGATGAATGAGTACCTAGAATTTCTAAAATGATTCATTTCCTCTTCTTTTAGGTCTTTCTAGGCACCACTTTCCTGAGTAGTAAAGGGTAATTACTAGGAATTCTAATAGCCCAAAGGAGAACAAAGAATTTTAGGGAAACAGTAGGTAGCAAAAATATATACGTCGCTATATCAAGGTTTCTACTTTTTGCTTAATGCATGGAAACATGAGCTTTTCAGTTCAATACAATATACAAATACTCTTTAAATACTTAGTGTCAAGTTGCTTCATGGTTACATGGTGATGGATAAAACATCTTTTATATGACACTAATGGAGTTCATAGCAGAGTGAATGATGTGATGAATAAATAATTAAATGAGGCTTTACATTTCAAATGTTGATGCTATGAAGATTAAGAATAAGGTGGCATGCAAAGATATACAGGATTACCTTAACAGAGCTAACAGTGAAGATTTCTGTAACTTGTAAACCAAGACTAAGGGTAGCTAGACATAACAAACAGAGAGGTAATTCTAGAGTGAGAGAGGAGCATTGCAGGAGTAAGGTCAAATAAATTGGCTTGCTCTGTAAATTGGAAGTAACTCAGTACAGCTGAAATAGAATGAGTATAAATTTGGAAACAAAGAAAATTTAAGGACACCAAAGCCATAATAAGTATAGCTTTTAGATTGCAACAAGAGGTTTAGAAATAATGATAGCGGTAAAAGATAACTGACAAAGAAGAATAGCTTGCATAAAAATTAGAAAGAGGCAACCCATAATAGAAATTCAATGGGAAAGTGAAAGCTCTAATTAAAGAAAAAGATGCTCTTAGGCTGGAGAGATGACTCAGCACTTAAGAGCACTGACTGCTCTTGCAGAGGACCCAGGTTCGATTCCCAGACTACACATAGCGGCTAAGAACTGTCCTTAACTCCAGTTCCAGGCAATCTGACACTCTCTTCTGACCTCTGTGGCATTGCAGGACATGAGTACACTCACATACATGCAGGCAATACACTCATACACATAAAATAAAAATAATAAAATATTGAAAAAAGAAAGAAAAAGATGTTGTGGACATAATTTCAGCAAGCGTGGTAAGTTTCATAACAGGAGCAGGGAGTAAGGTGAGAATGCTGGCTTCTGTTTTCATTATTCCACCTTTCTTCTCCCCATGAAAATTTTATGACTGTGGAACAAATTATTTAACTCCTCTGGGCCTCAAACTTCCTCACCCATAATACGAAAATAATCATAGGGTAACTGAGGATGAATCAGATAATGTGTAGTATATTTTCCACTTAAATATGTGGTATCCCTCATTTAAATGGCAAAATGTGTGTTAGACATAATATGGGTGATTGGACTATAGCCAGAAATACTGAAGGCGAAGGATACGAGCATGGTAGCTGTTGCAATAGTTGGGAGCAGTGAAGGCAGTTACCTAGATTACAAAACTGAGAAGAGGTTGATGGGAGATAGTTTTAGGAGTGGAAATTACCTTGTTTTGTATGGTATATGTGGGGAAATCAGTGGCGGTGTTTGGGGCAACTCCCTATAATTCTAGTTTGAGTGTCTGTGAGGACAGATGTGGCATTGATGGAAAAGGGAAGCACAAGAATGAATCACGAATTTCATAAGACAGATATATTTAGATTGAAGGAGAGAGAGGTTGACATACAATGGAAGAAAATTACACAAACACACATTGATACACACACACACACACACACACACATATATATATATATATATATATATATATAGAGAGAGAGAGAGAGAGAGAGAGAGAGAGAGAGGAGAAACAATGAAAGATAAAAGAGTAGAGTGACAGAGATGGAGCTAGAGCAACAATAGTGGCAGAGAGACAAAGGGCAACAAACAAAAGACAAAGAAGGAATATACTCTACATTTTTGTGTTAATAGATTTTAGGTTGTTCTTCTTTCTTAAATGTCAGAGAAATGTAAGCTCTTCACGGCAAACTTAATGTTTCACTTCAAAGATGCTATATTCCTGCCGAACCAGAAAATAAATTCCCCAATCTCTCCCCAGCATGGGGATTTACACTTACCTTTTTGCAAAGGAGGTAGATGCAAAAACTTCATATTTATCCTTCAGTTCAGAGAAGGGAAGAGGTTTTCATAAACAGGTCATGAGAATCTCGAAACTCATGATTACTGTGAATTTCTGAGTTGTATATTTGACTATGCAGTGATACATAAACCCACAATAAAAAGTTGTAAGTTTGACTTGAGCCTTCTGTTTTGGCCTAATTAGTCTCTGTTATTTAACACAGAGGTGTGATCAGAACATATTTTGTTAGTAAGTGAAACTTTCTGCACCAGTGAAGTAAAAACAAATAGCCATGTTTGTTAAGTGCAAAAGTGGAAGTGTGATTTGAGTGGGTGTGGGCTGTTCTTAGTTCTTGAAATTGTAACGCACTTGTGTTTTCCTTTGCTTTGTGGCAGCCACTATGTGGCTAATGGTTGGTAGGAGAAGCAACGGCAATGCTTAAGTCAAAGTAGTCATGGGAAAAAAAAGAAGGATGTCATACAAACTCAAAAATTGGAGTTACGTGGGCAGGAGGGTGAGTGGTCTTGGAATGGGCCACCTTGGGAGGGTAGGCAAAGGAGCGGCAGTTTAGTTACAGGAGTGGATACTAGGAAGAGGCAAGGGAAGGATCTGGTGGCTGCTTTAGAGTCACACTGTCACCTAGAAAAGGTTATTTGGGGGACTGGAAAGATGGCTCATTGCTTGAGAGCACTTGGTTTTGCAAAGGACCTGGTTAGGCTCCAGCATCCACATGGCAAGTGACTACTGTCTATAACTGCAGTTCCAGGGAATTGCATGTATGTGGTGTATTTACATAAATGCAAAACATTCATACATGTAAAATAAAACATAATCAAATTTAAAAAAAGATGGTTAACATATGTACATACAGATGTTTATCTCTATACTGACAGTGAAACTCAAGAAATCCTAGTGCTATGTAATCGTAACCTCCTACTGTGGGATTAGAAAAGCTCTACCACGATCTGTGTTTCCACACCAATCAATGATTATATTTGTACATTTCTATAGCTGTGACTAAAATACCCAAGGGAACAATTTAAAGGAGGAGAGATTTATGAGTTCACCATGGCAGAGTAGCTTCATCATGATAGACAAGAAAGCAGAGGAAGAAAGAGTCAGGGAGGGTCATTAGAGAAGGTACTCTAAAGAACCCATCATTAAGGTAAGGCCCACCTTCTAAACTGTTTGAAACACCACAATGCAACACTAGATCTAAAGTTTAACACATGAGCCAATCAGAAGCATTTCCTATTGAATCCATGATAATGGTGGACAAGCTAGTTAAATTGTAATAACTCTTCCTATTTAAGGATAAGCAGTCTGCTGCCTCTTGTTCACTGTACAATGGCCAGTTGTGGGTTTCTGTGTTAACCACCACTGCATAAGGAAACTTCTCTAGTGAGAGTTGAAAGATGCATTCATCCTATATGTAGAGGTTGCATTGACCATGTGTCACTTAGAGTTAAGTGTCACACAGACACTTTTTATTTTCATTTGGTCAGTTCTGGAACTCTATAATAGTCTCCATCTATTGCAAAAAGAAACTTACTTGATAATGGGTAAAAAGCACACTTGTCTGTAAATATGAGGACGCATATTTAGAATGAAGTAAGAAACTAAGTTGATATAGGGATGTGGCAGAAGAAGGTTTTTCTCTAGGATCTGTGACCTCCCCAGACATGTGTATTTGGCTGTATTTACAGTACCACACATGAGTTCCCTGCCATTGAGTGTGCCTTAATTCCAATTAGAGAGCTGTTGATTATCTCTAAAATAAAAGTGCTACTACTGCATCAGTAGTGATAGTTTGCTAGGCAGGTCAATGTTGTTTCTTAGGTTTTACAGCTGGATAGATCCATTGATTGGTTTTCTCCCTTGCCAGCTTATATAGTGTCTTCTGATACCATAACAGCTAGTCTTCAGGGAGGAGGCTACCAGGCCATTTCCAGTTAGATTGTTCCAAGTCCTGTGTCAAAAGTGTAGCTTCTCTCACCTTCAAGTACTGGGAGGCTATCAAGGACTGTGGCTATAGCCTGTGTTATTCAAACTTCTGCCTCCTAAGGCTCAGGGATTATTGAAGAAGGGGAGGCAGAAAGATTTAAGAGCCAGAGGTGGCAGATGATCACAGGAAACAGCCTTCTAGATAGCTAGTCAGTTACTCATATGAACTCACTGCAATGCTGACAGCATGCAGAAGTCCCAACATAGACATGAGAAATAGGTCAGAAATCCTAACCCAACATAAGGAACTTTTGGCAATTTATGGCTGCTGGGAGGGGAAAAGACTGTCCTAGAGGAATGGAACTTTTGGTTTGCCCTGTAGATGGACCTAAACTGAAAGACATTTGATAACACAAATCAGACTCTAAAGACCATGCTTTATGCATGTATGCATGTATGTATGTATGTATGTGAAAATGTATATATGTGAGAACATATTAAATTGGATTGGGGCAGTGGAGGAAGTATGAATAGAGGGCAGGATCTAAATACCATGAAACTTTATAATAATTGCAAAAATTCAATAAAAAGAAACAGAGGTGGTGAGAAAAAGAAGTCATTCTAGTTAGAGAGTGGCAAGTGACAAAATGAAATTAGTTTAAGGTTGGCAGCAATCCTACAATATAGTATGCTTCACTTTGTTACCCCAGACAACTTACTAAATCCCTCTGAACATCAATTTCTTTGTCTGCAATAGGAAAATAATAGTTCTATCTCTCAGGATACCTGATATAATTAACTTAGATCATACATGTGAATGCTTCTTGCTGATTCCAGTGCATATCTTTGATGGTCAAACAGGATTACTTCCCGCTTTTTCACCTGTGAGTACCCCTGAATTTTTAGTTGTAGATATAAATACACGATGACTGTGTCATCATAGGCTAAGTTGACAGCATATATGAAAGAGAAGACAAGGGAAAATTTAAAATAATATGTTTGTAAAATGGACAGTTTTTAATTTTAAAAAAAATTTTTCTATGTGTATGAATGTACTGTCTGCATGTAGGTTTGTGCACCCGTGTCGTGCAATGCTGCGGAGGTCAGAAGAGGGTGTTGGATTCCCCTGGAACTGGAGTTAAAGACGGTTCTCAGTCACCATGTGGGTGCTGGGGATTGAACCCGGGTCCTCTGCAAGAGCGATCGGCGCTCTTAACCGCTAGGCCATCTCTCCAGCCCAAAATGGACAGTCTTATGTCTATGAAATCACCATTTGGGATTCTGCTATTTTTATTTCATTTCTGTGTACTGTACTAGGATTGAGGCCATTTTGCCACAAGTA
Source organism: Rhizomys pruinosus (assembly GCA_009823505.1). Classification (NCBI taxonomy): domain Eukaryota; kingdom Metazoa; phylum Chordata; class Mammalia; order Rodentia; family Spalacidae; genus Rhizomys; species Rhizomys pruinosus. The sequence continues at coordinate 137,652 of VZQC01011170.1, read as the reverse complement.
AAGAGAACCCCAAACCACATTACTCCTTTGTGGTAAATAAGAATAATAACAACTAAAACACTTCCCCTGAGAAATGACCCTCAGAATTTCATTCCTTCCCCTTCTAGCTCTAAATAAATTAATCATCCCTGGGATCTGACAGAAGGGATGTTTTTGGAATTTTTTCTGAGCTGGTAAACAAAGATAATTAAAAAAGGTGTGTATAGAGGTTAGACCTATCCCACTTGAAGTCTTGGATCTTTTATTTATCAGTGGTGGGACCTCCCTCAACCCCTTGTTGGACCTTGCTTCTTCTATCTGTATTATTTATAGGCTCAATTTGATGATTTTCAAAAGTTCTTCCCAGTTTAGATTTTACAGGGTACTTAAAATAACATGATGATTCTGTTGCCATCCTGCCCCTCTCTTTGGCATGCAATCTGCATTATTCCATGTGCAGAGCTTGAGAAGCCCAACTGATTTCTTTGTCCATACTTCAACTTAATACATAAGCAAACCCACACTGAAGAATAAACATGATTTAAAAAGCCAGATCTTGGGGCTGGAGAGATGGCCTAGCGGTTAAGAGCGCCGACCGCTCTTACAGAGGACCAGGGTTCGATCCCCAGCACCCACATGGCAGCCGAGAACCGTCTGAAACTCCAATTCCAGGAGAACTCCAGTTCCAGGGGAATCCGACATCCTCTTCTGACCTCCGCGGCATTGCATGATACGGGTGCACAAACTTCCATGCAGACAGTACATTCATACACATACAAAAATAAATAAAATAAAAAAGGATTTAAAAAATATTTAATTATTTTACTTCATGTTTATGAGTGTATTGCTTGCATGTGTATAAGTGCATCCATATTGTGCAATGCCTGGTGAGGTCAGAAGAAGACATTGGATTCACCTGGAACTGGAGTTATGGATGGTTGTTATCTACCATATGACTCCTGGGAATCAAATCCAAGTTCTCTGCAAGAACAAATAGTGCTCTTCACCACTGAGCCATCTCTTCAGCCCCTCAATCTTATTTTTTTCAAAGACTGATACTGATGGCCTGTTTCACTTGTGCCCTAAGCTATGTTCCCTTTGACCAGTCTATAATGTGTCATGCTGCAGATGCCACAGCAGTACAGAATTTTTCAGAGAGGAAGACCTGAGCTCTCTATTTCCAAGATTACATATGGGGAAGTGCCCATAGGTCAGTTTCTAACTTCATACATTATTCAAGTTTTTATGTAAATCGAGAAAGGTTTATAAGCCAAGGGAGATAGATAAACTTCAAAAGGATCCCAGAGTAGTAAGCTATTATGATGGAGTAATGAAGAAGCGACATTACAAATTTTCAAAAGTCACCAAGGACAATGGCAATGCAAATTCAAGGAGGCAAGGCTGTTTTCTAAATCTGAGGAGCCAAGATAAGGAAATCAAGTGTCATGGGGTAAGGAGGCAGATGAAAGAAAGTCAAGGGGATCTAAAAGATGAGGCAAATTTTCCAACATTGTAATTGGTAGTGAGTGACTAGTATTTACTCTAACCAGAACTTCTTAGCAAGACAAATTTAGAGGCAAAATGAAACTATTTAAATACTATGCCTTTGCTATGCTAAGAACGATAGGCTGAATATTTCAAGGCACTCTTGCTTGTGAGATATAATATAGAGAGTCTAAGAGGACTTTTGTGACACCATTTAATTTTTTTATTATTATTTATCTTTGTATGTGTATGAATGTACTGTCTGCATGCAGGTCTGTGCACCCGTGTCGTGCAATGCCATGGAGGTCAGAAGAGGGTCTCGGATTCCCCTGGAACCGGAGTTCTCCTGGAATTGGAGTTACAGACGGTTCTCAGCCGCCATGTGGGTGCTGGGGATAGAACCCGGGTCCTCTGCAAGAGCGTCGGTGCTCTTAACCGCTAGGCTATCTCTCCAGTCCCTGACAAAATGTTTTACANGGTGCTCTTAACTGCTAGGCTATCTCTCCAGTCCCTTGTGACACCATTTAATCATTTTCCCACTGATTAACCACAATCTTCGGTCACTGGTATATCTGGTTTGAGCCTCCACTTACTGATTTTTAATTGCATTCTTTCTAATTCAAATATTGTATATATCTGTGTAAAAGATAATCCTGAATTTTGGTTAAAGTAGTAGGTAACCATTATATTTTTAAATTTCCTTTGGTCAGGAGCCATAATTCCACAGTTTACCTTGATGAATATACTGAGATATTCAAGATGGGCAGCAATAGTACCAACAACGCTGAGAATAATTGCAATACCATTACTGTGCCATTCCAGTACTCCCTCTATGCCACCACCTACATCATCATATTCATCCCTGGTCTTCTGGCTAACAGTGCAGCCTTGTGGATTCTGTGCCGCTTTATCAGCAAGAAAAATAAAGCCATCATCTTCATGATCAACCTCTCTGTGGCTGACCTTGCTCACGTCCTGTCCTTACCGCTGCGGATTTACTATTATATCCACCAGCACTGGCCATTCCAGAAGGCCCTTTGCCTGCTGTTCTTCTACCTGAAATATCTCAACATGTATGCCAGCATTTGCTTTCTGACGTGCATCAGCCTTCAGAGGTGCCTGTTTCTCCTCAAGCCATTCAGGGCCAGAAACTGGAAGCGTCGATATGATGTGGGTATTAGTGCTGGCATTTGGGTAATTGTGGGGACTGCCTGTTTACCATTTCCCATCTTGAGAAGTGTGTACTTAGCCAACAATACGGAATGCTGCTTTGCTGATCTTGGTTACAAACCAATGAACAAAGTCATTTTGGTCCCAATGCTTACAATTGCTGAGCTTGCTGGATTCGTGATCCCAGTGATCACCATCGCATGTTGTACCTGGAAAACTGCTATGTCCTTGAAACAACCACAAATGGCTTTTCAAGGGATTAGTGAGAGGAAGAAAGCACTGCGGATGGTTTTCATGTGTGCTGCAGTCTTCATTACGTGCTTTACCCCTTATCACATTAACTTCATTTTTTACACCATGGTAAAGGAAACTATCATTACCAGTTGTCCCATTGTCAAAAGCACACTGTATTTCCACCCGTTTTCCCTATGCCTTGCAAGCTTCTGCTGCCTTTTGGATCCAATTCTTTATTACTTCATGGCTTCAGAGTTTCGTGACCAACTATCTCGCCATGGCAGCTCTGTGACCCGTTCTCGTCTAATGAGCAAGGAGAGCGGTTCATCAATGGCTAGCTAAAACAAAATAATTCTTCAGCTATGACTTTGTTTAACTATGTTCTCTGCCCTTTTCCAAAGGCTCATATTAGCAGTTAAACAATTTTTTTAAACTGAACACTGGAAATAACAGAAATAAGTTCTATCAAGCGATAGATGTGGTTGTGGGGTTGTCCCTCCACAGATCACGAGACAATCAAAGGACAATAGGATTCACTTGTTTCCAATTTAAATCCAAGGCATTTTGTTTTTCACAAGACCTAGATCAAATTTTTGCAGATGGTTCCAATCAAATATAAATGAAATGTTTTTGCCTCCAATTGTCTTTTGTAAATAGGATATTACTGAGATGCAATACATATATAGGAATCTGTTTTGTAAATAAAATTAAATCTCTTCATAGAATAACTTCATTTCTTAATGACAGCAAAATTTCCACACTTTGTAACAAATAAAAATAAAGAACTGTTGAATAAATATCTGTGTTAATTTCAGGACAAGAATCTTGCTATTGAATGAAGAGCATGGAAATCCATTCCTTGAAAATATATTAGATGCCTATCATTTTCTGGTTTGTTATTTTGCTTTGTAGTTTCATATATAAAATCTCATCTCACCCTTCTAATACAAGTGATCTCGTGGAAATTGCTCAAATGAATAAATGTAATGTCAGTTAGGTTAAGCAATTTGTTTCACTGTTCACAATGATGAGTCAAAATTTGTTCAGTATACATGGCATATGTTTATGTTATTCCTTCTGTTTATGTTTTTACATATATTAAGTGAATATTAAACTTTATTTGAACAGTAAATATACAAACTCAATCCACAGGAGATAAAGTTCATTTTAACAAGATTTTCCTGGGCTTATCAGAAAACCATAGGTTGTGCGGTGGGCATTGTTCAGGCTACAATGTCTCCTATGAAAAATACATTGTCTTAATACTGTGTTGTGCCTGCAAAACCCTGATGATAAGAAACTCAGACAGTTCAATATTTGAAAGTTAATTGCTTAATGCAGGTCATAGAAATCCCATAAGTAAAAGAGAAAAAGCTACCAGATAGAGTTCATATAAGATAGGTTTGTTTTTCACTATGCATAACTGCTTTCTTCTTAAGCATTATTATGCCTTTAGGCAAAATTAAAAGTTTTTCGTGTACAAAACTTACTGAATTGTATTAGAAACTAAAAGATATCACATGGTGAATCGTATGAGAAAAATGTACTTATTTATTTCTGAAGGTTCTGGATTTTAAGTGTCATTATGGAACATTTCATCACAAGGAACACCTCAAATTCTCAGGTAGGTAATCAGTAGTTTTTAATGTCTGAATTGTATATCATAGACATCTAGTGTGCAGAGAAAAGAAGGTAGTGGTAGTCCTTAGAACATCTATTTGAATAAACTGTAAGGAAGAGGAAGGGACAACTAAATGGAGGAACTGAAAAGAAGATAAAGTTTCCAGTGAGCAAGATAGTTCTATAATTATAAATAAAACTTTTTTGCAAGTGTGTATGTGTTTCATTAGCCACAGTCTGACGACACTGTCTAAAGAGATTCTCAGATATACTTGGAATTAATAGTAGCATTATCACAACTGCACTATAGAGAGTCTCATTTTAAAGAAATGGCTTTTCATGATGTCATCTTTCTTTACCAGTGCATAAAATTCCATTGTGTAGATGTACCACATTTTCTCCATCCACTTGTCAGTTGAGGGACACTTGGGTTGCTTCCAGCTCTTTGCTATTGTGAAGACAGCTGCAATAAACATAGATGTGCATGTATCTCTACTATAGGATGAATCTTGTGGGTATATACCCAGGAATGGTATGACTGAGTCAGGTGGTAGGCTCATTTTCAGTTCTCCACACTGCTTTCCTAGGGGTTGCAAGAGTTTGCATTCCCACCAGCAGTGGATGAGTGTTCCCCTTTCCCCATAACCTCTCCAGCATTTGGTATCCTTTGTTTTCTGGATAATATCTAGTCTGACTGGAATAAGATAAAATGTTAAGGTGGTTTTAATTTGCATTTCCTTAATTATTAGTGATGTTGAACACTTTTTAAGATGTTTCTTAGCCATCTTTACTTCTTCATTTGTGAAGTCTCTGTTCAGCTCTTTACTACATCTTTTGAGTTGGTCACTTGTTTTCTTCCTCCTTTGTTTCTTCAGTAGTTTGTACACTTTGGATGTTAATGCTCTCTCAGATGTATCACTGGTAAAGGTTTCCTCCCACTCTGTGGGTTTTCTCTTCACTTCGTTGATTGTTTCTTTTGCTGTACAGAAGCTCTTGAGTTTAATAAGATCCCATTTTCCAATTGTTGACCTTATTGTTTGCACAGCTGCTGTCTGATTTAGAAAGTATTTTCCTACACCTATGTCTTTTAGGTTACTACCAATGTTTTCTTCTAGCATTTTCAGTTTTGGTTTCACATTGAGGTCTTTGATCCATTTGGAGTTGACATCATGAACTTTGCAGGTAAATGGATGGAACTTGAAGCCATTAAGCTAAGTGAAATAACACAGTCCCAGAAAAACAAATGACAAATGGTATCCTTCATTTGAGGATGCTAGCACCAAATCCATAGTTGAAAGGCAAGCCAAGAAAAGTTAATGTTATATTTCTTTTTATCTGAAGGCAACTGTGCTATTATAATGTGAATTCCTTAATGGGCTCTAGAATTAACTGACCACTTATTTCCAGACTTTGTAATTATATATATATATGTATAGTATGTATTCATATATTAGAGTAATATAAATATAAGGGAAAAATGTGAACTCCTAAACATAAAAAAGAAATGCTTTTCAAGAAACCCACTTGTAACTATACCTCTTACTATAGTGTTTGTAGAGAAAATAAACCTTAGCCCTCACTGTTCATACTCCATATATCTCCTTGTAAACTATATATATATATATATATATATCTATTACAAGAAAGTTTTAGAGATAGAGGCGAGAGAGAGAGAGAGAGAACATCCAAACAAGAATGAACAGGTTCGCTTGAATTTTAAAGACTGAGAAAGCTTATATACCACCAAGGAGAAAGATGACAATGTTTGGAATGATGATGAGATAACTTAGTTTTATTTCCAGAGCCCCAAATCCAAAACAGGATGGTCACCTAATAGTTCTTCCATTAAACTTATCCATGTTCAGATAAAAAAATAAATCAGCAAGATTGCTTTAAGGCATTATAATGGACAATAACTTTAGAATTTACCACCATGTTTTTTTACAAAGATACCAGGTCAGAAGAGGACAGCAAACTACACATCCATTAATTGCCTTTTCAAGGTCAAGTTTAACTGTAATTGTCCTAAAATTTCCTCAAATATCTGAAGGACAAATGTCAAACTCCACTTATAAACCATATAGAATCTCATAACAGTGGCTACTTAATCTTTTGATTTTTTTTTTTAATGTGAAGGACTTTAAATGCATCATATACATGATTAGATATGCTGTTTACCTAGATAAGAGGAAAGGACTTTGTTTTTATTTTTTATTGATTTATTTTTTATTGTTATTAAACTTTTGCCATACATCATACATCATTTCTTAATCAAATTTAGAGTCACTTCCCTTTCCTTGGCCCCCACCCCACCTGAGTTCCTGCACTCTGTCATACATGTCTTGCATCTTTTTCTGAGTCTTTCTAGGTTTTTTGTTCTTTTTCCAGTTCTTTTTGTTGTTGTTCTCTCCAACTTGTATTGCATATATATATGTATATCTAATTATATACATACATACATACTACATACATACACACACATATCACCTGAATTGGAGGATTTTCTTTTTTTTTTCTAAAAGATGTCATGTTTTCCTTAAGGAGGTGTTTGAAGGTTCCTCCTTGGCAAGCCCAAACAACCATTAATCTTGCCCTTGTGCTCCACACTGGGGTCTTTTCCTCCCATGGTCACCCAAATGAGGTCCAGTAAGCACATGTCCTGTCTTGATCTTCCTGTACTAGCCTCTATGATACAGCCTGGGTAGTCCAACATTGGCAGTCTATACTCTGAAGATGGTGAAATCCCAGTAGCTGTTCAGTCTACAAGCTGGATATCTCCATATTCCCCATGGGGCATTGAAGGTTTGGAAGATTCTTGGAGAGACATGAGTTTTCAGTCCATATTGGAGGGTTAAAAAGCTGTGTCTCATGTTTTTGAAGAATGGTGAAAGCAGTGGCAACCACAGAGTAGATACACTTGCCAGTAAGAATTGAAGACAGGCAAAACAACAGTGCTCTCTATCTCTTTTATCTTTTTGTCTTTTTACTAAGATCTTAAGTTTTATATCTGAAGTAGTTTCTCAGGCCTTACTGATTATTTCTGCTTATAATTTCCTTTTGGATGCTTAAGGCCACACAGCCCAGATTAACCAAGCTTTTTGTTTTCTTAAAGTCAGTTGAGGACCTATTCCTCGGGAGTCACTCGTTTTATTTATTTATTTTTTTTGAGGGGGTGAGCCCCTGGCTCCTTTCATCTTTTCATTTACCAGATGCATCCACTCGAGAACAAAAGCAGGTCTTGCTAGACCAGGTGTTCTGGTTTCTTTTTAATTGCTATGACAAAACACTCTGACCGACACCAACTTGGGGAGGAAAGGGTTTATTCTGCTCACATCTCCTGGGGTCACACCAACTTGGGGAGGAAAGGGTATATTCCGCTCACATCTCCTGGGTCACATTTCATCACTCAGGGAGCCCAAGGCAGGAACTCAGGGCAGGAACCTGGAGGCAGGAGCTGAAGCACAGGCCATGGAGGAATGCTGCTTACTGGCTTGCTCCCCTGGCCCATGCCCAGCCTGCCCTCTTATACGGTACACAACAACCTGTCCAGAGGTGGCACCACCCATAGTGGGCTGAACCCTCCTACACTGCCCAACAATCAAGACAATACTCCACAGACGTGGCCACAGGCCAGTCCAAGAGAGCCAATTCCCCAGTTGAGGCTCCCTCAACCCAGGCGTGTCAAGTTGACACTAAAGCTATCCAGCACACCAGACTTCCCTTTTTGAAGCATGAGCACAGTTTCCTCTTTATAAACTGGACACTGGCTGAAGTCCCATTAGTGGATCTCCAAGACCTCCCTACACATCAAGACTCATGACCCACATTTGCAGGACATGTCAAGAGATGCACTCATGCATAGTCCACTAAGACTTAGTTGACTTCTGAGGGCAAGGAAAAAAGCCCTTAGGTCCCTTGGCCAAATTGGTATGGGTGTTAAGTATGGTCATTAAGCACCCAGAAAGGCTAAGTTTCACCATCCTGAACATCACACCTATATTAAAATTGCACCTTCTGAAAACAAACTATGTTATTTCCATATCATATTTCTTGATTCACATTTTCCATTTTAATTTTATATTACTCTAAAAGATGCATATATACCCACTATCATAGACCAAAAATCCAAAATCTGAAAACAAAGGGTAGGTTAGTTCTAGAACCTGTCCAGGGATTCACACTATAAGAGCACAGTTGTTTTTAGATCAGGAGGAATATAACATTAATGTTGCTCAGTTTGCCTTACAACTAGGTACTTGGTGCTAGCATCCAGAGATGACAGATACCATTTGTCTTTTGTTTTTCTGGGACAGAGTTACTTCACATAACATAAAATCTTCTCGTTCCATCCATTTACCTGCAAATTTCATGATGTCAACTTTCTTTACCACTGTATAGACCTCCATTGTGTAGATGTACCACATTTTTCTCTATCCACTCGTAAGTTGAGGGGCACTTGGGTTGGTTCTAGATCTTCGCTATTGTGAAGATAGCAGAAATAAATATGGCTGTATATGTATCTCTGCAATAGGATGAGGCTTGTGGGTATATACCCAGAAGTGGTATGGCTGGGTCAGTTGGTAAGGTCATTTTGAGTCTTTTAAGGATTCTCTACACTGCTTTCCATAGTGGTTGTATGAGTTTGCATTCCACCAGCAGTGGATGAGTGTTCCCCTTTCCCTACAACCTCTCCAGCATTTGGTATTTGTTTTCTTGATCCTAGCAAGCCTTATTAGAGTGAGATGTTCTCTTAAGGTGGTTTTTATTTTTATTTTTGTCTGTTTGAGACAGGGTCTCCCTGTAGCCCCAGCTGTCCTGAAACTCACTATGTAGACCAGGCTGGCCTTGAACTCCCAAAGATCTGCCTGCCTCTGCCTCCTGAGTGCTAGGATTAAAGGTGTGAACCACCACAATCCAGCATGGTGGTTTTAATTATTTGCATTTCCTTAATTATTAGAGATGTTGAACACTTTTTAAGATGTTTCTCAGCCATCTCTATTTCTTCACTTTTGAAGTCTCTGTTCAGCACTTTACTCCATCTTTTTAGTGAGTCATTTGTTTTCTTCTTTGTTTTTTTGAGTAGTCTATATATTCTAGAAGTTAATGCTCTGTCAGATGTAACTCCCACTCTGGGAGTTTTCTCTTCACTTCCCTGATTGTTTCTTTTGCTGTACAGAAACTTTTGAGTTTAATAAGGTCCCACTTGTCATTTGTCGACCTTATTTCCTGAGCAGCTGTTGTCTGATTTAGAAAGTCTTTTCCTATGCCTATGTCTTGTATGTTGCTGCCAACTTTTGCTTCTATCACCTTCAGAGTTTTGGGTTTTGCATTGAGGACTTTGATCCATTTGGAGTTGATTTTTTTTATTAATGAGATAGAGGTGTTTAATTTTGTTCTTCTACAAGCAGTGATCCAGTTTTGCCAACACCATTTGCTGAAGATGCTGTTTTTCCTCCACTGAGTCTTTTTGGCTCCTTTGTCAAATATGAGGTGGCTGAAATTGTATGTGCTCAAGCTTGAATCTTCAGTTTTGTTCCACTGGTCTACAGGTCTGTTTTTGTGCCTGTACCAGGCTATTTTTATGACTATAGTCCTGTAATATACGTTGAAGTCTGGTATAAATATCCCCCCTGTATTGTTCTTTTTGCTCAGGGTTGCTTTGGCTATTTGGAGTCTTTTGTCATTCCATATGAACTTAAGAATTTTTTCCAAGCCTGTGAAGAATGTCTTGGGGATTTTAATTGGGATTACAATGAATCAGTATATTAATTTGGGTAGAATGGACATTTTTACTATATTAATTTTTCTAATCCATGAGCATGGGAAGTCTTTGCATCTTCTGATGTCTTCTTCAATCTCCTTCTTCAGGGGTTTATAATTTTTGTTGTAGAGAAGTTTGGTGTCTTTGGTTAGGTTTGGTCCTAGATATTTTATTGTTTTTAAGGCTATTGTGAATGGGAAGGTCTCCTTGTATTCCTTCTTCAGTTGCTTGTTGTTGGTGTAAAGAAAGGCCACTGATTTTTCTAGGTTAATTTTGTATCCCACCACTTTACTGAAACTCTTAATCATTTTTAGGTGTTTTCTGGTGGAGTTTTTAGCATCCCTTAGGTAAACTATCATATTGTCTGCAAAAAGAGATATTTTGACCTTCTCTTTTTCAATTAGTATTCCTTTAATTTCCTTTTCATGCCTTATTTCCCCCGCCTGTGTTTCAAGCACTATATTGAAGAGGAGTGGTGACAGGGGCAACCTTGCTGAGTTCCTACCTTTAAGGGGAATCCTTCTAACTTTTTTCCATTTAGGATGATGCTGGCTGTGGGTTTCTCGTATATGGCTTTGATTATGTTGAGGAATGATCCTTCCAGTCCAATTCCCTCTAGGACTTTAATCATGAAGGGATGCTGGATTTCAAAGGCTTTTTCTGCATCAATTGAGTTGATTGTGTAGTCTTTGTCTTTCAGTCCATTTATGTGTTTTATTATATTTACTGATTTTTGTATGTTGAACCATCCCCGCATCTCTGGTATGAATCCAACTTGGTCATGATGGATGATCTTTTTGATGTGGATCTGTATGCAGTTTGCAAGTATTTTGTTGAGAATTTTTTTCATCTATGTTCATTAATGAGATGGGTCTATAGTACTCTTTTTTGGTTGTATCCTTGCCTGGTTTTAGTATTAGAGTGATGCTGGCTTCATAGAAGGAATTTGGGAGATTTCTCTCTGCTTGTGTCCTTCTGAACAGTTTGAATAATAATGGTTGTAAGTCCTCTGTAAATGCTTTATAGAATTCTGCTGTGAAACCATCTGGGCCTGGGCTTTTTTTAGGTTGGAGTTCTCTTATTATATTTTCAATTTCTTCATATATTATGGGTCTGTTTATGTTGTCAATCTCACCTTGGTTAAGATTTGGTGATTTCCTGGATTTCAGATATTCATCCATTTCTATTAGGTTTTCAAATGTAGTAGAGTATAGGTTTTTGATGTATTCCCATATGATTGTCTGGATCTTTTCATTGTCCTTTGTGATATTTTCCCTTTCATCATGAATTCTATTGATTTGGATTTGTTCTTTCTTTTGGTTAACTGGGCTAGAAGTCTGTCTATTTGTTTATTCTTTCAAAGAACCAACTTTTGGAATCATTGATTCTTTTTTTTTTTATTGTTTTCTTTGTTTCTATTTCATTGATTTCTACTCTGAATTTTGTTATTTCTTCCTGTCTGTTCATTTAGGGTTTCATTCATTGTTGCTTTTCAATGTTTTTTAGCTCAGTGTTATGCCTCATTTATTTGTGACTTTTTCTGTTGTTTGGTTGTTGTTGTTGTTGTTTGTTTTTAAATGTAGGCACCCAGGCCTATAAACTTCCCTCTTAGGATGGCTTTTAAAGTGTCCCATAGGTTTTGTTGTGTTGTACTGTCATTGTCATTTAGTTCCAGGAATGCTTTTCTTTCTTTATTTCCTCCTTGACCCATTCATTATTCAGGAGTGTGTTGTTTAGTCTCCATGTGTTCTGTGTTCATGTAGATAGCAGGGCTTATCCTGGTGTTGATATTGTGCTTTATTTTACTGTGGTCTGATAGAATGCATGAAATTATTTCAATTTTTTTTGTATTTGTTGATGTTTTTCCTGTGTCCAAGTATGTGGTCAATTTTGGAGAATGTTTCATGGGGTGCTGAGTAGAAAGTCTATTCTTGGGTGCTTGGGTGAAATATTCAGTAGATGTCTGTGATGTTTATTTGTAGTATTGTATTGTTCAGTTCAGATGTCTCTCTGTTTATTGCTTGTCCAGTTTATCTGTCCAAAGGGCTCAGTGGGTATTGAATTCTCCTACTATGAGTGTTCTGGGGTGAATCTGTGCCTTGTGGTCCTGTAGAGTTGTGTTTATAAAGATTGGTGCACCAGAGGTTAATTTTTCCCTTTAATAAGGATGTAATGGCCCTCTTTGTCTCTTCTGATTGCTTCTATTTTGAAGTCTATTTTGTCTGATATTAAAATAGCAACTCTTGCTTTCTTTTTGGTACCATTTGCTTGGAATGTTTTTTCCATCCTTTCACTTTAAATTTGCACATATCCTTGAGAGTGAACATGGTTTCTTGTAGACAGCATATAGATGGATTCTGTTTCCTAATCCATTCTCCCTGTCTATGCCTTTTGATTGGGGAGTTTAGTTCATTAATATTTAAGGTTATAATTAAGAGATGTGTGTTGCTTCCTTTCACTTTATTATCCATTTGCATTTTTGGTCTATGTTTCTACTTTTGCAGTTATGCTTTTATTAATTTCTCTTTCAAGTTTGTGCCTGGGGATAGTTGCTCTTCTCCTCTGTCCTTTGAATTGCTTCAAGTATTCTCTGAAGGGGTTGGTTTTCTGGACATGTATTCTTTCATCTTGTTTTGTCATGGAAGATTTCTCCCTTTCCTTCAACTAGAATTGACATTTTTGCTGGGTATAGTAATCTAGGTTGGCATTTATAGTTGTTTAGCACTGAGAATTCTTTGGTCCAACATTCTTCTTGCTTTCATGGTTTTCACTGGGAAGTCAGCTGTGATTCTGATAGGTTTCCCTTTATATGTAACTTGTCGTTTTTCTCTTGTGGCTTTCAGAATTTTGTATTTGTTTTTGGTGTGTAGTATTTTAATTATGATATGGTGTGGGGAGTTTCTTTTCTGATCTTGACTATTTGTTGTTCTATGTGCTTCATGTATTTGTATGGGTTTGTCTTTTTTTAGTTTGAAGAAGTTTTCATCTATTATTTTGTTGAAGATCTGATCAATACCCTTCTCTTGGGATTCTTCTCCTTTCTGTATTCCTATGATATGGAAGTTTGATCTCTTCATTGTGTCCCACATTTCCTGGTTGTTCCACCCTTGTGTATTTTTAAATTTGTCATAGTCTTTACTTGAGCTTCTTTGGTATTCTGTGCTATCTTCTATTTCTAATATTCTTTTCCCTGCTTCCTCCATTCTGCTTCTGAGGCTTTTATCCCATTCTTTCCTCTTGATTGGATGAGTGTTTGATTTGCTTTTTCACTTCATACTGTGTTTTCTTTGGTATTTCCACACTTCTTTTTGGAGCTTCTCAATCACTTCTTGTAGCTCCTTGCTTCACTGGTTGGTTTCCTTTTTCATTTCAGCATGTGATTTTTTTCAGTGTTTCCACTTCCTTCTGGAGTTTGTCATTTTGTCCCTCGAGCTCTTTCCAGTGTTTGTTATTTTCTCCTTTCAGTTCTTTCTGAAGTTTGTCATTCTCTCCCTCTAGGTCCTTTCTGAGTTTTTCATTCTCTCCCCTTAGTTCTATGACTTCTTTGAATATATCTGTGATTGTTCTATGATCTGTGTCCTGGGCTACCTCCAGGGGTATCCTATTGTAAGAATCCTCCACAGGCTCAGTAGAGTTTAGTGTGGAATTATTCTGTGCTTTTCCCATATTGTTCTTTTCTTGTGCTCTTGGCATGTGGGTTTCCTTTTGCCTGTATTCCAATGTGAATCTCCATTGCCTCTTCACTGTTGTCAAGGATTGCTTTCATTGATTCCATCAGATGCTTTTGTGGTAGTCTCCTTGTTTATGGAAGGTTGACTTGTCTAGGTTTCAGGCTTTCAGTTTTGTATAGACAAAGCCTGGTGGTAAGTATATTGTTGACTCAGTCATTTTCAGGTTTAAGTTATATAAGTTACTTCACAAACATGAATGATGAAACACATAGAAGAAATAGCTATCATCTATTTATTTTAGATGTATGAGGGGCTTTGTATGGATTTTCAGATTTATTATTCACAAAACTATCAGGAATGTGATATTTTACATATTGGAAAAAAGACAAAGCTTACATATATATATATATATATATATATAGTCAACCACAGCCAAGCCCACTTCTTTGTAGGATAACTGAAAAATTAATAAAAATTCAATTTTGGTATGTGTGTGACATGCATATATCCATCTTTTGAGGTTATACAAATTAGAAAAAACAACATCAACAACAAAAAAATCTGTCAAAGGACTGAAATAGCAAACTTCTGCCCCAAACAGTAAAGTTTGGCATTGGAAAATTAAAAAAAAAAAGAGAGAAGACTGAGAAAAGGATGAAAGACATGTATGGCAGAATGAATGAGCTCTGGTGGAGTGGGTAGCAAGAAGGGTGAATGGGTCTGAATTTGTCTAAGAAATGTACGAAATACACAAAACTTCAATAAAATAGTAGAAGGAAAATAATAAACATTCAAAGAGAATATATAGTTAAAAAAATAGAGCTAAGATTTTTAAATCTGGTAGCCAGAGTTTAGAGGTGATGTCCTTAATCACTATATTTCTTGAATACATGTTACTATAAATAGACAATTTTCATAAGAAATGTTCATATATTTCTAGAATACCTGTTACTATAAATAGACAAATTTCATAAGAAATGCTCATATTTTTAATATTTTACTTTTATTCAAAGACATACATTTAGAATATTATGATAATTGTGTTGCAGTATCTTTTACATTTTCTACAATTATAAAACTTCGTTTTAAATATTTTATTGAATTTTTGAAATTTTCAAACAGTATAATTTGATGGGTTTCATATCACTTTCCTTCCCTGTACCTCCCCTTAGTGCTCCCTGAGCAATGTAATATATATATATATATATATATATATATATATATATATATCTTTATATAATTCTATAGGCCTATTGGATATTGCGTTTGTGTCAACTTGACACACCTGAGTACTTGAGTGAGGCAGCCTCAATTGGGGAATGTTGGTCCTTTGGACTGTGGCTGTGGGCCACATCTTTGGAGTATTTTCTTGATTATTGAGTGATTATGGGAGCAGGGCCTAGCCCATGGGGGTGGTTGGCCACGCACAGGCAGAGGTCTGTCATAATGATTGATAAGAAACTTAGACTGCGAGCATGGGGCCAGGGGCCCAGACGAAGCAGTAAGCTAAGTGTTCTCCATGGCCCGATTGCGTCAGCTCTTGCCATCCCCCCCAGGGGTTCTGCCTTGGAATTCCTCTGTTGGCCTCCTCAGTGATGAACGGGACCCAGGAGATATGAGTCGAATAAACCTTTCCTCCCTAAGTAGTTTGGGTGTCTTCCTCGCGTTTCGAGTGTTTTTGTTCAACAGAATTGAAAGCCACAACTCCTATATGATATATCATATATTATATAATAATATATATTATAGTATTCTAATATGTGTTTTCTCAAGGTCCCTTAGTTTGGATCATTCACTGGAATCCGGTTAAACCTACAGAAGTCATTATCCTTCAAAGGGACTGAGCTCCCTTCCTCCCGAGACAGCCATGCAGTTGCTGGAAAGCACATAATTAAAACTTTCTTTTAAAATTAGCACATGGGGCCGGGCAGGATGGCTCCAGCTAATTAGAGCATATTCTGTAGAGGACTGGGTCTCACTTTTTGCAGTACCTCTGTGGGGCAATTCACAGACTAACTGAAACTCCAGTTTCCTCAATGACAATATACACGTACATAACCTTAAAAAAAAAATTAAAAAAAAAATATTAATAAACACAACACATATACAGGATTAATTTTGTCCATTACAATAAAAATTTCTCGTAATAATGTAAAAATCTCCTTTTACTACACTCTTCTTTCTAAATGATTATATTAATCACTTTGGCAACAAATTCTAGGGTTTATTGTGAGTATGTAATTGAAGGTTTGCATGGCTCCAGTTTTAGTAAAGCCTACCCATTCTATATAAAAATTTTCGTCCGGTGGAAATTATCTTTGAGGGTTATGATTATGAATTACTAATTAAGGATTTTATTTGTTCCCATTATGTGTGCATGCATGTGTGTGGTGTGGTGTTTTGTGGTGTTTGTGTGTGTGTGTCTGTGTGTCTGTGTGCTATGCTATGTGGGTATGTACAATTGAAAGCAGTACTCACTGGAGTCAGACCCAAGATACTTGCACTTTTAGTTGCATTAGTTTCCTGTATTTTGCAGGCAGTTGTGAGCATGTGAGCCAGCTTCTAAATAGCTATGGGAACTTATTCTCAGGTCCCCTGGAGGAAGCAGCAGAACATGCTCTTACTTGCTTAGTCATCTCTCTACACCCTAAGTATCACTTTTTATATTTTTCTGACCTTTCCAGAATTTTTTGAACACACCTAATTATTTATTTATTTCTATTTTATTATCTTCGGTATTATTTAGTGTAGGTTAGTTGGAGTTATTGGTCAGAGACTCACCATGTAACACCAATTAGCTTTGAACTCAATGTCTTCCTGCATTAGCCTTCAGCCAGGTGCTGAGTGTACACGGTCACCACTATCCCAACAAAAAAAAAAAAACATTTTTATTTTAAATTAGACAATATTAAACTGTTACTGGTAACCATGTAAAAATAGGAGGAAGGAACCAATTTTTTAAAGCCAGCAATTGTTTGGGGACAGATTGAAGACAATACACCTTACATATATTAGGTCTAATATTTTAAAAGGGATCGTAGCTCTGAAGCATCTATGGAATGATGATAAACATAATGGCCATGCGACTCCTCCCTGGCTCTTACAATACTTTCCACCCCTTTCTGCAAGGACGCTGAGCCTGGGGTAGGTGAAGTTTAATAAGGGGTCCTATCCAGGACATATACTCTGTCATTCTCTATGTATCTCACATGTCTCAGTTGTGCTTTTGTAGTCAATCCCCTCGTTGCATGAGGAAGCAACTTCACTTGATAAGAGTGGAAAGCTGCATTACTTTCTCTTATCCCTTGTTCCACCATTGTGTTCTATGAGACTTAGGTGTAAAGGTCTCAATTGTAGATGTGCCCTTAGGCTGAGCATCTTCACAGACACTTATTATTCGTGTATGTGTGTACTAATTGTGGAACTCTATAATGAGCTTCGATCTGCTCCAAAAGACAGTTATTTTGAGTGGAGATAGAGAATAGCATACTTATCTTTAAATAAAGGATATATATTTAGCATTAGTACAGAAAAGAATTGTGTTTTTCTAGCGATAATGACGTAGCCTTAGGGTGTTCTGTAAAATTCTATGGCCTCTCCAACACGTGTCTTTGGGGAAGTGAGCAGGAGGCCACAACTTTGGAGAGGAGCTATTGTCAGCTGATCAGTGGCTAGGTGGGGGAGAGTTGAGAGTTTTTTAAGGGAGTGGAAGCCAGACAAAGCTAACAGGCTCCTTGGATGAACGTCACACCAGGATATGCTTGGGTAAAATAACAAATTTGAACCAATAGGCCTTAACATATATGACAAAATACACAAATACACATAGCCGATGAGTGGCTATGGGACAGACAGAGAAAGGAAGAGTATCTAAATCATATCTAAGCTATAGTAATATGAAATCCACAATAATTCAATAAAATATTTTTAAAAGTATATTATTTACTAGATTATAAAGGCTTAGATGGAAAAAGCAATCATTATACATATGTTGTTGTGTGACCAAGAATGAAGAATTAAAAAGAACATGAATAGAAAATTAAAAGACAGAGAGACATAGAATAACCAACATACATTAATCTTTTTTAATTCACAATAAGCAATTTCTGGGGGCATACTTCTGGCTAGTTAGGAGACTGAAGCAAGAAATCACAGATTCAAGGCCATTCTGACTACACAGTGAAGTTTGAGGCCACCCTAGGTAAAGCTTAGAGGTCTTAACTAAAAGATAAAAATAGGAAAAAGTTGTATAATAGGTTAGTGCTAGAACGGTTACGGAGGATGTGCAAGACCCTTGGAGGAGTTTTATTCCATACTCTGAAAAACAACAACAGCAAATAAGCCAAGTATATTAGTTGAATGGTAATGATCGAAAGCTTAGGAGAAAAAGAGAGAAGTAATAATTGATAAAAAAGAAAAAACTCTATGTGAGTATGATGGTGAAATACAGCAATAGTCCGTGCGTATATATAAGACAAAAGAATTATACAAATGAAAAACAATCAAGTTACAAGCCAACACAAATCGCAAGTAGTGTGTACAAGAATAGCAAATACTAATCAATAGACATTAAAGATACAAAATGCCTTCAAGGGGGGAGAAAGGAAGGGAAAACTGAAGGCACCCAACTATCTCTGATCTCTGATTATTTTTTAATACACTTTCAATTATCACATTACATTTACAACATTCATTTTTTCATATTGTATCTAATATGTTGAACAGAGGGAAAGTAGATCACTCGTGCAATGCAAACAAATGTCCTTGGCTTTATAGTAGCATAAAAAGAAATGAAATCTCCAGAGAAAATAGAAGGCTTTGCTTGTGCCCTACGCCCACAAGGCTGGCCAGTGTCCTTTTCTAAGCCTAGGGAACAATTTTTTTTTTTTTTGTGGGGGGGGGGGTGGAATGTAAGGGCTGCAAAAAAAAAAAAAAAAAATAAAAAAAAAGCGATTGGGGTGAACTTCAAAACTACAGAAACATAGACTGAACTCTTATTAGATCAACATGATAGGACATGTAAGCGCCCTCCAGCTGGGCAATGGGGGCCTCGGGCTGTGTAAGTTTGGCATAGCTACTTGCAATTGGTCTTACATGAAGTATGACCTGTGGTTTAAGTACTTTATTACTTATTATTTTAAAAAAATCAGTAAAAAAAGAAAATGAATGAATGATGTCCGCTACAAAAATAGAGAAAAATTTTAGATAAAATACTAACAATAATAATTCAGTGGCAGGAGTACAACTGTAAAAAAGTCCTGAATAATATACATATATGAAGAAAAATTTCGATATTTGGGAAAAAAAAAAGTAGAATTTTAGGCATAACTTGAGTATAAATGCAGCAATATTTGATTAGGAATATACAAATCTAAATAAACTTTAAGTTTATTATAATGCTAAGCAAAAATCAATCTTCTCTTCTTAAAATGAAAATTAAGCTCAATTTAAATGTTTTTAGTCTGTGAGGAATATATCAGGAAAGCTGTCTTAACTGACTGTTACTAGATGGGTAAGGAGGCAAGAACAAAAAATACATATAAGTCATTTGATTATTACCCCTTGATCAAAACAGGAATTTGATAATGAATTTGACTACTAAGTTCCAGAGAAGCTGAAGTTTAGAATATTTTCAGGCACTTGCAATACATAAATATTTGACCCATGAAAAGCAGGTTTCAGTTTACAAAGTACATGGTCAGTCATACCTATGTTTGAGGAAGAAGAAATATTTGGTGGATGTCTCTATAGTCTCTGTCTAGGCTCAAGGGCAAGACAGTTATGTATATAGACATGTAAAATTTACACAAAAATTTTAAACGGTTGTCCACACTGCATTTTGGGAGCATCTGGAAAAATTTTTAAATGAAGCACTGTCTTTTCTGGAAGGTAACTATAAAATGACTTTTTAATAATAGAATTAGTAGGCCCCACCAAGAAGGACAAATCCTCATTTCATTGCTTAAATTTGTTCCCCTAGCGATTCCAAAGACCCATGAAGTGTTTAGGGAGAGGAATTTAGCCGTTTTTTTCATTTTGAGAAAATCAAACTTACTTTAACAGTATTACTGAGCTGCTTTCTATGTCATCTGCAAGGCCAAGCAAGCAATGAGCACTAGTTTTCCGATACACAGTGTGGCCTATACTTGGGATTTTTGATACGCATCGAAAGATGCCAGAGCCACAGATTCCTGCCTTCCAACCACAAGACCAGAGCATGGGTGGCCAAGGCAGTCCTTAGATGGATAACACACAAACAACCATATCAAGGAGCACAGAACAATACAGAGTTTAAAACCAATTTAAAAGAGAGAGAGAAGAGGGAACAGCAAAGGGTGGGAAGAAATAAAGAAAGAAACCTAGCTTTTCACCACGTTTCCTCCTCTGGCTTCTGCCTCTTTTAGACTTTGTTTCAATTCCTCAATCAGGCTGCACAGAGGCTGTCTTACTTGCTTATTCTCTCCTGGCAGTCTGTGTCCTCTCATTCTTTTGTCCACTCACTCAATTAGAACAGTGAGTTAGAATGGTTTTGGAGTCAAACAGACTAGTTTGAAGTTCTGCTGCTTCCACTTATTGGTTGTTTGGCCATGGGTAAGTAATTTTTATCTCATCTAACCGGGAATTACTGGCTTTCAGTTTTATATTATTTACAAAGAAACTACCAGTATTTGTGTCCTAAAACTCTCATGAAGATCAAATAAAGAATGGCAATAAAAGCATTCAGTAGTTCGCTGTATCAGTTATTTCTATTACTGCTGATTTTATTTATTTTCCGTCATTTATTTTATGGTGTAAGTGGTGTGCTGGCTGCACGTGTGTAAGGGCACCTGTTAGTGCAATGTCTGTGGAATCAGAAGAGGGAATCAAATTTTCCATGGAAATGGAGTTAATGGACAGTTGTTATATGCCCCGCGGGGGGCTGGGAAAAGGACCTGGGTCCTCTGCAAGAGAGCCAATGCTCTTAAAACCTGAAGCCATCCCGCTACCAACGTGTGTTATTGCTCATTTTATAGTGGAAGACAATTTTCCAAAAAAAATAAAATTCCGGCAGACAGAGCAAAAAGACAATCTCTGTCCTAGAAGGATTTCAGTAAAATCCAGGTATTTCTATTTTACATCTTCTCATATACATGTGCATTTCAGAGCTAACCAGATCTATGTCTCATCATGCCAGTTATCTCATTCAAGTTTTTTAAATTAATAAAATAACTTATGATAACATGTTTTCTGGCCTCTTGGGAGCATTATGGATTACCCACAAGGACATATGAACAAAGTTCTAGGAGATTATTCAGCAAACAAAGGGATGACTAATAGAGAGAATTTCAAGTGCTCCACCCATCCAAGTTCAGCTTTCTGGAAATCACATGTGGAAGTGGTTTTATGTACTGACAGTGTGTGGGAGACTAGTCTTGTTAATATTTCAGTGAAATGAAAAAAAATATGACTCCTTCTTTGAAAAACAATCTGGCAAAATGTTATCAAGAATTGAAAATGCTCATACATTTTGAATTATTAAGGATACTTTGAGGAATCTCTTGGTGGATTAAAGTTGAAAAAAATGCCTATGAGAAAAGTTCATTTGGGGCCTGGTGAGACTGTAGTGGATGAAGCACTTGCCATTAAGCCGGATGACCTGATATCAATCCCGAAACCACATGATAGAAGGACAGAACTGACTGCCGAGAAGTTGTCCTCTGACCCTCCACACACTCATCACAACACAGTGTTTCGGACTCCTGTAATTTACTGGGTATATGGGGGAAAGAGTATGTCTCCATAATTTTAGAAAGTAATCTAAAAAAAATTAANAGAACCCACATAAAGCTGGATGTGATGTGCGCATCTGTGATACCAGTGCTCTACAGGGAGATAGAGGAAGAAGAAGAAGAAGAGAATCCCCAAGTGCCAGGAGAGATAGTCTGGCATAGACGGTGGTGAGCAGAAGAGATCCTGTCTCAAAGTGGAAGGTTTGGACTGAGGAGGTTGTCTTCTGACCTCCACATGTACATGTATTAACACACACACAAACACACTCACACACACACAGAGTTGGTGACACTCTGTTCAGCTTACTGTTTTAAAACTTGGAAATGTATGTTCTTCAGCTTCATTTTTTTCAAGTTTACTTTAGATGTCATATCTTCCTTGAATTTCTAAAGAAGTTTTCATAATATTGTCAGTCTCTTCAAATACATAGGCCTATATCATATGTATGTATATATATATATATATATATATATATTCTAATATGTGTTCTCAAGTGTCCTTTAGTGTGGATCTATCCACTGGAATCCGGTTAACCTACCAAGAGTCATATCCTTCAAAGGGACTGAGTCCTTCCCTCCCAGAAGCCATCAGTTGCTGAAAGCACAATAATAAAACTTCTCTTTAAAATATGCACAATGGGGCCTGGAGGGATGGCTCAGTAATTTAGAGCAATTCTGTAGGTGATCTGGGTTCACTTTCCAGTACCTCTGTGGGGAATTCACAACTAACTGTAACTCCAGTTCTCAATAGACACATATACACGTAAATAACTTAAAATAAAAATAAATATTAATAAACAAAACATATACAAGGATAATTTGTCCATTTACAATAAAAATTTTCAGTAATAATGTAAAAATCTCCTTTTACTACACTCTTCTTTCTAAATGATTATATTAATCACTTTGGCAACAAATTCTAGGGTTTATTGTGAGTATGTAATTGAAGGTTTGCATGGCTCCAGTTTTAGTAAGCCTACCCATTTCTATATAAAAATATGTCGTCCGGTTAATTATCTTTGAGGGTTATGATTATGAATAATAATTAAGGATTTTATTTTGTTTCAATTATGTGTGCATGCATGGTGTGTGTGTGTGTGTGTGTGTGTGTTTGTGTGTGTGTCTGTGTGTCTGTGTGTTGCTATGTGGGTATGTACAATTGAAAGCAGTACTCACTGGAGTCAGACCCAAGATATCCCTTTGGACCTGTAGTTGCAGGCAGTTGTGAGCCAGCTTAAATAGTATTGGGAACTTATCTCAGGTCCCCTGGAAGAGCAGAACATGCTCTTACTTGCTTAGTCATCTCTCTACACCCTAAGTATCACTTTTTATATTTTTCTGACTTTCCAGAATTTCTTTGACAAAATATTTATTTATTTATTTATTTATTTATTTATTTATTTATTTAGTTAGTTAGTTAGTTATTGGTCAGAGACTCACCATGTAACACCAATTAGCTTTGAACTCAATGTCTTCCTGCATTAGCCTTCCCAGGTCTGAGATTGTACAAGTATGGGTCACCATATCCTCCAAACATTTTATTTTAAATTAGAAAATATTAAATGTTACTGGTAACCATGTAAGTAAAGGGGGAAACAATTGTTTTAAAGCACAATGTTTGGGGACAGATTGAAGAACAATAAAACCTTAAATATAATTAGTAGATAATAAATTATTTTAAAAGGGATCGTAGCTCTGAAGCATCTATGGAATGATGATAAACATAATGGCCATGCGACTCCTCCCCTGGCTCTTACAATCTTTCCACCCTCTTTTCTGCAATGGACCCTGAGCCCTGGGTAGGTGAAGTTTAATAAAGGGGTCCTGTCCAGGAACAGTCACTCTGCATTCTCTTGTTCTCTACACTGTAGTCAGTTGTGGCCTTTTGTATTCATCACCCTCTGTTGCATGAGGAAACTTCACTGATAAGAGTGGAAAGATGCATTACTATTCTCTTTATCCCTTGTTCCACCATGTTCTATGAGACTTAGGTGTAAAGGTTCAATTGTAGATGTGCCACTTAGGGCTGAGCATCTTACAGACACTTATTTCTGTGTGTGACTAATTGTGGAACTCTATAATAGTCTCTGTCTGTTGCAAAAGAAGTTTATTTGTTGAGTGGAGAATAGCATACTTATCTTTAAATAAAGGATCTATATTTAGCATTAGTAAGAAATTGTGTTTTTCTAGCGATATGATAGCCTTAGGGTGTTCTGTAAAATTCTATGGCCTCTCCAACACGTGTCTTTGGGGAAGTGAGCAGGAGGCCACAACTTTGGAGAGGAGCTATTGTCAGCTGATCATTGCTAGGTGGGGGAGAGTTGATATTTTTAAGGGAGTGAAGCCAGACAAGCTGAACAGGCTCCTTTGGATGAACTCACACCTAGGGATATCTGGGTATACAAATTTGAACCAATAGGCCTTAACATATATGACAAAATACACAAAATACACATAGCCTATGAGTAGGCTATGGGACATACAGATAAGGAAGAGGAGCTAAATATATCTAAGCTATATTATATGAAATCCACAATAATTCAATAAAATATATTTTAAAAGTATATTATTTACTAGATTATAAAGGCTTAGATGGAAAAAGCAATCATTATACATATGTTGTTGTGTGACCAAGATGAGAATTAACAAGAACATGAATAGAAAATATAAAAGACATAGAATAACCAACATACATTAATCTTTTTTAATTCACAATAAGCAATTTCTGGGGGCATACTTCTGGCTAGTTAGGAGACTGAAGCAAGAAATCACAGATTCAAGGCCATTCTGACTACACAGTGAGTTTGAGGCCACCCTAGGTAAAGCTTAGAGGTCTTAACTAAAAGATAAAAATAGGAAAAAGTTGTATAATAGGTTAGTGCTAGAACGGTTACGGAGGATGTGCAAGACCCTTGGAGGAGTTTAATCCATAGCTCTGAAAAACAACAACAGCAAATAGCCAAAGTATATTAGTGATGGTAATTCTATTGTAAATAAATTTAAAACTCTTGTGAGTATGGATGGTTGTCTGTTTGAAAGAATTATCAAAATGAAACAAGAAGTTTCAAAATCAATTGCATAAGAAAGTATGGCAATTATTAAATGCCTTCCACTGAAGGCACCCAACTATCTCTGATTATTTTTTACACTTTCAATTAGCACATACTTTTCATTTTTCATATTGTATCTATATGTTGAAACAGAGGTAAAGTAGATCACTCTGCAATGCAAACATGTCCTTGCTTTATAGTACATAAAAAGAAATGAATCTCCAGAGAAAATAGACTGCTTTGCTCCTCGCCCACTCGTGTCCTTTTTCTAAGCCTAGGGAACAATCTGCAGAAAAGGGGGCATGGTGGAATGTAAGGGCTGCGATTGGGGTGAACTTCAAAACTACAGAAACATAGACTGGATTCTTATTTGATCAACATGATAGTACATATAAGCTCCTCCAGCTGGACAATGGGGGCCTCGGGCTGTATAAGTTTGGGCATAGCTACTTGCAAATTGGTTTTACATGAAGTATGCCTGTGTTAATTACTTATTACTTATTATTTTAAAAAAATCAGTAAAAAAAGAAATGAATGAATGAATGTCCTCTACAAAAATAGAGAAAAATTTAGATAAAATACTAACATATAATTCAGCAGTACACTAAAATCTGAATATTATTATATTGAAGTAGAATTTTAAGCATAACTTGAGTATAAATGCAGCATATTATTAGGAATATAAAAATCTAAATAAACTATTAAGTTATTAATAATGCTAGCAAAAATCAATCTTCTCTTCTTAAAATGAAAATTAAGCTCAATTTAAATGTTTTTAGTCTGTGAGGAATATATCAGGAAAGCTGTCTTAACTGACTGTTACTAGATGGGTAAGGAGGCAAGAACAAAAAATACATATAAGTCATTTGATTATTACCCCTTGATCAAAACAGGAATTTGATAATGAATTTGACTACTAAGTTCCAGAGAAGCTGAAGTTTAGAATATTTTCAGGCACTTGCAATACATAAATATTTGACCCATGAAAAGCAGGTTTCAGTTTACAAAGTACATGGTCAGTCATACCTATGTTTGAGGAAGAAGAAATATTTGGTGGATGTCTCTATAGTCTCTGTCTAGGCTCAAGGGCAAGACAGTTATGTATATAGACATGTAAAATTTACACAAAAATTTTAAACGGTTGTCCACACTGCATTTTGGGAGCATCTGGAAAAATTTTTAAATGAAGAACTGTATTTTCTGGAAGGGTAACTATAAAGACTTTTATAATATAATTAGTAGGCCACCAAGAAGGACAAGTCCTCATTTCATTGCATTAAATTTTTTCCCTAGCTATTCAAGACCCATGAAGTGTTTGAGGGAGAGGAATTTAGCCTTTGTTTTTCTTTGGAAAATCAAACTTACTTTAAACAAGTATTACTGAGCTTCTTTCTATGTCATCTGCAAGCCACAGCAATGAATCACTAGTTCCTGATACACAGTGTGGCTATACTTGGATTTTTGATACGCATCTAAAGATGCCATAGACACAGATTCCTTCCAACCACAGACCAGAGCATGGTGGCCAAGCAGTCCTTATGATGGATAACACACAAACAAACCATAGCAGAGGAGCAACAGAACAATAATAGTTTTAAAACGATGTTAAAAGAGAGAGAGAAGAGGGAACAGCAAAGTGTGGGAAGAAATAAAGAAACAAACCCTAGCTTTCACCACGTTTCCTCCTCTGGCTTCTGCCTCTTTTAGACTTTGTTTCAATTCCTCAATCAGGCTGCACAGAGGCTGTCTTACTTGCTTATTCTCTCCTGGCAGTCTGTGTCCTCTCATTCTTTTGTCCACTCACTCAATTAGAACAGTGAGTTAGAATGGTTTTGGAGTCAAACAGACTAGTTTGAAGTTCTGCTGCTTCCACTTATTGGTTGTTTGGCCATGGGTAAGTAATTTTTATCTCATCTAACCGGGAATTACTGGCTTTCAGTTTTATATTATTTACAAAGAAACTACCAGTATTTGTGTCCTAAAACTCTCATGA
The DNA here is from genome assembly GCA_009823505.1 of Rhizomys pruinosus. Taxonomy (NCBI): domain Eukaryota; kingdom Metazoa; phylum Chordata; class Mammalia; order Rodentia; family Spalacidae; genus Rhizomys; species Rhizomys pruinosus. The sequence continues at coordinate 110,920 of VZQC01011170.1, read as the reverse complement.
AGATCAAATAAAGAATGGCAATAAAAGCATTCAGTAGTTCGCTGTATCAGTTATTTCTATTACTGCTGATTTTATTTATTTTCCTTCATTCTATTTTATGTGTGTGAGTATATTACCTGCACGTGTGTAAGTGCACCTGTGTAGTGCAATGTCTGTGGAATCAGAAGAGGGCATCAAATTTCCATGGAAATGGAGTTATGGACAGTTGTTATATGCCCCGCGGGTGCTGGGAATAGAACCTGGGTCCTCTGCAAGAGAAGCCAATGCTCTTAACCATGAAGCCATCTCTACCAACGTGTGTTATTGCTCATTTTATAGTGGAAGACAATTTTCCAAAAAAAATTAAGGCATACAGAGAAAAAAGACAATCTCTGTCCTAGAAGGATTTCAGTAAAATCCAGGTATTTCTATTTTACATCTTCTCATATACATGTGCATTTCAGAGCTAACCAGATCTATGTCTCATCATGCCAGTTATCTCATTCAAGTTTTTTAAATTAATAAAATAACTTATGATAACATGTTTTCTGGCCTCTTGGGAGCATTATGGATTACCCACAAGGACATATGAACAAAGTTCTAGGAGATTATTCAGCAAACAAAGGGATGACTAATAGAGAGAATTTCAAGTGCTCCACCCATCCAAGTTCAGCTTTCTGGAAATCACATGTGGAAGTGGTTTTATGTACTGACAGTGTGTGGGAGACTAGTCTTGTTAATATTTCAGTGAAATGAAAAAAAATATGACTCCTTCTTTGAAAAACAATCTGGCAAAATGTTATCAAGAATTGAAAATGCTCATACATTTTGAATTATTAAGGATACTTTGAGGAATCTCTTGGTGGATTAAAGTTGAAAAAAATGCCTATGAGAAAAGTTCATTTGGGGCCTGGTGAGACTTTTAGTGGATAAAGGCACTTGCCATTAAGCCGGATGACCTGATATCAATCCCAGAAACCCACATGATAGAAGGACAGAACTGACTCCTAGAAGTTGTCCTCTGACCTCCACACACTCATCACAGTGTTCGGACTCTGTAATTACTGTATATGGGTGAAGAGTATGTATCCATATTTTAGAGTAATATAAAATTAATGGAGGAAAATGTCAATTCCTAAACATAAAAAAAAGACTGAGAGAAAGATGCAGGACATTTATGGCAGAATGCATGATCTGGGGTGGGGTGGGGGGAAGAGAAAAGGGAATATGCCTAAACTGAACCAGAAAATGATATCTGAAATACACAAAACATCAATAAAAGCATAAAAAGAAAGCTAAAACAGAAACAGCCCCTTTCTCCCAAACTTCCAATTATTATTATTATTATTATTATTATTATTACTATTATTATTATTTTGTCTTTTTGAGATAGGGTCTCCCTTTAGTCTCAGCTGGCCTGGAGATTGCTATGTAGACAAAGCTGGCCTTGAACACATAGAGATCTGCCTGCCTCTGCCTCTCGAGTCCTGGGATTAAAAAATTCATTATTATTTTAAGCAATTACTTATAATATTGATTAAAATAAAATGAAAAAGTTGCATTTTATTTGAATGAACAAAATTATATACATATAATTAAGAGCCAACTAAAATATTTGAATTCTAAAAATATGCACACCAAAAAGATGTTTACTTGGGAGCTAGGGAGGTGCCTCTGAAGGTAACAGTACTGTCTGTGCAATCATGAGAACTTGAGTTCAAATCTCTAGCACTCACATAAAATTCTGAGCATAACCATGTGTGCGTGTGACTTCAATGTTGAGGAAGGACAAAGACAGGACTATTGCTGCAATGCTCTGGTCACCAGCCTAGCTCCAGGTTCAGTGGGTATACCTGTGTCATAGAATAAGCTAGACAGTGTCAAAAGATGGGTGCTGGGAGGGGCAAAGATAGTTTCTTTCAAGCATGGGAGCCCTGGTAAGTTAACTGGCCACCAGTGAATGAACACACACTGAAGGACATTTGGAGATACAAATTAGAATCTATAAGTCTTAATATGTGTGCACATATATGTACATTAAAATTGCATGGGGTCAATAAAGGCAGGTGAAGATAGGGGAAGGGATCGAGATAGCATTCACTATGAAAATCTAAAAATTTCAATAAAATACTTTAAAAAAATTCCCTCTTGTGCAGAGGAAGAACACTGATGAATCTCAGAAAGTCTGAAATTTACAAGGCTGAGAAACCTCATGAATTTGACAAAATTCACAAGAGGGATATCTATGGTTATCTAAGCTGCAACAATTGCTAAGGAGAGAAGGTTGTAGAGCTGTGGACACAGTTAGCAATTTATTCATGGAACTCCAAGGTTGCAGATTTTGTCAGTTGTCATCCACAGTGATGCAGCTGCCTTTGAGACACCCATACTCCTATAAGTAACACCTCGCCTACACTGTTATAAGTAACGCCAATAAGCTAAATGAGTCAGTAAGCTAGGCTTGGATGGAGTGGTCTTTGGTCTGTCATCATTGTCCTGATGGGATGAAGAGATGTTTGTTCATATCTTTGCAGGAAAATTCATGCAACTGTTGTAGATCCCCAAAGAAGTGCAAACCTCAGTGCAGGAACTCAAATATAAAACCACAAGGAAAAAGTTGCTATCTTTTCAGTAACTGAATCCCAAAATACTGCTATATGAAATGAGAGAAAAAGAAATCAAAAGACTAATTTTTAAAGTGATCAATTACCTTATAGAAGATACAAGTAAATAGCTGAGTGAATTTATGTATGAGATCACACTATATGAGAAAGAAGTTCAATAAAGAGAGAATCTGAAGAAGAGCCATTCAGAAATCTCAGAAATGAAAAACTTAATAAATCAAATGAAAGCTGAGTTCAAAGTTTCATTAGTAGACTAGATCAAGTGAGAAGACTGAATGCCAGGCTTTGCCAACAAGGTCAGTAAATAATCACAGTTAAACAACTTTAAAGAAAAATAAGCTATATGTTCAGAATTTAAAAGAAATTCAGAACATTATTAAGAGGGAAATATGCAATTAATATTTTTAGACAAAAGAACAGAATTAGAGACTGAAGCTCTATGAAACATATTCAGTGAAATAATAACAGAAAATTCCCAAAACCTGGTCTAGATTTGGATTTGCTATTCAGACAAAAGAAGCTTGTAGAACTCTAAATATCACCATATACATGATGATAAAGGAAATTGCCTACATCCTAGTATAGCAAAAATACCTAGAATACAGAACAAAAATACAGAAAATTGAAAGAAACATCAAGTCACCTGTAAAGGAAAAGTAAGTAAGAACAAGAGACTATTAGCAGAAACTTTAAAAGCAAAGAAAACATGAAATGATAAATTTGAATTCCTGATGAAAAATAACTGTCAACCTAAATTATGCAACTCAGTGAAATTATCCATTGGAATTGCAAGAGAAAGATCGGCCAAGAGAAGCATAAACTCAAAGTTTTTATGTCCACTAAAATAGCACTCAGACAATAGTAAAGGAATCTTCTACACAGAAGAAGAAGCAAGAAAAACAAAATGACAAGAGCCTGGGAAAGAATATTACTCACTAGGAGACTACATAATGAAAATTAGCAAAGAACCAAGTGTTATATCAGTAAACCATCCAGTCTGTGAGTTAGGTAAGGAAGAAAGAAAAGAATATAGTATGTCAAAACATTTAGAAAAAAAAACAAGAAAATAACAGAGATTGGTGCATTTCTTTCAACAATAACTGAATATTGGACTATTTTTACATTTAAAAGACATAGACTGAAAAAAAGACATAGACTGGATGAGTGAATGGAAAACAATATATAAGTCTCTGCTATCTGCAAAAACCTCAATAAAGGGACTGAAAATTAAAGATGCCAGTTCTAAAAAAAGATGACAGTTCTAAGAGAAATATTTATATTTGTGTATACATTAAAAATCAAAGATATCACAAATACCTAACATAATGATGCATATGATAACTTAGAAAAAAAAGGAAAACCAAAACAAAACCAGAAGAGAGAAATTAATGAAGACTCAAGTAAAGATACCAAGGATCAAGGAAACAGTTGGTTTTCAAAAAGATGAACAAGATTGACAAACTCTTAGCGAAAATAACCAAAAGAAAGATAATGAAATTAATAAAACAAGAGATTAAAAGGGGCTATTATAATAACCACCACTGAAATCCAGAGGATCATTAGAAAATAATTTGAAATTTATATTCTAATACATTTTAAAATAGAAAAATAGTAGTCAGTTTTTTTGTTCTTTTATTTTTTTACTAATAATTTTGTGTATTAATTATGCATAATGTTTCATTATGGCATTTTCATTCATGCATCTAATGCATTTTGATCCTACATATGTGTTATAGTATCTTGTCCTTCCCTCATTTCCTCTAATCTTCTTCCTCTTCCCAACTAGTCCTCCTTCTGCTTTCACATCTTTTTTATTTTCATCACCCACCGAGTTTTGTTAGGGTTGCTTATATGAGCATGGGTCAAAGGTTACTTATATCGCCATGGGTATCTTGCCAAGTAGCCACAGCACTGATAAAAATGTCTCTCCCTCCCCTAGCAACCATTAACTGGGTATACTCAGAGAGGGGTGTGACATCATAAGTACACCCCTCTTCCATGAGACAATGTTACCAGGCCCAAATTTCCCCAGCTAGGCACAGGTAATTATAGTTGCTGTGAGTTCAAGAGCATAATGGTTCTAGCATGCCTGGAAGTCACCATTCCACACCACTCCACTTTTCTTTTTTGGTCTTTTTGAGACATGGTTTCCTTATGGCTCCAGCTGACTTGGTACTCATTATATAGACCAGGCTGGGTTCGATCTTACAAAGATCCACCTGTCTCTGCTATCTGAGTACTAGGATTAATGGCAAGTGCCATGGCACTCTGCCCATTTATTTTGGTTTTGTTGGTGGTGGTCTTTTTGTCCACTCTTTCCTCTGATTCTTCCATTCTTTCCATCTCTTCTTCTACAAGATTCCTTGAGCCTTGGAAGTAGTAATACGAATATCTAATTGATGGCGGCTGAGTATTGAACTCTCATTGATTTTCAGCACTTTGACAACTTCTAAATGTTTGCAGTTGTTGCTGACTAATGACAAAAAGAAGCTTCTCGTGTTGAGGAATGTTGCCTTCAGTCCAATTCCCTCTAGAACTTTAAACATGAAGGGCTGCTGGATCTTGTCAAAGGCTTTTTCTGCATCAATTGATGATCTCGTGGTTTTTGTCGTTCAGTCCATTTATGTGTTTTATGATATTTATTAACTTACATGTGTTGAACCATCCCTGCATCTTTGGTATGAATCCAACTTGATCATGATGGATGATCTTTTTGATGTCGGTCTGCATGCAGTTTGCAAGTATTTTGTTGAGAATTTCTGCATCTATTCTCATTAATGAGATGGGTCTATAGTTTTCTTTTTTGCTTGTATCTTTGCCTGGTTTTGGTATTAGAGTGATGCTGGCTTCATAGAAGGAATTTGGGAGAATTCCCTCTGTATCCTTCTGAACAGTTTGAGTAGTAATGGTTGTATGACCTCTTTAAATGTTTTATAGAATTCTGCTGTGAAACCTTCTGGGCCCGGGCTTTTGTTAGTTGGGAGATTTTTTTTATTACATCTTCAATTTCCCCAAATATTATGGGTCTGCTTAAACTGTCAATCTCTTTTTGGTTAAGCTTTGCTGGTTCTCAGGATTTCAGATATTCATCTATTTCTCTTAGGTTTTCAAATTTAGTATTTTTTTTTTAGAGTATAGGTTTTTGAAGTATTCCCATATGATTGTCTGGATCTTTTCTTTGTCTGTTATGATGTTTCCCCTTTCATCACGAATACTATTGATTTGTAGTTGGTCACTCTTTCTTTTGGTAAACTGGGCTGGAGATCTGTCTATTTTGTTTGTCTTTTCAAAGAAACAGCTTTTGGATTCATTGCTTCTTTGTATTGTTTTCTTTGTTTCTATTTCATTGATTTTTGTGCTGATTATTGTTATTTCTTCCTGTCTGTTGGGTTTAGGGTTCATTTGTTGTTGTCTCGAAAGTGTTTTTAGCTGAACTGTTAGATCATTTATTTGTTCCCTTTCTGTTTTTTGATGTGGGCACTTAGGGCTATACATTTCCTTCTCAAGACTGCTTTTAAAGTATCCCGCCAATCTAGTTGTGTTGTATTGTCTTTTTCGTTCAGTTCCATGAATACTTTTATTTCACTATTTCTTCCCTGACCCATTCATTTTTCAGGATTGTGTTGTTTATTCTCCATGTGTTCTTGTAGCGAGTAGGGCTTATTCTGGTGTTCATATTGACCTTTATTGCACTGTGGTCTGATAGAATGCATGAAATAATTTCAATCCTTTTGTACTTGTTGAGGTTCCTTTTGTGTCCCAGTATGTGGTCGATTTTTGAGAATGTTCCATGAGGTGCTGAGTAGAAAGTATATTCTCAGGCATTTGGGTGGTATATTCTGTAGATGTCTGTGAGGTCCATCTGGTGTATTGTATTGTTCAGTTCAGATGTATCTCTGTTTATTTTTTGGCCTGTTCATCTATCCAAGGGGCTCAGTAGGGTATTGAAGTCCCCCACTAATAGTGTGCTAGTATTAATCTGTGTTAAGGTTCTGCAGATTAATGTTTATAAAGTTAGGTGCATCAGAGTTTGGTGCATAAACATTTAGGATTGTGAAGTCTTCAAGGTTAATTGTTCCTTTGATAAAGATGTAATGGAACCCTTTGTCTCTTCTGATTAATTTTACTCTGAGGTCTATTTTGTCTGATATTAGAATAGCCACTCTTTCTTGTTTCTTGGTACCATTTGCTTGGAGGGAACATTCCTCAACATGACCAAAGCCATATATAGCAAACCCACTCCCAAAATCATCCTAAAGGAAGAAAAATTGGAAGCATTCTCCTTAAAGTTGGGTACCCAACAAGGCTACCCATTATCACCACTCCTCTTTAACATAGTGCTTGAAACTGTTGCTAGGGCAGTAAGACAAGAGAAGGAAATTAAAGGAGTACTAATTGGAAGACAGGAAGTTAAATTATCCCTTTTTGCAGATGATATGATAGTTTACATACATAAGGGATACTAAAAACTCCACTGGTAAACTCCTAGAAATGATTAAGAGTTTCAGAAAAGTGGTGGGATACAAAATTAACCTAGAAAAATCAGTAGCCTTTCTTTACAACAACAATAAGCAACAGAAGAAGAAAAATAAGAGACCGTCCTACTCACAATAGCCTAAAAGATATACCTGGGAACAAACCTAACCAAAGACACCAAAGATCTCTACAACAAAAATTTTAAACCCTTGAAGAAGGAGATTGAAAATGGCATCAAACCCAGGTGTGGTGGCACATACCTTTAATCCTAACACTTGGGAGGCAGAGGCAGGCAGATCTCTGTGAGTTCAAGGCCAGCCTGGTCTACAGAGTGAGTTCCAGGACAGCTGGTGCTAAGGAGAAACCCTGTCTCAAGACAGAAAAAGGAAAATGACATCAAAAGATTGAAAGACCTCCTATGCTCATGGGTTGGAAAATTAATATAGTAAAATGTCCATTTTACCCAACTTGATATACAGATTCCATGCAATCCCATTCAAAATCCCCATGAGTTTCTTCACAGACTTGGGGAAAAAAATCCTTAAATTCATATGGAAAAACAAAAGACCCAGAATAGCTAAAGCAACCATGAGTGAAAAGTGCAATGCAGGGGGGATTGCTCTACCAGACTTTAAGCTATATTACAGGGCAATAGTCATAAAAACAGCCTGGTACTAGCACAAAAATAGACCTGTTGACCAATGGAACAAGAGAGAAGTTCCAAACTTGAGCTCATAAAATTTCAGCCACCTCATATTTGACAAAGGGGTCAAAAAATCTCAATGGAGGAAGGATAGCATTTTCAGAAAATGGTACTGGCAAAATGGATCCCCATTTTTAGAAGAACAAAACAAAACCCCTACCTCTCCCCATGTACAAAAATCAACTTCAAGTGGATAGAAGATCTCAATGTGAAACCCGAAACCCTGAAGGTGATAGAAGAAAAAGTTGGGAACAACTTGCAAGACATAGGCATAGGAAAAGACTTTCTAAAGCAGGCAGCAGCTTCACAGGAAGTAAGGTCAACAGTCCACAAATGGGACCTCATCAAACTCAAAAGCTCTGTACAGCTAAGGAAACAATCAAGGAAGTGAAAAGAAAACCCAGAGTGCGAGGAAATCTTCACCAGTGATTCATCTGATAGAGCATTAGCATCCAGAATATATAGACTACTCAAAAAAAAGCAAAGAAGAAAGCAAATGACCACTCAAAAGATGGCGTAAAGAGCTGAACAGATACTTCACCAATGAGGAAGTAAAGATGGCTGAAAAAAATCTCAAAAAGTGTTCAACATCTTTGATAATTAAGGAAATACAAATTAAAACCACTCTCAAATATCATCTTACTCTGATAAGACTGGCTAAGATCAAGAAAACAAAAGACACCAAAAGCTGGAAAGGTTGTGGGGAAAGGGAAACACTCATTCACTGCTGGTGGGAATGTAAACTTGACCAATCATTATGAAAAGCAATGTGGAGAACCCTTAAAAACATCAAAATGAGCCTACCACCTGACCCAGTCATACCACTCCTGGGTATATACCCACAAGATTCATGCTACTGCAAAGATACATGCACATCTATGTTTACTCCAGCCCTCCTCACAATAGTGAAGAACTGGAACCAACCCAAATGCCCCTCAACTGACGACTGGAGGACAAAAATGTGGTACATCTACACAATGGAGTTCTATTCAGTGGTAAAGAAAGATGACATCATGAACTTTGCGGGTAAATGGGTGGAACTTGAAGTCATTATTCTAAGTGAAATAACATAGTCACAGAAAAACACACAGCAAATGGCTTCCCTCATTTGTGGATGCTAACACCAAATTTCCAGTTGTAAGGCAAGCTAAACAACATTATTGTTATATTTCTTTTTATCTGAATGAAACTGTGTTGTTATAATGTAAATCTCTTAACAGGCTCTAGAATATACCTACCACTTATTTTCAGACTCCGTAATTATGGTATCTGGGTGGAAGGTTTGTATTCATATTTTATAGTAATATAAAATTAAAGGGGAGAAATGTGAGTTCCTAAACATATTTTGGAATTAACTTACAGTTTATTCTCAGAGGTCATAATTTTGATGCATATATGATGATTATATAGGCATATGTTAGAGCAATACAAATTGGGGGTAAAAGCAACAACATAAAGACTGGGTTAAAGAACTGAATGATACAGTTAAACTCTGCCCAAAACAACAAGCCTCTGCAAGGAAAAACTTTGGAAAGCTTGAGAGAAAGATGCAAGACATGTATGCCAGAAGGCATGAACAGGGGTGGGGTGGAGGCAGGGAGAGGGGAATGTATCTAAATTGGACTGAAAGATAATGAATGAAATACACAATTCATTAGAAAAAGTATTAAAAATGAGAGGGGGAAAAGCACAGAGTATAATAATAGACTTGTATAAAAATGCCATGGTAGGGGCTGGGGAGATAGCCTAGAAGTTAAGAGCACCAACTACGCTTGCAGAGGACCTGGGTTCGATCCCCAGCACCCACAATGTAGGCTAAGAGCCATCTGTAACTCCAATTCCAGGAGAATTCCAGTTCCAGGGGAATCAGAGACCCTCTTCTGACCTCCGTGGCACTGCACGACATGGGTGCACAAACCTACATGCAGACAGTACAATCATACACATACAAAAATAAATAAAAAAATGCCATGGTAACACTCATTAGTTTACATGTCATCTTTTTTTTGGGGGGGGGTCTTTTTGAGACAGGGTCTCCCTGTAGTCCCAGCTGTCCTGGAACTCTGTAGACCAGGCTGGCTTTGAACTCACAAAGATCCGCCTGCCTCTACCTCCCAAGTGCTAGGATTAAAGGTGTGTGCCACCACGCCTGGCTACATGTCATCTATAAAAAATCGATGGGGCTGGAGAGATGGCCTAGCGTTTAAGAGCGCTGACCACTCTTGCAGAGGACCCAGGTTTGATCCCCAGCACCCACATGGCGGCTGAGAACCGTCTTTAACTCCAGTTCTAGGGGAATCCGAAACCCTTTTCTGACCTCCACCGCATTGCATGACACAGGTACACAAACCTACATGCTGACAGTACATTCATACACATACAAAAATAAAAAAATTAAAAAAATTGAATGAGTAAAAACCCACAAGCCTAAGTAGAAAAATAATTTTCCTATTTTACAAAAATATTGTCAAGTTCAAGTTATTTTCTAGTGAATTCCAATGAATGAACAAATAATATAATGTTTTATTGCTAAAACCTTGCTAGAGTAAATGTGTTCATTTTAATTATGCAGGAATGTACAATTATAGTACATAAATTAGTTTGTAATAATTATCATTCTTAATCAATAAGGTTACTTAGACTGAAAACTTTAAGGACAAAGATGCATTTAATTGGTCATTAAATATTTTGAGATACTATTGCACTTCTACTTAAGAGAAACTTATTGGGGAGGGGTTTTTCCATTTAAGTTTCTGGTGATATCTAAGTGAATGTGTATTGCAGGATGTTCTATTGCTACAGATTAAACCTGAGGACTTTCACAATGCAAGCTCTGTCCTTCTACACCCAACTTGCATGATTTTTAAATGTCATATAACTGAAATAGCTGTTCCTTCGTAATCACTGATCCTGTTTTTTCTTTATCAGTGTTTTGTATGTGGGGCTGGAGAAATGGCTTAGCACTGGCTGCTCTTGCAAAGGACCTGAGTTTGGATTCCCATCACCCACATGGTGGCTCATAATGATCTGTTACTCCAGTTCCAGGGGCTCCAGTGTTTTCTTCTGACATCCATGAGCATTGCACAACACAGGTGCACTTACTATACAAGGAACAAAAATTCATATATGTGATAAAAATAAATCGAAGTTAAAAATTAAAATAGGGCTATAAAGATGTCTCAGGTGTTAAGAACACTGGCTGCTCTTGCAGAAGACAAGGGTTCAATTCCTACCACTCATATGGTGGCTAACAACCTTCTATAACTCCAGTTCTAGGAGATCAAATGCCCTCTTCTGACCTCCCCAGGCATTGTAAGATACATGTGCACATACTTAAATGCAGGGAATACACTCATACACATAAAATAAAGATAATAAATAAAACCACATTCTTACCACATGTAAAATAAATGTAAACTTTATCATCTTTGCTTCATGAAACTTATACCCAATTATATTCTATATTCTATATAAATGATTTTTATTACTTTAGATAAATACTGAGTCCATTTAATTAATGTGCACTTACATAAAATCTACTGTCTATGTTTCAAGTATAAAAAACGAAAGAGAATGTTGGTTTTCTTCAAGGGAATGATGCAAGATAGGTTAACCAGACTCCTTTGGAGGGACTCAAATTGAAGGGTATTTGTGCACACAAGCTTAGCTTGATAGGCTCTAATATACATGACAGAATACATGAAATCTGGTGAGGGGATCGGTAAGGGGAGTGCAAATAGAGGAAGGACTCTAAATGTGATAAAAACGTATTGCATGAATTTTACAAAAATTCAATAAAAATTCCAATTAAAGAAGCTTTTCTGACCAAAGGTTGACAGTAGCACTAATCTATGTCCATAAACATAATTATTTAGAAGGCAATTTAATAGGAACATGTCCATTTAGTGGAACAAGAGCAGTAGTTTCTCCTGTAGGACTATGATCTCCTCAGTCATGGTCTTCTGACCAAGATTATTGTACCAGGCATAATTTCTCTTCTGTGACGTAGCCCTGAAATCCAATCAAAAGCAGTTGGTTACCCCCGTAACAGTCTTTCCACTATCAGACAAGCAGGCGTATCTTGCCTGGACAATTGGTAATATGGCTTACAGTGTCCACAGCTCAGTAAAATTGTTGATAACAGTTCCCCATGTATTAGTCAAGGTTCAGTAAGGGAACATAAATGATAGACTAAAGACAGATTGGGTTACGATATGGTCTGGGTAATCCAAGAATGGCTGTCTCACATTGGTGAGGCCAAGAATCCGCCAGTAGAAGTTCAGTTCAGGTGACTGGATGTCTCTGAAGTTCTAACCTTATGTTGAAGGCATAGAGGATTCCAGGAGAGGTATTGGTCTTCAGTCTACATTGGAAGCCCCAAAGAGCTGGATCTAATAGTGCAAAGGAATACCACCACAACAGGATAGATGAACTTGCCCGCGAGAATGAAGAGTAGACAAAAAGCAGCAGTTTCCTTCTTTTATTCCTTTTATTTAGTTTGCCAGCAGAAGGTTCTGCCCACATTTATGGTGGGTCCTCAAGTTTCAAATAATCTGATCACAGAAGTGCCTCACAGGAATGAGCAGAAGTATGGAATGTGCTGGATTCTAGATTAACCCAAGTTGACAATCAAGAGCAGCCTTCATACTCTCTAGCAGGCTTCATAGCACCTTCCAGCACTCTCAGGGCTAACTAGTTGGGAAGAAGTTTCAGCTCAGATCCAGCTTGATTTCTCTATGTCCTTTGGTCAGAGTATGTGGTGTGTTCAGGAACAGACTCTTTAGAAATAGTCAAATTCCTCCACATATGTGATAAACAAAAATTGAAACAGGGGATATTAAAAATAAATAAGCATACTACAAAGCCAAGAAATTGAAGCAATAAAAAGCTTTTCAATAAACAAAATGCTCAGGATTGGATGAATTCGCTGGTGAAGTTTACCAATTATTATTTATTTATTTGTTTATTTTTATGTTTATGTATTTTATGCCCACACATGTGTAAATGCACCTGTGTTGTGTCATGCATTGCCCACAGAAGGCAGAAGAGACTGTCAGATTCCTTGGAACTTAAGTTACAGATGGTTGTTAGCTGCCATGTGATTGCTGTGATTCAAACCCAGGTCTTCTCCAAGAACAGCCAGTGCTCTCAACCACTGAGCCATCTCTCCAGGCCCCAATTTTGCCACTCCTTTAATGATGAACTAATACTGCTGTTCTAAAGTATTCTATAAAATAGAAAGAGAAAGCATGTCTTCAAACTCATTCTATAAAGCCAATATTACCCAGATTTGAAAGTAACTCTAAAAATTTCAAGGTCCTTAATGTAATACCTGAAAAAAATTCTGCAAGAAAAGCATAGAAGAAATACTTCGAAATGCAGGCATAGGCAACAACGCATGGAGTATTCCAGTAGCTCAGGAAATAAGAGGAAGAATTAACAAATGAGATCACATGAAAGTAGAAAACTTTAGCACAACAAAAGGAACAACAAATTGAACAGCTTACAGAATGGTAGAACATCTTTGCTAATTATTCTTTTGACAGAGGATTAGTAGCCAGAACATACAAAGCAATGCACAAAATTATACAGTAGTGTCTTCCAAATAATTTAATCAACAATGGGCAAATGAACTGAACAGGCACTTATAAAATAAGTAAAAATTGTCAATAATTATTCACCATGTATTTAACATCTTCAGCCATTTAGAAAAGCAAATTAAAACTACATTTAGGTTCTGTGTTGCCCAATCAGAATGACTCTAAATGAGGATAACAAAAATATTAAATGTTGCCATCATACAAATGTAAGAAAAAGGGAAACCTAAGACATTATGAGACCAAAAAAATAAAGAATGAAAATTCGTATTGCTTTACTGAAATACGTATGTAAGTGTTTTTTCCATTTTTTATTATTACCATTATTAAACTTTTTCCATAAGTCACACATCATTTCTCGATCAAATCTAGAGTGCTTCCCCTTCCATACCCCCAACCCACCCAAGTCCCTGCACTCCACCATACATGTCCTGCATCTCTCGCCAAGTCTCTCTAGAGGTTTTTTTTTTCAGTACTTTTGTTGTTGTTCTCTCAAACTTGTATTGCTACAGTATATATATACTATATATACATATATATATATATAGTATATATATACTGTATATACTATATACATTATATATTATATATATATACTGTATATAGTATATATACTATATCTACATAGTTATATATATACATAAATATACACATACATACATACATACATACATACACATATCACTTGAATTGGAGGATTTTTTTTCTTCTTTAAAAGATGTGATGTTTTCTTTAAGGAAGTGTTCGAAGGTTCCTCCTTGGCAACTCCAACCATCAATCCTGCACTTTTGCTCCACATTGAGGTCTTTCCCTCCCATGGTCTCCCAAAATGAAGTCCAGTAAGCATGGGTCCTGTCTTGATCCCACTGCACTGGCCTCCATGATACAGCCCAGGTAGTCCAACAATGGCAGTCTACACTCTGACGAAGCTTGCATGCCCCTTAGCTGTTTAGTCCACAAGCTGGGTATTTTAGTAGTTCCCATCTGGCATTGAAGGTGTGGAGGATTCTTGGAGAGACATGGGTCCTCAGTCCATATTAGGGGGTTAAAAAGCTGTGTCTCATGCCTTTGAGGAGTGCCAAAAGCGGTGAGAGCCACAGAGTAGATGCACTTGCCAGTAAAACTTGGAGATAGGCCAAACAACAGTACTCTCTCTTTATTCTTTTTGTCTTTTTTACTAAGATCTCAAGTTCCATGTCTGCAGTACAGTTTCTCTTTTCTTACTGATTGTTTGTATCTGGTTGTACTTTCCTTTTGGATGCTTAAGGCCACACAGTTAGCTCAGATTAACCAAGGTTTTTGTTTTATCAAGGTCAATTGAGGATCTGGTCCTCGGGGATCTCTTGGGTTTTTTTTTTTGGGGGGGGAGGAGAAGGATGGGAGCCCCTTGCTCCTTTCAGCTTTTCATACACCAGTTCCATCCACTCGAGGACAAAAGCAGGTCTTGCTAGACCAGGCTTCCTTTTATGAAGCATGAGCAGATTTTCCTCTCTTTAGACTGGACACTGGCTGAAGTCCCATCAGTGGCTCTCCAAGACCTCCCTGAACAGGAAGACTGGTGACCCACGTCTGTAGGACATTTCAAGAGGTGCCCCCATGCATAATCCCCTAAGACTTGGTTGACCTCTGAGGGCAAGGAACAAAGTTATCTCTTAGGTCCCTCAGCTGAATTGGTATTGGCGTTAAGTATGGTCGTTAAGCACCCAGAAAGGCTAAGTTGCATCAGCCTATTGCACCTATATTAAGATTGTATCCTTTGGAAACAGACTGTATGTTATTTCCATAGCATATTTCTTGATTTCCATCTTTCCATTTTAATCCCATATTACTCTAAAAGACGCACACATACCCTCCATCATGTACCAAAAACCTAAGTTCTGAAAATAAATGTTAGGTCAGCTCTAGAATCTGTTTAGATATTCACATTGCAAGAGCATTTAAAAAAAAAACACTAAAAGTGGGGTTATCATGTGATCCAGACATGTCAGTCTTTGGTACAAACCTTAAGATCTCAAAGTCAGTATAGAGCAGAGATGCCTTAACATCCATATTTATATCAGGAATGTTTAAAATAGTCAAGCTATGGAATCAGCCTTGATGTCTATCAATGGAGAAATAAATAAAGGAACTGGCATATGTGCACAATGGTTTATAAACCATAAATATGACAAAATTACATCCTTTGCAAAAAATGTGGGACTACAGAGGATTATTTTGGCTGAAATAAGCCAGACACTGAAAGACAAGTATCATGTGTTTCCTCCCACAGGTGAACTCTATGAGAAAAAGATTTAATGAAAGGAAATGCAATAGATTATTAGAGAAGGGGTAGGGGTTATTCTGAAGGAGTGCTACAGGATAAGGGAGTATAATGGGGGCAGATCAAAGTATGTTACATGTGTGTATGAAAATGTCACAAGAAGCCAATTATTCTGTACAATTAATAGGCACTAATAAATATAATATTAAAAACATTCTTTTCTTTTTTTTTTTTTTTTTTTTTTTTTTT